>JAECWI010000775.1:0-473458 GCA_018150345.1 Drosophila equinoxialis
TGATCAAATTTGCCACAATTATTAATAAGAACACAATACTAACCAATACCAACTTTTATGATAATAGCTATAAAATTAACGAAGTTATTGAGAAAAGTCCCTGTTCGTGACTTTGACGTTTGTATGGGAGCTATATGATATAGCGGTCCTATCCGGCTGAATCCGAGATATACAACCCCAGTATATACAAGCCTACGTGCAAAATTTCAGCTCTGTAGCTCTTACGGTCTCGGAGGAGTTCGCGTTGATCCAGACGGACGGACATGGCTATTTGAACTCGTCTCGTCGTGCTGATCAAGAATATATATACTTTATATGGTCTGAGATGCTTCGTTCTATACGTTGCATACTTCTGACCAATATTAATATACCCTTTTTGCAAGGGTATAATTATCCCTACATAATATAGGCAAGAAAATATTATTAAATAATGCATAATAATGAAAAGATTTCAAATTCGATGACAAATAACGCATTGCGCATCGCCCTCCATTTGCCTATTTTAAAAATTCTGTTCACATGCTTTTTACAAGCATATCTCAGTATCTCGCGCACTTCTGCATATAAGCACCCTAGCGCCCCCACCCGCAAACGGCCATCTCCGGCCTTTTGCAAAAACATTTATATGCATAACTCAGCTATTTTTTGTCCGATTTTGATTAAATTTGGTATTTTGGGTATTAGTATCAAATTTAAGTGTGCCAAATTTGATTGCACAAGGTAAAAAATTACGGGAGATAATCGAGTTTTTCATTTCGGGGCCGGAAAGGGGCGTGGCAAAAACTTTATACATACAAAATGTTCGCATTTACTATGGAAATATACATACCAAATATGGTGTCTCTAGCTGCAATAGTTTTTGAGACAAACGTTTTTTTGAATTGCGGGGGCGGAAAGGGGCGTGGCAAAAATTTAAAACAAACTTGATCACTCTACATACTACACGAGCCTACATTCCAAATTTGGTGGCTCTGTTTCTTATAGTCTCCGAAAACTAGGCGTTCATACGGACGGACAGACGGACGGACAGACGGACATGGTTAAATCGACTCGGCTATTGATACTGATCAAGAATATATATTCTTTATGGGGTCGGAAAAGATTCCTTCTGCCTGTTACATACATTTTAGCGACTTTAATATACCATTTCACCGTATGGGTGTATGGTATAAAAATAAATTTTCCCAATCGGCAAATTTTTTTTTTTCGGTGTATTCCAATGCTGAACAGCAACTGATTTATTTGTTTTTTTGGGAATCATTTTTTTTTCCTGACAAGCATCAATCGAAATTTTTGCCGAAGTGACATTGCCGAACAAACACGAGCGTTTACAGTGTACGCGAGGCGGCGGCGCTGCGGCAAGCTCTGCCGGCCTAGCTGGCCCTAGTCCATGGAATGGGCCGTGCCGACCACTGAAGTAGAATCAGTAGTTACAGTAACAGGCGAACTGCCTACAAATAATTTTAGTCGTTCTTGGTACACCTTGAAAAATGTTGAGGGCAGTGTATCCTATTTTCCCGGCTTAGGTACTCCCGATATTGATTCGTGTGTGCAAGAGATAGAAGAGTGTGCTATTACAGCACAATGGGACAAGTTACAGACCTTTATATACGCCAAACAGTTGTTAGCTGCGGCAGCTAAATCATTTATTCGAAGTCAACATGGTATACACAATTGGGAGATATTAAATGCAGCATTGCGCAAGGAATTTGGTTCGACACGATCAGCAGCTGAGATTCATAGAATATTATCGCAACGTTCTCAGAAAAGAGAGGAGACTTTACATGAATATTTGTATGCTTTAATGGAAATTGCCAAACCAGTGAATTTGGACGATGAGAGCTTGATAGAATACTTTGTAAAGGGCATTCCAGACTCACAAGTTAATAAAGCTATTATATTTCAAGCCAGGAATCTAGAACAACTGAAATTTCAAATAGAAAATTATCAGAAAGTACGTGCTTCACACAAGTCGTTAGCTAGTTTGAGGCTTAGTCAGGAAAAAGGATTAATCAGGGCACAATAATAGATACATCTAAGAATCGAAAATGCTACTGATGATGTGATACATCACATATCAGACGAGACTGTCCAAAGAACGATCAAAAGTGTTTTAAATGTGGTAAAATAGGACATCGAATGGCCCAGTGCAAACCAGAAAATCCAATTAAATACGAGAGAAATACAAAATGTTAGAAGATGAAGATGTAGTAATACAGCCGTGAAGTGAATTTACTCCGTCAGGGTTGGAACTTAAAGGCATCGTATATTCTAACGTTATATTTAAAGGACTTGTAGATACTGGCGCTGGTTTATGTCTTGTATCGAAACCTTTATTAGGCGGAGCTAGACACTTAACAGGAATTGGCGACAGTAAAATGTTGACTTTCGGTAGTTTTATAATACCAATTCCATGTAGTGCCAGATCAGGACATAAGTTTTGATGCTATACTACGTCGAACGATATTGAACACTGTCAATATAAGTGCAACAGCAAATGGATCTAATCGCAACGATATAGAAGTTTGTCACACCCATAGTATGCCAAAGAGAGAACAAAATGAGTCAGATACTTAGTGGGCAGGAAATATCTTCATCACAAATATTGAAGAGAGGGATAAGAGTCCAGACATAAATCTTTTGCATTTGAACCATTTGATAAAAGGGGAAGTAGAGAAATTACGTTTAGCCCTTTGTGATCAAGAAATCGTTGACAAACAAATTCAAGAATGGCTAGCAGAGAAAATAATTAAAACCAGTACTTCTGAGAACGCGTCTCCAGTTGTCTTAGTCTCGAAAAAGAATTTTCTTACTTAGAGTGGACAATATTTTTAATTCACCAGCAGTATTTACAAGAGTCATAATGGTTGTGTTACGAGATTTGATTAAAGCAAATGATTGTGTAGTCTACATGGACGACATCATCATTCCAAGTGCATGTATAGATGATGGTTTGGCCAAGCTAAAACGTGTACTAGACGTGTCAGCAAAAAACGGGTTACGAATTAATTGGAGTAAATGTCAGATGCTGCAACGAAAAGTCCTATTTTTTTAATACCATACACCCAAAGGGTGAAATGGTATATTAAAGTCGCCAAAATGTATGTAACAGGCAGAAGGAAGCTTCTCCGACCCCATAAAGTATATATATTCTTGATCAGTATCAATAGCCGAGTCGATTTAGCCATGTCCGTCTGTCCGTCCGTATGAACGCCTAGTTCTCGGAGACTATAAAAGATAGAGCCACCAAATTTGGAATGTAGGCTCGTGTAGTATGTAGAGTGTTCAAGTTTGTTTTAAATTTTTGCCACGCCCCTTTCCGCGCCCGCAATTCAAAAAAACGTTTGTCTCAAAAACTATTGCAGCTAGAGACACCATATTTGGTATGTATATTTCCATAGTAAATGCGAACATTTTGTATGTATAAAGTTTTTGCCACGCCCCTTTCCGCCACCGAAATTTGAAAAACTCGATTATCTCCCGTAATTTTTATACCATACACCCATAGGGTGAAATGGTATATTAAAGTCGCCAAAATGTATGTAACAGGCAGAAGGAAGCTTCTCCGACCCCATAAAGTATATATATTCTTGATCAGTATCAATAGCCGAGTCGATTTAGCCATGTCCGTCTGTCCGTCCGTATGAACGCCTAGTTCTCGGAGACTATAAAAGATAGAGCCACCAAATTTGGAATGTAGGCTCGTGTAGTATGTAGAGTGTTCAAGTTTGTTTTAAATTTTTGCCACGCCCCTTTCCGCGCCCGCAATTCAAAAAAACGTTTGTCTCAAAAACTATTGCAGCTAGAGACACCATATTTGGTATGTATATTTCCATAGTAAATGCGAACATTTTGTATGTATAAAGTTTTTGCCACGCCCCTTTCCGCCACCGAAATAAAAAACTCGATTATCTCCCGTAATTTTTTACCTTGTGCAAACAAATTTGGCACACTTAAATTTGATACTAATACCCAGCAAAATACCAAATTTGATCAAAATCGGACAAAAAATAGCTGAGTTATGCATATAAATGTTTTTCCATAAGGCCGGAGATGGCCGTTGGCGGGTGGCGGTGCTAGGGTGCTATGCATAAGTGCGCGAGATATTAGGATATGCTTGTAAAAAGCATGTGAACAGAATTTTTTAAAATAGGCAAATGCATTAGTTATTACAAATTTGAAATATTTTTATACCATACACCCATAGGGTGAAATGGTATATTAAAGTCGCCAAAATGTATGTAACAGGCAGAAGGAAGCTTCTACGACCCAATAAAGTATATATATTCTTGATCAGTATCAATAGCCGAGTCGATATAGCCATGTCCGTCTGTCCGTCCGTCTGTCCGTCCGTCCGTCTGTCCGTCCGTATGAACGCCTAGTTTTCGGAGACTATAAGAGATAGAGCCACCAAATTTGGAATGTAGGCTCGTGTAGTATGTAGAGTGATCAAGTTTGTTTCAAATTTTTGCCACGCTAGGGTGCTTATATGGATAAGTGCGCGAGATACTGAAATATGCTTGTAAAAAGCACAGAACAGAATTTCTTAAAATAGGCAAATGCATTAGTTATTACAAATTTGAAATATTTGTTTTACTGGTGTATGGTATACCCAAATCGGCGAGACGACTTACTTACTTCATTTTTACTGGTGTATGGTATACCTAAGTCGGCGAGACGACTTACTTACTTCATTTTAGGGTATGATGAATATGGTACTATAACGCCGAGCTAAGAAAAGATTAGAGCTGTTTCGAATTTTCCCATCCCAAGGAGCAACCAGAGGGCCGGGCTAACTTCGACCTCGCCGAAGTTTGTATACCCTTGCAAGTTGTTTGGTACTCTTTCCTCACTTATAGCCGTAAAAGTGGAAAAACATTTTATCGACAAAGAGTAATGTTTGCGAAAGAACAGCCCACAATCTTAACATAGGAAATAACGAAGTTTTTGATCAAAGTCACTGTTTTCCACCGATAGTTCCTATGGGAGCTATATGATATAGTCACCCGATCTTTATCAAATTGGGAACAGTCATTAACAGATATATTAAACTAACAAATGTTTAATTTGAAAGCAATCGCGTCAAAAGTAACGAAGTTATTGACAAAAGTCACTGTATTCGACCGATCGTTCCTATAGCAGCTATATGATATAGTCAACCGATCTTTATCAAATTCGTCACAGTCGCTTATAGCTATAATGAATTCACTTATATTAAATTTCAGATCAGAAAGTAACGAAGTTATTGAGAAAATTCACTGTTGGTGACTTTGTCGTTTGTATGGGTGCTATATGATATAGTGGTCCGATCCGGCTGAATCCGAGATATACAACCCCTGCAGTATATACAAGCCTACATGCAAAATTTCAGCTCTGTAGCTCTTACGGTGATCCAGACGGACGGACGGACGGACGGAAATGGCTATTTGAACTCGACTCGTCGTGCTGATCAAGAATATATATACTTTATATGGTCGGAGATACTTTCTTCTATGCGTTGCACACTTCTGACCAAAATTAATATACCCTTTTTGCAAGGGTATAAAAAGGGGTTACAAAGATTTTTGGATCTAACTTCCTATTTTAAAAAGTTATTGAAAGCTATGCAGTAATCGCGAAACCGTTGTCAGATTTAATGCGTAAGGATTCGAAGTTTGAATTCAAAGATATAGACACACTCTCTAAAGAACCCGTCCTTAAATTGTTTAACCCGAAATTGCAAACTGAAATACATACGGACGCTTCAAAATAGGGATTTGGGGCAGCTTTGTTACAAAAGCAACCAGAGGATAATTCATTTCATCCCGTTGAATATATGAGTCGTAAGACAAAATTGTGCGAAGAAAGGTATCATTCTCGAAGTGCTTGTTATAATTGGAGCACTAACCAAATGTCATATTTATGTCCTAGGATCTCGATTCACCATAATGACTGATTGTAACGCATTCGCTATGACCATGAAAAAGAAAGATATTCCTTTGAGAGTTGCTCGTTGGGCTATGTATCTTCAAGATTTTCATTATGTTATTGTACATCGATCAGGTACTCAAATGAGGCACGTCGATGCGTTGATTCATTTCGCATGTTTTATGCTTGTTTAGGACACTATTAAACATGGATTGAAAGAAGCTAAGTTGCAAGTTGAGTGGACCAAGGCAGTAAGGACGCTAGTCGAAAATTAATGTTATAAAGACTTCTATATAGAGAACGAAATCATCTTTAAAGACCCTAATTGTGAGTTGATTGTAGTACCTTCGGCAATGGAACATGAAATTATTAGACTGGCGCATACCCAGGGCCATTTTTCCGTCAAGAAAACGCAAGATTTGATCGAGAAATCATACTATATTCCCGAATTGAGAGATAAGGTTATTCGTGTGGTACATAGTTGTGAGTGTATTGTTGTTAACGCAAAGGCTGGCAAAAGAGAGGGATATCTAATTTCAATAGAAAAGGGTGACAAGCCACTGTGTTCTTACGATATTGATCACGTCGGACCAATGGAACTTACGAATAAACGGTATAATTACTTGTTGGGTATAATAGCTGGTTTTTATATCATACACCCATAGGGTGAAATGGTATATTAAAGTCGCCAAAATGTATGTAACAGGCAGAAGGAATCTTCTCCGACCCCATAAAGTATATATATTCTTGATCAGTATCAATAGCCGAGTCGATTTAGCCATGTCCGTCTGTCCGTCTGTATGAACGCCTAGATCTCGGAGACTATAAGAGATAGAGCCAACAAATTTGGAATGTATGCTCGTGTAGTATGTAGAGTGATAAAGTTTATTTCAAAATCGGACAAAAAATAGCTGAGTTATGCATATAAACGTTTTTGCATAAGGCCGGAGATGGCCGTTGGCGGGTGGGGCGCTAGGGTGCTTATATGCATAAGTGCGCGAGATACTGAGATATGCTTGTAAAAATCATATGAACAGAATTTTTTAAAATAGGCAAATGCATTAGCAAATTTGAAATATTTGTTTTACGGGTGTATGGTATACCTAAGTCGGCGAGACGACTTACTTACTTCATTCTAAGTACGTTTGGTTGTATCCCACCAGGAGCACAGGTGTAGATGAAGTACTACGGTGTTTAGAAGTTTAAGCGACAAATTTTGGGAACCCAGTTCGATTAATATTTGATAGAGACGCGTCTTTTACTTCGCACATCATCAAAAAGTATTGCGAGAATCACGACATCGACAACTAGCAGAACATAAGGAGAAAATACGAATGGAGGCAGTTGAAAATATAAAACAAATTCAGGAGGAGAACAAGAAGTCAGCTAATCTAATGAGAAAAGAGGGAAAACGATTCAAAATAAATGATTTGGTTGCTATTAAGCGTTGGTCTGAAACTTAAAGGAATGTATTTAGGACCCTATAAGGTAACGGCAATTAATAGGACATCAACTGTATCGGAATATATGAAATTGTGGGGACCGTCATTCGGGTCGAATGTACTGTCAGGAGGGCCGAATGTGGGAAATGGTATCGAGAGAGAGCAATCCAAAGTGATAGAAGAAAAGAGACAAACACGTAGTGGCCGAACATTCTAGAAGTTGAGAGAGAGAGCAAGGCATAGGATCATTAATAATTTGAGAGAAAGCTCGTTAAAGAGGCCGTGGGACATTCGCAAAGAGACTGTCAACTGTGTCGCACGTCAAGGTCCAGAAGTAGTCCAGTGTTATTTTTGTCATCAAACAATTCAAATATTAATAAATAAATAAATATAGTAACTATCATTAAATCACCACTACATTAATTTTGGTCAGAAGTGTTCAAAACATAGAAGAAAGCATCTCCGACCATATAAAGGTCATATATATTCTTGGTCAGCACGACGAGACGAGTTCAAATAGCCATGATCGTCCGTCCGTCTGGCGAACTCCTCCTAGACCGTAAGAGCTACAGAGCTGAAACTTTGAACGTAGGCTTGTATATTGATTGTATATTGACTCAGCCAGATCGGACCACTATATCATATAGCTCCCATACAAACGACAAAGTCACGAACAGTGACTTTTCTCAATAACTTCTTTATTTTCTCAGCTACTCTCGTGGAGTTTAATATTGGTGAGTTCATCATATAAACGACTGTGCCAAATTTGGTCCAGATCCTGTCACCAGACAGTTTATAAATATTAGGGTTGTCGAAAATATATCTAAATATCGATATATCGGATATTTTTTTCAAAAAAAAAATATATTTATATCGAGATATTTTTTTCCCCAAATATCGAATATCGATATTTTTTGTGATATTTTTTGATATTTTTGCGTTGGTCACTTCAAGAATGAGTGCAGCGAGCGCGGATGTAAAAATGATAAAATCGAATTACTTGGATCTTAAAAATGGAACAGCCAAATGTAAATTATGTCAAAAAATTATTAAAACAAGTGGAAATACAACAAATATGTCGTCGCACATGAAAAACAAACACTATGACACTTTTGTAAAGTGTATGCAAAAAAAAGGTAAGTACTTATAAAGTGGCGCCATTTTTCTGTTTGTGCGTGTGTGTAATTTTAGAGCCCGCGTTTTCTCGAAATGCAATGGTGTGTGTATTTCGAGAAAACGCGGTCAATTTTAGAGCCACACGCACAAATTCTCGAAATACACATGCGATTGAATTTCATATAGATTATTTCGCAATTTCTAATTCCGAATTTTTATTCGTTTGACTAAATAATTAGGTTTCTATGAAGTTTCGTCAAAACCAAACAATTGAACAATCATTTCGAAACACTGAAGCTTTAAAAGGTAAGTAAGAAAAAGTGTGCAATCTGAATTTTATTAACTTGTTCTTCATTTTAGACAATGGACAAAAGGCAAATGAAATATGTGAAGCAATTGTCTTTATGATTTGCAGAGACAACATGCCTGTCCGGTGCGTGGAGAAAGAAGGTCTAACACACCTTCTTAAGAAATGTGTGCCGCAATTTAAAATGCCTGGCCGGTCCAAGGCAAGTATTAATTTCGGTTGTTTTACTGTATAGAATAATCATAAAATCAATACGCTTTTCTAAATATATATAATTTTTTCCAGATTACAACATTGATCGAAGAAAAATACAGCAAATCAGTGGATGCTGTTAAAAGATTTTAAGCGAAGTGGAGGATGTCGCATTCACCTGCGACGCAGTGACTATCACAAACTCAAGCCGATCATTTCTTACAATAACTGCGCATTTTATAAATAAGGAATGTTTGGAATCAATTTCTTTAATGGCAGCTAGAATGGATCAGGTAATTTTTTTATTTTCATTATTTTATCTGTGTTTTTGTCACCTCGTTAATTGTTAATCGTATTTGTCTAGTATTCTGTGAATTTTGGCCATTTGTCACTTTGTTGTTATTTCTACCACCTAATATAAGAAAACCATACATTTCTCAAATTTAATTTAGTCTCATACCAGTGAGTACATAAGCTCTCTATTGGAGAAAGCGTGCGACGATTTTAGCATTGATAAGTCTAAGTGTACAACACTGACCACGGATAATGCGAACAATATGAAAGCCGCATCAAGATATTTTCTTGGAAATGGGAAACACATTCCTTGCTTTGCGCATACCATCCACTTAGTGGTAGACGATTCTGTGAAGGAGATCGCATCATTTTGTAGTATTTTGAACAAAGTTAAAAAAATTGTTATGCATTTCAAGCACAGCCCTGCACTAATGGACGAGCTGCGAAAAGCTCAGGCTGATGAGGGAATTCCGGAAGGTTCCATTAAGACCTTGCAGCAAAGCGTTGACACGCGATGGAATTCATGTCTTGAAATGCTGGTATCCTTTTTAGGTCTTGCGAATAAAGTGGCCATCATTTTAATAAAGAGATCTGAAAAAGTAAAAGGATTGCCAGAAATGCTATCAACTGATGAATTAAATACTTGCAAGGATTTTTGTAGCCTTCTGAACCCATTCAAAGATGCAACCGAAAAAATAAGCGGTGAAAAATATGTAACTGTCAGCATGGTGATCCCGTTAATTTCACTTTTGCTAAAGAAAATGCAGATTGCAAAAGTAGAATCTGCTGACGGCATTCTTGCACAAGATTCTCTTCTCAAGCAATTAGAGAAAAGGTGCAAGCCTCTTGAATTAAATAAAGTGTTAGTAAAGTCTTCATTCCTTGATCCAAGATTTAAAAAGATGTATATCTCGCCAATCGGGGTACAAGAGGCGACTAAAGATATTTTACAAGAATTGATTACATTTACTCAAGAAAAACTGGTATGTCAAAAATTAAAAGATTATAATTATGTATTAACTTAAATAACTGTAATTAGTTTACTCACAATAATATTAAAATTCTGTTCAAAAATATAACTAATTCTTTTTTTTAATTTTTTACAGATTTCAGATGACGAAAATTCAGATCACCAAGGTGATAGCTTGGAAAAGGCGCACAATAGGTCAATTGTGAAAGTAGACGGTTCGGAAAATAGGGAGCTAAAGATGTATCTCAGCTTGCCCCAAACTTCGTGGGAAAGTAACCCAATAATGTTTTGGAGTTCGTATAAGGCGGCTATGCCAGGACTCTCGAAGCTTGCCTTACGATACCTTACAACCCCTGGCAGTTCAGTGCCCTCGGAGCGACTTGCTTCTGCAATTAAATGTGTTGTCTGTGACTCGCGAAGTCGTATGACTTTAAACTCCAAATACTGGAGTTAAACATGCCTTTCCGTATTAAGAAAATCCGTATTAAGAAAATGCTTGTAAAGAAAATCCGCATTAAGAAAATAAATTGTTATGTTATTGTGTAAATTTAAATTTATTTTGGGGGGAAAAAATATCTAAAAATATCGATATATCGATATTTTTAACGATATATATTAATATCGTATCGATATTTTTTTCAAAAGCAAAAATATCATCGATACGATATTTTAAAAATATCCGACAACCCTAATAAATATACTGATTCAGCCCTTGGCGAGCGACGTCATGATCTACCCCTGGCGTTGTCGATAAGTATAGGAAATAGTTGGTAACAAAACGTTGACGAGAAAGGGTAGGAACAAATAAGCTCCTACGATCGGTGGTAATGAACGGCCATCACGAACGAATCCATCGGCATCGCTTTGCAAACGTCCCTTTATTCTTGTTATTCTTTATTAGTTAAAAAACTTATATTAATTATCTACCTAAACGTGCGAGTCTGACATTTCTATTGTTCCTGTAAGCCGCACTCCTGGCCGAAGCCTTCCTGACAGCTTCTCCATCTACAATCTTCTACTGGGTAATGTGATTTACAACCGACATTCTCAGAAGTGGGTTTTAGTTGTGACAATTTTCAGAAGTGGGATGTTCTCCGATTTTCAAAATTTGGATATTCTGCAAAAAGGAACTGATATTTTTCATAAGTAGAAGTGTGTGAAGAAAAAGGTAACGCAACGTAGAATAGCGTGGCATGAGAAACTCGCAAAGTGCAATAGTGACTGTTCTGTGAATGAACGAACTCGTGGAAACGAGAACGAAAGACTTATAAGCGATACGAAAAATCAACGAACATACAAGTGTGAAAGAGACAACAATAATACCGCAGAAAAACTAAGTGTCAAAGAAAGCTTTGCAGCAAAAATGTAAGCATTCGGTCATTTCTTTGATATTTACCGATATTTAGGATTTCTCCACCTTGCCCTTGCTCTCTTGGCATAGTTGTATATTCTAACGCAGGGGTAGGCACAAAGTGAGCCAGCTCAAACTGTCAATGTATGCGTGCGCTTGCTTGTGTGCGTAAGCTGCTTTACACTGCGCAAATCGTATGTGAAGAAACGAATAAAAAATTAAAACCAAAAACAGTTTTGAGCCTTGGGTTCCTTTTACCTAAATGTCATAAAAATTAATGCTTATTTTGTATCGGCTATTACACATATTTTTCATACTATATATGTATATATGTGCACACATGTATATATTACATTTATATTAGATTATGCGTGTTCGCTTATATATTTTACCCTGCCCCTACAGGGGCAAAGTATAAATAATGGCAAAATATTTTTAAAGTTGCCATGTAAGAAAGTGAAGAATTAATTTTTCTGCATAGTACTGCTTTCGTCAAAAGTCTGTGCGACACTAGCTGTTTTTTTACGCTCTCAACTTGTACTTCGTGGTCACATCTGCATGCACACAGACGTGCACACGAGCAATTGCCGAGCAAAAGTGCCCGCACGGGCTATGGGCGCCTACTACCTCTGGCCTAGAACCCCAGAGAGCGGCCACATCGAGAGCGAAAAACATTCGCTCGCAGCAGTGTCGCTTTTTGCGGCGTATGTGCATATGTGTTGGTGTTGTCTCTCGTTGATTGTCCCCATTCGTTCTATCTCGGGTATTTTTTTTGCTGCCCGTTTCTAATGTTCTATTTTGCCTGCATATTATTTGCATCGTTATGATATTCGAGTATCCGCTGCCAGTTTCTAAGTTCGTTTTCGCATGCTTGTATACGTGTCGTTACGATATTCGCATATCTTCATTTTGCTCGGCGACGCGGTTTGTGACTTTGCTATAATTTGTTTCTGATACGATGTGCTTTGAGATTTTCAGCTCGATGTCATGTTTTTTGAGTTCTCTGTCCAGCCGGCCGGTCTGTGCAGATTTCTCGCCGCCATGTCATTAGAGTCGTCCATACTCATTGCTCATCAATTTTCGTGCCATCCTCTTCCTCGCATATTTGTTGCTTCAATTGGCTGATATGTGCTTGTCTGCTTTTTTTGTTTCTTTGTGCCGTAATTTGCATATGACCGGAGATGCAAAGCCTATCACTTCATACGGGCCTCCAAACTTTGGTGCCAGCTTTGCTGCGAATCCTTCTGCAGCATTTGAAAGGTGGTGTTCTTTTGCCTATACTGTTGCTCCAATTACTGGTCTCCATTCTCTTCGTCTTAGATTGTAATGCCGAGCCTGATCCTGTGCAGCCGTCTCCAGATTTCGCCGCATTAGTTCGAACAGCTCTTGTACTTGTTTTACCTTCGCTTCTGGTGATATCATTTGCTTCCCTGTGCCTATCGTGACATTATCGTATAGTGCACCCGGCATTCTTGGTTCACGCCCCTGTATTACATATGCTGGCGTAAATCCTGTTGCCTCTGATTAGCTTGTATTTACCGCTAGTGTTATTTCTGGCCAACTTTCATCCCATTTGCGTTGATTTTCCCCCGTAAACTGAGCAATCATTGTTTTTACTGTTCTATTTGCTCCCTCGGTTGAATTTTTCTTGTGGTGTGTACGGTGCTGTCAGTTGGTGTTGGCATCCCCATTCCTCTAGCATATTTTTGAATATTCTGCTAGTGAATTGAACTCCATTGTCCGTTATCACCACTTTCGGAGCTCCAAATCTAGATAGTATCCTCTCTCGAAAAGCCTTAACTAGATTCTCTGCAGTTGCCTTCCGCAGTAATATCTCGCTGCGGTCCTGGCAGTAGTTCGCCTGCTCCCTGTATGCCCTGCTGTTGTTGCAGTGTGGTTTTCGGCCATTACTTGATTACGTAGGGTTTTTGTCACACATAGTTTCCATGATACCACTTCTTCTTGGCCTGCTCTGTGCGGAATGTTCCTGTATACCTGTGCGGAATGTTCCTGTATACCTGTATACCTTTTCTATAATGCAATCCGGATATTTTTGTGGTTGTTGTTTTATTTTTCCCATTATGTCTTGAATCCACCCACACTCTTTGTTTGCTTGTCTTAATCTGGCACCATTGTCTACTATTCTTTTGCACCCTTCCATTGGTTGTCTTGACAAAGCATCGGCGACAATGTTTAATTTGCCTTTCGATATGCTATTTCGAAATCGTATTGTTGCATTTCCAGTGCCCATCGGGCTATACGGCCCGTAGGGCTTTCTATACTATTCAACCACTTCAACGCCATGTGATCTGTTACCACTTTAAATCGGTATCCTTCAAGGTATGGTTTTAGTTTGCCTATTGCCCATACTATCGCCAGACATTCTTTTTCTGTTGCCGAATAGTTCTTTTCCGCTGGGTTTAATTCTCTTGACAGGTATGATAGCACTCTCTCTCCATCCTCAGTGTTTTGTACCAATATGGCTCCTAATCCCATGTTACTTGCATCCGTCTGGAGCACGAACATTTTTGTGAAGTCTGGACATGCCAATACCGGGCCACTCGTCAGCTTTTCCTTTACAGCATCGAATGCTGCCTGATGCTCCTCGTTCCAGTGCCACTTTGTTCTTTTCTTTAGCAGTTCTTTTAATGGGTGTGTTAGTGCTGCAAAACCCGGTACGAACCGTCTGTACCAAGATGCCACTCCTAAGTACTGGCGTAATTCCTTTGTGCAAGTTGGTGGTTCTAATTGGGCTATTGCGGCCACCTTTTCTGGGTCCGTTGCAATACCGTTTTCTGTCACCAAGTGGCCTAGAAACTTTAGCACTTTTCTAAAGAATTGGCACTTCTCGGCATTAATTCTCAAGTTTGCTTCTTTCAATCTCCTGAACACTTCTTGTAGATGATTCATGTGTAACTCGATTGTTTTGCTCACTATCACAATGTCATCTTGGTATGCGATTGCGTTTGGTATCATTTCTGGGCCAATGACTTGGTCCAGTGCGCGTTGGAAAGTTGCTGATGCTGAGTGTAAACCGAATGGCATCACTTTCCATTGGAATAATCCTTTCCCTGGGACAGTGAATGCCGTCATTGGTCTACTTTTCTCTTCTAACGGAATCTGCCAGTATCCGTCCTTCAGATCTAAGCTGCTTATGAATTTTACTTCGCGTAGTTGATTCAAGATGTAATCGATGCGTGGCATTGGGTATGCATCCTTTATAGATTTTGCGTTAATCTGTCTAAAATCTACACATAATCTCCATTTGCCTGTCTGTTTCTTTCTCACCATCACTATGGGTGAGCTATATGGGCTTTGCGATGGTTCTATGCATCCCATTGTCAACAGTTCGTCGACCTTTTGATTTCTCCTTGTATTTTCGGATTTTTCGGGTAATACCTTTGTTTTATTGGGATATCGTCCTTCATCGTTATGCGATGTATCCCCACCTTTGACAGTCCCTTAACTTTCCCTAATTCCTTCAACTCCTGATTTAGAAAACTTTGTATTTCTTGTTGATCACTATTCTGAGTGACCATGATGGATATTCTTTCTACCAGCCTGCCCTGTATTCGCTTTACTGTCGGTATTCGCACTTTGTGGCCTCCACACGATATTTCTGTGTTCATAATCCGGAGGAAATTCCACCCTAAGATTAGCGCATCCATTCCTTCTGGCATGACCAGGAATGGCATGTGGATTTCCTTATCCCCGAATCTCACGTATCCTGTCCATTGCTCTTCAATGTCTCGCACCTTTCCGTCTGCCATGTACACCTGTTTGTGTGTGTTCTCCCATTTTCCCTTATTCCTCACTGTTTCCAACATCTGCTTGCTGATGAAGCTACTCGTGGCTCCGGAGTCAAATGTCGCTTTCATCTGGATTCCTGCTACTTCTATAATCGCTGACAATTGATCCTCTTCCTCTTTTAGTTGACCTATTAGTGGTGAGGAGCTTGTTGGCTGGGTCCCTGCTCGCCCCGGATAGGCTGGAACCGCCTCTCGTTTCCCGAACTCCAGCAACATTCTTTTGTCCTTTTCCCAATCTCTTCACACTGCCAGCAGAAATTGAGTCTCTGATTGTTGCATTCCCTGGCCCAGTGTCCGGCTCCCCCGCATCTGCGGCACGCCTGATTCGGGTTCAAGACTTTTCCGTCTTGGATGTTCTTGTTTTCTTGGTTTGGTCTCGAATGATTCTCCATGCTGTTGTCCTGGCATCTTCGGCACTGTGTGACTGGTGGTCCGTGATTATTTCCTCCTCTGTGGTTTGATTGGTTGTTATGTGTTCTTTGAGCATTGTTTTCGCGATGGAAATCGAATCGCTCCTGTTCGAGCATCTCGTGTTCTTCTGCCAACTGCATCAGCTCATCTAGGTATCTGACCCTGTGCGGCCGAACGAATATTTTTAAATCTGGAGTGCAATTTTCCAATATGACCTCCAATTGTTCGTACTCTGGTATTTTAAGGGGTCTCATCAATGTTTGCATGTCCACCTTATAGTCCTTGAAGTACTCATTTCTGTTTTGTTTGCGATTTTTCACTTGATCAGCCAATTTGTTGAAGAATCCCCTCGGCAAGAAATATTTCTTGAAGCCCTCAACAAATTCCTTCCATGTTCGCCACTGCTTATTGTTTGCGACGTACCATTTGAGTGCTCTGTCTTTCAGTAGTTCTGGCATTGCTCTCGGGATCATGCCCAGCTCGATGCCATACATGTCTGCTGACCACTCGATCTGTTCTATGAACTCTAGTGGTCTGGAATTGCTATCGAATCTGAATGTCCACTCCCTCACTTGTTTTGCCACCTTGGCGTATTCGGTGGTCCTGTTTGTTGTATGTGGTGCCGTTTTCTTGGGGTCTATCGTTTGTCTCCTTATGTCCCTCTTTGTCTCTGCGCTATCTAGGGCTCCTTCGCTTCCCCATCTTGGTGGTAAATATGGAGGAATTGCTAGTGTGGCGATGTTTATTTTCTGGAATTCCTCAGCCTCCTTGTCTATGCCATTTTCGCATGTTTTTGATGCGCTTGCTAGTGTTTTCATTTTTAGATTTTTTGAGTACTTTGTTTCCAATCTATTTATTTCCTCCTTCCAGTCTGGGTCCGTTTCATTCCTTTCTACCCACTCGCCTAGCTGTTTCCTCATTTCCTCCACTGTGCCGGTTATCTCGATCCCGATCCTTTGGCCTGTCTGTACCAAATCCTCCTTCTTCATGTGGTAAATCCATCTTTTTCCCATTTTGATCTTTTTATGATTTATAAACTGTAGTTTTTATTTCTAAATTTCACCAGTATAGCACGTTGGGCGCCAGTTGTAACGATCCTTTCTCGTCCCTTGGGATATCTATGCTTTCTCTTGGGCTAGGTTCGGCACAACAAAATTTATTTTGTGCCCCGGTGAAATTAGAACAGGTTTGTTTATTGATTTGTTTTGGTGGTATGTTTATTTACGATTGTTTATGGGCTTGGTTGATGACAAGTTTCTCCACGGTAGTTCTGGACCTGGACAGCGTTGGTGAGTCACTTCGAATCCCTCGTCGTCCCTTCTGGCCTTCCCTTTGCTCCTGTAGCCGTTGCTGGTTGTTGTCTCAGCCTGTATGGTGTGCTTGATTTGTGCTCCACCTCTGCACCCCCTTCGCTATGCTTGTTGAGATGGCTTTTGCTTTATGGCTATGGGACGAATCCCGTAGCTATTATCACGAAGCAAGATGTTCCTCAGCAATTGGTACTCGTCAGGATATATAGATCCTGGAATTTCGGCAGTACTCCTTGGATACTCCTGGAAATGCTTGGCTTCTCTCCAATTTACTCTAGCTTGGGTACGGTGTTTGTTATCCTTATTTAAGGACTTGTTGCTATCGGATGAACTGTACAGGTTACTCGTAAGGCCTGTATAGTTCCTAGTTTTTTCTGCTGCTCCTTGTGTTTCCTTGATAAGTTCTTAAGGTTACTCGTAAGGCCTTAATTACTTGTTACTTGATCACGACTTGATGATTTTTGATTGATGGGCGTTGCCTTTATATAGGCAGCTCCCACGGCCTCAGGAATAAATTGGTGTAGTACCGCTATACAGCTGGTACATTTCCATCGGCCCTCTGCTTTCACCCACGCATCCACTTGTTACTATGCGTGGTGAAAGTCCCGTAAATCCTTGGCGCATATGTCCACTTTCTCTGTGGCTGCGCGCCCATTTATTCCTTGTCCTTGTCTTTCTTGCTTGTACATACACAACATCGTTTAATTTCCCATGCAATGCACTTTCATACGCATATCATATCTATTAGATAGAGGGCTTCCCCATTGTTCATCCCTCCCCCCTTCGGTTCGCATAATCCCCTATCCAATCCACAAACCATTATCGTTTCACATAATGCATGCATGCCCCGCACCCGTCTCACGGGCTTGCTTGGCCATCACTTTTATTCTCTTTCGCTCACAAGATTTTTGGCTGCTCGCAATCTAACCGCTTTCGTTCTCATGAGCGTGACGTAGGCAGAGAGCACCCTATTGGCCACCGGTATTCTCCCTTGCTGTCACTCACGCATAGTGTACGTGTGACGTGCGTGTATGCTTATTCAGCGTATACTCATAAGCCCAGTATGCTAATGCATGCATCTATATTTGCCTCTCTGTGCTCTTGATTTACCTAATGAGGCCAATGCCCCTTTTTGCATGCAATTATGCCCTCAAGCCTGGTTTCATTTACTCTTATACAGTCGATATTATGCATTATGCCTCCCACGCATCTTCCCGCTTGTACGAAATTGCCAGCGGTCGCTTGTGGTTCGATCGAGCCATGCTTGATCGTAAGTCATGGGTTCGAGTTGGTTCGATCGAGCCATGTTGGACTTGGTTGCCCATCGCATGTGTGTGCATATCGGTTTTTGCATTATGCTTCCCACGCATCTTCCCGCTTGTACGAAATCGCCAGCGGTTGCGTGTGGTTCGACTGGCCAAGTTTGATCGTAGACCACTTATATTGAATCGGTTCGATCCATCAGCAGCAAGTTCGGTCGTATATCGTACGTTTGGTTTGTGTCTCGGCTGTATCTTGTATCTGGTGCATCCTTTGCACCGTTTGATTGTGTTGCTGCTGGCTTATTGTGTGGGATATTATAGTTAATTATAATTGTTCACGCCACCGGGTGAACAGCAGAGAGTGAGGGGTAGGGTTTTTTCCAAAAACCGAATACGGTCATACTGAGGAAGGTGACGAAGGGTTCTCCAGTAAATCGCCATATTCAATCCAGTACGAGCATCTAACCCGAACACCCGTTCTTTCACTGTGCTTTTTTCCGATATTGTATTTTTCCAACCCGAAACATTTTCGTGTGTGTCGGGACATTTTGTAAAGAAACTAAATAAACCAAAATTAATTATAAACGAAGTTTTGCGCGCGTTTCAATTTCATTCCTCACTCACCAGACCCCCTGAAGAAATTGGCACCCGCCAAACACTTGTGACCTATTTGGATCCTTCCGCCCCGCTACGAACATTGGTCCTTCGAGCCGGATATCCTTCCGCTCTTCCAGCTTGCATCGGCGGAATTCCTGATAAGTACAACATTTCTTAATAAAAATCTCATGGTATGTACATACCTGACCTGTTCCAAAGGTTACATGGTTTATGAAGTGCCTTTTTTCCCATTCCTTGAAATTCTGAATGTCTAAAAGTCCAATTGCATAACAATACATATGTATGTACATATATGTATGTATACATATATATACGTACATGTAAAAACAGCTGTTTTCTAACCTGCAAGTAAAAGTATTTATAAAGTACCACTTACCTTTCCTTAAAGTGTAAAGCACACTCCACGGGCTGATCATTAGTCCAGCGGCATAAATTATTTATGCCAAATACTTTGTATATGCATACATATATATGTATGTACATACATACATACATACGACATACTTACATATATGTATACATATGTATGTACATATGTACATATGTCCACCTACAATTTGATTTCACCCACACAAAATTAATTGCAGCCACTCCGATTGGCTCTCTGCAATTTAATAATTCGAAACCTACATAATTAAAGCAGGAAATCGTCATCTTCGTTAAACAATTTAAAATTAATTAAATTCATAAAACATAAACAACGGCAGAACAGCTGACTCCCGATCAGTGCTGACACTCAAGTCTCATCAGTGCTGACACTTGAGCCAAGCCGTGACTCGGTCACGACATCCATTTTTTCCATCGTGATTTTCGTATTGTGCAAAAAATATTTCAATCGACTGATTGAATTTAATTCGCAAAATATTTTCTAACGAAAAATAAGTACAATTTTATTTATATGGAATTAGTATTTTGTCTTGGTGCATTTTTGATTTTTTCCTCACAGATCCATGAAATTTATCTAGTCCGTTTAATGAAAATTAATTCCGAGTTTTTTGCCCTCCATTGAAAAGTAATCCTACTGATCTCAATTTCTCCATATTTTTGTTTTTTTTATACTCTTATAAATTTCAACAAATTTCCACATTGTATAAATTTTAATATCCAAGTGATTATATATCCTTATAATTATTCACACAACTGCGAGGAAAATTATAAATTCTTCTAATTTCATTTATCCATTGTGTTCATTAAAAAGAGGAGACATTTTTCCTTCTCACTCCTCTATCCTTAAATTATACAGTCCACTTACAGCTTCGTTTCGATCTCCTCGCTTGAGAGCTCTAATTCCAAGCAGTTTTTGTTTCCATTTGATTGGTAATAGCTCAGAGAACACTCTACGATGTCTCTTTCCGACTTTGTTGCCGTGTGCGAGGCATTAACGGCGTTCGAGGCTCGCGAGGCCCAGGCTTTAGCGGACGATATGCCACTCGTCTCCATTAAAATACACTTAGACCAGCTTAAGTCGCTTTGGGCACAAGTCGAGGCAGAGTTTTGACGATGACGGCTCAAAAGAAGGAAGATAGTCCTAAGCACATAGCTACAATTAAAGCTAAACATGAATATTGTTATATGGTATATGTTCGAGGCGGGACTTTGTTTGGAGAGCGAATCGAGCAGCTGTCAGCGAAAACGGTTCCCCCCACCAGTCAGACTCTCCGTCGATTCCACCCATCAAAGCCACACAGTTCCCCCGTGTGAAGTCGAAATCTTGAACGGAGACAGCCTGGCTTGGCCTACATTCCGTGATTTGTTTACCGCGATTTTTATCCATAATCCAAGCCTAACACAAGTGGAGAAACTGTACCACTTAAGTTGCAAAACTCGCGGTGAAGCCAGAGCCATTGTTTCTAGGTCACCCTTGACCAATGAAGGGTTCCAGTCCGCGTGGGATAACCTCACTGCGCGATACGAAAATAATCGATTATTGATTATGAGCCAAGCCAAGCAGCTTCTACAGATCCCAGCTGTAACCCAAGAGTCTGGCAAAGAGTTGAGAGAACTGCAGACGTCAATTCAAGGTTGCTTAACCGGTCTTGAGCTTTCCGGGGCTCGTACAGACAATTGGGATATCCTTCTCATAGCATTCTGTACGAGCAAAATGCCCAAAGCCACCCTTCTGTTGTGGGAACAGTCCGTTCCAAATAAGACCGCCGTCTCATCCTGGGACGACCTGAATCGATTCCTAACTGATCGCCACCGTGTACTAGAAGCCACAGATGTCCTTCAACCAAGCTCTAGCGGTCAGGCCTTTCCATCCGTGAGCCGAAAACCTACGGCACGAACTCAGGCCTTTTCCACTCAAGTGCAAGAGAGCTCAGCACCTGATGCTTGTATAATTCGAATCCTGCGTCCTCCGATTCTTCCAGCAGCCCCCATGTAAACGTGGGAAGTTACTTCGCGTCCACTCGCAACACTGGCCTCCTGGGTACTGCGAGGGTAACTATTCATCATCGTGGCAAGCAGTTTCAAATCCGCGCTTTGATTGATATGGGATCCGAAGCATCCTTTTATTCCCAAAGAATGTTTGAATTGATTAATCCTCCAAGCTGCAAGGTATCAACTAGCATTCGCGGCATTTTGCAATGCGATGCGGGTAGCAGATTTCTCCTCCTGACGAACCGCTGCGATAGTTCGAAGCAGTGGCCGTGGTGTAGTGTAGCTGAAGCACTTCCGTCCTGCGCCGTCCCGAATAAGGTGAAGCAGGATTCGCTTGACCTTCCGCTCGCTGATCCGCAATTTCACCAAAAAACTCCTGTGGATTTGGTGCTTGGAGACGAGCTCCTTCCCACTATCCTCGGGGAACGAATCATCAAGAATGTTGGTGATTCTTTCGTGGGGATCGAGACTATGTTCGGATGGGTTCTCTGTGGATCCGTTACTGGAAAACCCAGAAGGTCTCGGTCCACCTCCTCCAGCAGTCCGAAGATGTCTCTAAAGGCAGCAGCACCATCCGATTTAGAACGCAGTTCGAATTGCTTCAGGTGCCGCGTTTGTCAAGGGGCACACGCGCTCCGTCAGTGCCGACAGTTTCGAGGACTACGAGCTGACGACAGGCTACGGGTAGTCTTGAGCAACGGATACTGCCCAAACTGTTTGGCTCATGAGCATTCCAATGGTTTCTGAAGGAGCACAGCAGGATGCCATCGATGTGGCAAGCAACACCACACGCTCTTGCACATCGGCAGCTCAGTCGCGTACATCCAACCCAAAGCGTCCAAAGAGCAAAGACCCGAAAGGCACCCGCCTTTCATTCGGACTTCTATCCAGAGGTCATCAGTCATCGCGCCGCCTACTCCATCTACATCCAAAGTTCCCCCTCCATCTCCACCCGTGTCTTGGCGATCCAGAACGCTGCCATCCCCCATCCTTAGACATGTCCAGCGAGGCAATTGCAACTTGTTGCAAGGGGGGCGGTATGTTTACGCCACCGCGTGAACAGCAGAGAGTGAGGGGTAGGGTTTTTCCAAAAACCGAATTCGGTCATACTGAGGAAGGTGACGAAGGGTTCTCCAGTAAATCGCCATATTCAATCCAGTACGAGCATCTAACCCGAACACCCGTTCTTTCACTGTGCTTTTTTTCCGATATTGTATTTTTCCAACCCGAAACATTTTCGTGTGTGTCGGGACATTTTGTAAAGAAAATAAATAAACCAAAATTAATTATAAACGAAGTTTTGCGCGTTTCAATTTCATTCCTCACTCACCAGACCCCTGAAGAAATTGGCACCCGCCAAACACTTGTGACCTATTTGGATCCTTCCGCCCCGCTACGAACAATAATGTTCCTCACATAGTTTTAATATTTGACCGGCCTCTTCAGACAAAATGGTGCTCTGTGAACCACAATCAATAAGGGCTCTTAGAGACTTATATCCTTACAGCCGTGGCCAACAGTGTTGGTTGTGCGGTTACACAAGTATTAACTCTCTCCTGTTTTTCTTCAAAATGGAATAAGGTATGGTGTTCCTTACTGCATAATGAATAGACGATTTCATTAGTGCACACCTTATTGCATGAATGGTTCAAGCATCTTATGGAAAGCTGCACGTTTTTTGGCTGTTTCATACCTTTCAGTAGGTGTCAAACTTTTAAGCCTATAGCACTTATGCGCTTTGTGCCCGGCAATTTTGCAAATCGGACATTTATCTTCGACTTCCGCATAATTTAACACAGTTTTTAGAGGTTTTTTCTCTTCTTTGCTCATGGCACTTAGCGAGCAATATCTTTGCTCCAAGTATTTCATGACATCAGATAGCATTTGAATTTGCCTTGTTTTTCTAATCTGAATCTCATACGATTTAAGAGACTCTCTGTCAAATTTCCGAAGTATGAGTTGAGCGACTATTACGTCAACTTCATCAGACAAACTTGCTTTAATTTTAATTATGTGTATTGACTCATTAATTATGTCAATCACTCCTTCAACACTTTTTGCGGATTCATTGTTGATCATCGGTAAATCAACTATCCGACTCAATTGTTCGGAAAATAGCCTCCGATTATTTTCATACCGCTTGGTCAACAATTCCCAAGCGGCACTATAATTGTCAATAGACGGGCTACTGTGCTCCTTGCTTCGCCCTTTAACGCGGATTTCGAATAGTTGAATTTAAGCGTAAGACTTAGATCCTCTCTTTTTCAATCAGTTCCGCGAATAATTTTACAAACAAGTCCCATTCTCTTGGCTCTCCAGAAAATGTGGGTACTTGTATTTTTGGCAACACCGGTAGTTCGCCTCTCACGGTAACATTCTCAACTTTCAAATTTTTTTGATCATTTATTTTCTCTTCTAATGCTACCAAGGTATTCTGAAGGTCGAATTCTAATTCTTCTATGACCTCTTTAAGCGTTTCATTATGTGTAAGTTCACCTGTATAAGCTTGGCACATCTGTACCTTCTCGAACAAGAATTTTATTTTTTTTATATACATTTTGCCTGTTCTATTGTCTATCGTACGTAAATCTTTGCTCATCATGTCCAAATATATCTGGAGCTGACGGACTTTTTCTTGAAATTTTTCCTGGCTAACATTAGCGTTCTCATTACTAGAGGTCGCGTTTCCCCGCGACTCTCCGATGCTGACCTCAACATTTTCTGACAACGTTGCATCTGCTTCACTGCTCTCCAACTCAACAGTGCCCTGCCTACTTGACTCTCCTTTGGCTATTAATCTGGCTGCCATATCTAAACCCTCCTCATGCTTTCCATCTGTAAAATAGTAGTGTTCGGTTACACCATTCTGTATCATTTGGCTATGGTAACTAATCCATTGCTTCTGAATCTCAGTTACTTCATTAAGAATCTTGCTAGTTAACTTACTAGCATCTAGCTCTTCTATCTTCTTTAACCTTTTGTGCAACTCGTGTTGCTTTCCTAACAATTTTTCAGTTTTGGTAGGAAACATTTTTGTATGGTCTATTTGACAATAAATTGCTTTCTTTTTCAATATTAATTTATTTT
The DNA here is from genome assembly GCA_018150345.1 of Drosophila equinoxialis. Lineage (NCBI taxonomy): Eukaryota > Metazoa > Arthropoda > Insecta > Diptera > Drosophilidae > Drosophila > Drosophila equinoxialis. The sequence goes on from JAECWI010000775.1 coordinate 24,456, forward strand.
TTGTATATTTATTTATATTACCATTGACCTGGCAACTTGCTTAAAAATATTATGAATTATATTTTTTTTTTTGTAAATTTTATATATACCTATATATTTTACTTTCCTACTCGATCATCGCAGTGATTTTCCTACCTATTTGGCGTGTGGCTTTACGGGCGTGTGGCTTTGCTCTAGACCGAGCAACGCAATTATTGCTCAAGTTTACATAGTAACATATATATTTTTTGAAAACAATTTTAATTTAGGATGAGTTTATTTGTTCAGTGTTGGGCGCTCTTTGTAGCGCTACTGGTCCTACCGCAGTCAGGGCCCTAGCTTGTCGCGCTAGGCGTTGCTGGTGCTGGTCTTCGAACAGGCTGTTGGGGCGCCGATGCTGGTCCTCTTGACACTAGTGTACTCGCAATATGGCGAATATAATGGTCCAGTGCAGTCCGCCGGGCACGTCTTCTCTGGAGTGGTCTGGATTGTTTTTTTTGGGTTCTCACTCGGAATTCATTTTTTTCCAATTCCAGACCATACTCCGCTATGTGAGGATTCCACCTGTCTCTTTTATTTTGTTTTTGCTCAGCTGGCGTTGGCCAGGGCCTATGAGCTCAGGCGGTACCGGTGCCGGTCATCGCACCAGATATTCTTGTATTGACAGTGTTCGACCTCCAGCGGCCTCTTCTTTGCAACTATCTTGTTGCCCTGCGGTTGTTTATATATAGCTTATGTATACACTACTTAAATCTTTTTTTTTTCTTTCGATATTAGGGCTTCGAATACGCCACACACAAAAACTCCCGCCGCCGAGATTACTACAGTTGCTCCACTAGCCAAACTGTCTTTAAAATCGGACGCACGCACTTTTTAATTATTAAGCAATATTGCTTTTTTATGCGCAACGCATAGAACGAAGCATCTCAGACCATATAAAGTATATATATTCTTGATCAGCATGACGAGACGAGTTCAAATAGCCATGTCCGTCCGTCCGTCCGTCCGTCCGTCCGTCCGTCTGGATCAACGCGAACTCCTCCGAGACCGTAAGAGCTACAGAGCTGAAATTTTGCACGTAGGCTTGTATATACTGCAATAGCTCCCATACAAACGTCAAAGTCACGAACAGTGACTTTTCTCAATAACTTCGTTATTTTATCAGCAATTGTCATAAAAGTTGGTATTGGTCAGTTTTGTGTTCTTTTTAATAATTGTGACAAATTTGATGGAGATCGGTTTACTATATCATATAGCTCCCATACAAACGGCAAAGTCACGAACAGTGACTTTTCTCAATAACTTTGTTACTTTTTTAGTTATTGTCGTGAAATTTAATATAAGTTAGACTGTGCCAAATTTGGTCAAGATCGGGTGACTATATCATATACCTCCCACAGGAACGGTCGAATACAGTGACTTTTGTCAATAACTTCGTTACTTTTCATGCGATTGCTTTCAAATTAAACTTTTGATAGTTAAATATATCTGTTAGTGACTGTGCCGAATTTGGTAAAGATCGGCTAACTATATCATATAGCTCCCATAGAAACGATCCGTGGAAAACAGGGACTTTCATCAAAAAGTTTGTTATATCCTATGCTACGATTGAAGGCCGTTTTTTTCGCAAACGTTAGACTTTTTGGATAAAACGTTTTTACACTTTGATGGCTATGGGTAAGGAAAGAGAACCCCAAAAAGTTGCAAGGGTATACAAACTTCGACGCGGTCGAAGTTAACCCCGGCCCTCTGGTTTTATATTATACTCTGTCTTTTACCACTGGTGGGGAAAACAAGAGTTAATTTATTTTTGCTACCTTCGGTTGATCTTAGCATTCACACTTGCATAAGAATTCAGACTTTAAGGAGCTGATTCACACTCTGAGTCTCTTAGAGTGTGAATCAGCTCCTTAAGGTCTGAATTCTTATGCAAGTGTGAATGCTAAGATCAACTGAAGGTAGCAAAAATAAATTAACTCTTGTTTTCCCCACCAGTGGTAAAAGACAGAGTCTCTTAGAGTGTGAATCAGCTCCTTAAGGTCTGAATTCTTATGCAAGTGTGAATGCTAAGATCAACTGAAGGTAGCAAAAATAAATTAACTCTTGTTTTCCCCACCAGTGGTAAAAGACAGAGTATAATATAAAACCAGAGGGCCGGGGTTAACTTCGACCGCGTCGAAGTTTGTATACCCTTGCAACTTTTTGGGTTACTCTTTCCTTACTGGTGGGGGAAAACTGCAGAGTTCCATTTTTCGAAGGACCAAATGAATCCGGCTCGAATCCGGCACGGGGCCTCCTTTTGCTCAAGTGTTTCTGTAACCTCAGTGTCTCGCTGCTCAACTCAGGCACAAGGAATACTTTCAGTAGAGCCGGTGCAGGATACATTGTCGACCTCACGTTCGTCAGTGACTCTCTAGCTTCCCAGTCGAATTGGGAAGTTGGACGTCACTACACCGGTAGCGACCACGAGGGCATTGTCTTCACCGTTGGGGCAACCATGCAACGAGCTGAGCGAACGCCTCCCACCGGGAAAAGCTACAAGCTTGAGTCCCTAAACCTGTACACGTTTAGCAGCGTGTTGAAGAATTTACGCGATGTACGCCTAGGAGATGTAGACGCGGCAGCCAACTCTATCATGTCGACACTCGAGAGGGCCTGTGATGAGAGTATGTCCCAGCGCAACGCATACAGAAGACACCACGAACCAGCCTGTTGGTGGAATGACCGTATCGCCGACGTTCGCCGCAGATGCTTCCGCGCGAGGCGCATGTACCAGCGGGGTAAAGGGACGCCAGCCTTCTCAGACCTGCATCTGGACTACAAGCAGTGTTGTAAGGCTCTCAAAAAGGCAATCAAGGACAGCAATGGAGTGTTTCCTTGGCCTTTGCGACTCGGCAGAGCAGGACCCAGACTGTCGTGAATCACATATAGACAAGACTCCGGCACCAAAGGATGCCCAGACCGTTCGGGGCATAGTGGATACTCTCTTCCCTCAAATCGTGAATGAATTGCATCCTCCGCTTCACCAACACATAGAGGAATGCACAGTGGACGAGGTACTCGACATAGTCCGGAAGCTTAAGCCAGCGACGGCTCCAGGCCCCGACGGAATCCCCAACCAGATATTCAAGATTGCGGTCTCTTTACAGGCTGAGTCCTTTGTAGACTTGTACAACAGTTGCCTGAGGGAAGGTGCCTTTCCATCCAGATGGAAAAAGCAGAACCTATGTAGTTCTGCTAACGAAGCCAGGAAAAACTCCGCTCGAAGCGTCCTCGTTTAGGCCGATCTGCCTCTTAGACACGGCAGGTAAAGTCCTGGAGTTCCTTATCTGCGCAAGGCTTAGCTCAGCCATCCAAGCCAACGGAGGACTTTCGGAGCAGCAGTTCGGTTTCCGGAAGGCCAAGTCCACAACGGATGCCATTGCACGTGTGGTTAACATTGCGGCGGACGCGATCGCCGGTGCTAAATGGAAAGGGGGATCGAAGGAGTATTGTCTGGTAACCACCCTAGACATAAGAAATGCCTTCAATTCGGCCAGATGGAGCCGTATCCTAGCTGCATTAGCCGACTTTGGAGTCCCACAATACCTCCTTAGTTGCGTGCGGCAATATTTCCAAGAAAGGACCATCTGGAACTGCTACACCACTAATGATGGCCCTGTAGTACGGACAGTGTCTGGGGGGAGTGCCCTAAGGCTCGGTGTTGTGACCTTTACTTTGGAACCCCATGTACGACGGAGTCCTACGCCTGCAGTTCCCGCCTGGTACCCACATAACAGGGTTCGCGGATGATATAGTTCTTGCCGTGGTTGCTAAGACCGTCAAGGAGGTTGAGGAACGCTCGGATGACGCCATCCAAAAGTCGAGCAGTGGCTCCAGGCCGCCGGCCTCCAGTTGGCAGCTCACAAAACGGAGGCAGTGCTTATCAGCAGCAGGAAGACTGTGGAATCTGCGAAAGTACGGGTGGGCAGCGCTGTGATAGAATCCAAGAGGGCCATTAAGTATCTCGGCGTTCTATTAGAGACAAGGCTCAGTTTTAGGGAGCATCTACAATATTCTGGCGAAAAAGCAGCCAAATCCGCAAACGCTCTATCGCGCATTCTTCTTAATACGCGCGGCCCGAGGCAGGGACGACGGCTACTGCTCTCTACCGTCACCACATCGACGGCCCTTTTTTCAGCACCAGCGTGGATCGACGGTATGAAGGAGAAGAGCTACCGAAGAGGACTCGAAGCAACCCATCAGCTAAGCGCGATAAGACTCTATAGTGCATTCCGCACAATCTCGGATGACGCGGCGCTCGTCATTGCAGGAATGATGCCGATCGACTAACAGGCAGCGATCATCGAGGCAGTCGCCAAGGCCAGACGAGGTGGCAGCTCAGATGGTCCGGGAGCAAGGCGCAGCCTAGCGCGGCAACAAAGCATGCGGAGGTGCCAAGAGCGCTGGGACACCTCGACCAAGGGAAGATGGACTCACACGCTCATCCCTGACATTAGCGCGTGGGTTTTGCGTATACACGGCGAGGTAAACCATTACCTGACCCAACTGCTGAGTGGTCACGGCTGCTTCAGGATGTATCTGAAGAGATTCGGCCACGATACTTCGGACGAATGCACCTAGTGCCGCGGCGGAATATCCGAAGATGCCTAGCTTATTTTGCTGCATTACCCCAGGTTTGAAGCGGCAAGATTTTCCCCGGAGTGTGCAATGGGGCATCGCGCAACATTGGAAAATTTGACCAGGCTGATGGTCGCTGATCCCCGAGCCGCGTCAGTGGTGATAAAGGAGCTCAGGAGGAATGATGCATGAGGAATGATCGCCCAGGGCCCTATCCCGCTTGACACTGTATTGTACTGTCTTTTACGATGATTCGCGGCGCCATAATTTATTGTTATTATAGTATTTCTTTTATATGTTACGTTAATATGTTGTTATGTATGTATGAGTAAAAAATGGAATTAAAAACAAAAAAAAAAATAAATAAATGAAAAATAAAAATATGAAACCATACCGAACACTGTTTGCGCTCAGACCAATAGGTTACGAATGTGGGATTTGTGCCCACAAGAATTAGAATAGTTGTTATATTAAGTATATTATTTATTAAATTAGGTAATTATTAACGGAACAATGGGTTTTGACAAAATTATGTATTGACTCATTCACACACACGTCGTTTTCACTCGGCCTTGCCACTTCGTCTTTTCTTTCATTGCCACCTCGTCGATCAGCTGCTTTGGGAGTAGGTCTGGCCTTACAGCGTTACCATACCATCCCCACATATCCTTAAATGCATTTGCCCCAAATGCGTCGTCGTCTTCTTCAAAGTCGTCATCATCGGCTTTGGAGTCATCTTCATTTTCGTTGTCTTTATCACTCTAGTTTAGGAGTCGTCTGTATCGTAGTTAGAGGTGTCATCATTCAATTCGTGGTTTTCCGCATCGTCTTTATGGTAGTCATTATTTGTTTTCAGCATCGTCGTCACCATCTTCGTAATCGTCATTCTCATTATCATCGTTGTAATCATCATTATCATCATCTTCGGAGTAGTCATCATCATCTTTAACATCGTTAACAGCATTGTTCTCTGTCTAATCCTTTCGTAAGTTTTCTTAGTTATCAGCAACATCTTCATCGTCGTCTACATAAGGGATCCATTTCTTCATATATTCGGCGCAAGTAGTCGTAATCATAAGTATCCTTTGATTTGACTTTAGTTACTCGATAAGGACCTAAATACTTTGGCTTTAACTTCAGTCCACCTCCGAATTGAGTACGTTTAATTGCAACAAGATCGCCTTCTTAATAAATCGATGCATGTTTTTGTCGTAGATTATAAGTGGTCTTGTTTTCCTCTTGTAGATTTATGACTTGCTGCTTCGCATGCTTCCTTAGGTCATCTCTTTTTTCGCTAAACATTGCTATCATTTCCTCATCAATTATTTGCTTCAATTGGATATAAAACTTTGTACGCATTTTAACTCCAAATAATAACTCGAACGGCGTAATATTTGTGCTTCTAGAGTGAGTTGAATTTATTGTTTGCTGAACTTTTCCAACAAACTTATACCATTTGCTCGGGTCATCATCAGAAAGCTTGGATAAAACAGATATAATAATAGCATTAAGTCTCTCTACTTGCCCATTTGCTCTAGGCAGTCCGGTAGTAACAGCGTGATGAAGGATGTTCTCTGAAAGGCAATACTCCTTAAAGTCTCCTGATGTGAAAGCAGATCCTCTATCTGTAATCTGGACTGGGTTTCCAAATGCGAGACTTTGTGCTTGCAATCTCGATATTACTTCTTGGGCGGATGTCGTCTTAGTCGTATATAACCAGCAGTATTTGCTGAATGCATCTATAACAGCTAGGATGTGTTTGTATCTCTTGTCAGTAGATTCAAGCGGACCCAAAAAATCAATGTGGAATGTTTGGAGCGGTTCTTCTTCCTTAGGCAATGGATTTAACAGTCCCTCCTTTTTCCCTTGTTTGCGGTTTGAGATAATACACGGAATGCAGCATCTAATATGTCGTTCTACTTTGGCCTCAAGTTTCGGTATATAATATTCTTTCGCAATTATGTCTTTCGTCTTCCTGATAGAAAAGTGTCCTCTCTCATGAGCTTCTTTGATAAGATCACGCTGGAATGATATAGGTACAACTATAAGTTCAACCTTGTTCACCAGCTTACATAAGAGACCGGCTTTTATAAGGTAATCATTGTGTGATGCTTTTTTCAGATAGAATATCGATAATTGCTTTTATCTCGTCGTCTTGTCCTTGAAGATACTTTAGTTTGCTTATTGCGCTTCCATCGGTGATTAACATTACTGGATTTCGGCTTAAGGCGTCGGCATGCCAAATACGTGTTCCTTCTCGATGCTCAACCTCGAAGTCAAATTCTTGTAGCATTAGAATCCATCGGGCCACTCGTGTGCCAACGTCTCGTTTTTCCATGGTTTTGGTGAAAGCATTACAGTCGCTTACGAGTTTGAAGCGGATGCCAAGTAAGTAGACTCGGAATTTGTTGAGAGCTTTAATAACGGCTAGTATCTCCAGTTCGTAGCTTGAAAACTTCATTTGTGCGTCCGTTGTGATCCTGCTCATATAATGTACTCGGTGTAGTTGTCCATCTTCAAGTGAGACTTGTAAAAGTACTGCTCCAAACCCGTCAATCGAAGCATCGGTATGGAGCTCCGTCTCATGGTTAAAATTAAAGATTTTTAATACGGGCCTCTCTGTGATCAATATATTTAACCTGTTGAATGATTCGATTTCAAGATCATTAAATTTTAGTTACAGCTTTGGTTTTCTCTTCAGAAATTCATATCTTTTGGTCTTCGATTTCGTGCCCTAAAAACTCGACTCTTTTCTTTAAAAAACTGCATTTTTTTAAGTTGATCATCAGGCCGTAATTTTCACACTGTTTCAGGACTTCTTTGAGATTTGATATAGCCTCGTCTTCATCGTTAGCTGGAATAATGATGTCATCTACTTATGGAATCGCGATATTTTTACGAGTCAGCTCCCGAAATATAGCATTGATGTGCCTTTGAAAAACACTAGGAGAATTCGCTAGTCCAAATGGTACCTTCAGAATCTGGTATTGCCCGTTGTGGGTTACAAATGATGTATATTTTCGGCTTTCCTCCTCTACTTGATGTAATGGAAGAATCCACTTTTCAAGTCAATAGTGCTGAATATCTTTGCACTTACCAATCTGTCCAGTTGGTCTTCGATTAAGCGTAAAAGAAAATGGTCTCGCAATATCACCTTGTTGATCCTTCTATAGTCGATACATAGTCTTGGAGAACCATCTCGTTTTTTTACCAGGACTACGGGGCTACTGTATTCTGACTCAGAGTACTCGACCATACCTTCTTTTAACCATTCAACGACTTGTTGGTCTACTACGGAACGCTCGTTATAACCGATTCTACGCGGACGCGAGTAGATTGGGGTATCATCATTTACTACGATTCTCATTTTTACGTTTGTCGACCTTGCGTTTACGGGTTTATAGTTCTTTATCAGGTCGCGTACTTCATTTTTTGCGGAATTGCTTGCATTAGCTTCAATATTTAAATCAATCTCGTTAAGATTTGATGCATTTATTTTCATCAATACCGAAATTTCTGCTATAAGCTCGATACTGTCACTCTTTCTTACACTTATCCCGTCACAATTTATTTTTACTTCCGCAATTTTACAAAATTCTTCGCCTAACAGCAAGTCTTCATCAATTACTAGAATTACCGATTTGAATTCTTGACCGTCAATTACGAATAGTTTTTCAATAAAAGCATTTATCTTTAAACCGTCGATTGTTATCTCTTTATACATACGTGAGGTTGATATGTTTAGTTTTCGTGTATTACTCACTTCGCGTTTTTCCGATTTCTTGGGACAATCTTTGCCAATATGGCCAAACATGTTGCATTCAAAACACTTTTTACCTTTGTTTTTATCGTCACAGTCAGCGGCTGTATGACCTTTAAGACCACAATTGAAACATTTGATTTCTTTATTTACACTCCGACCTTGCTTTGGCTGAGAACTGCGATCACTTTTCTGGATTTGTTTATTAAAACTTAGTACATTCTTATTCTCACTCTTAGATTTCTCCCGCATTATTTCGTAGCATTTCAGTTTGTCTTTAAAGTCTTTTTTGTTTTTAGCTCCATACAACATTGATTTGTTCGTACCACTGTCGTCAATACCATCAATAACATACTGGATCAATGCAGACTCTTCGACATTTCCTCGTGTGGATAACTCTTTCATCAGCAAAAAATATTTTTGTAAATTCTCGTTCTTTTTAATTTTTCGATCAGCCATCATTTTATGTCATTGGGCACTGTTTGTCGTCGATTTAAATTCATTGAGTAGCGCCTTTTTTTTTGATTTCAACCAGCTATAAATACCTCGTTCGCTCGCAACAAAAAGCTTTTCTAATTCTTTTAATGACCGTTTTGCGAATATAAACATTTGTAAATCACACAATACATGAAAATTTAAAGCAAATCTTGGAACACTTTGAATCGGAAGGTTTTGAATTAGAACACTGGCTACTGAAGGGTTGCTTTTGTTTCTTTCTTCTTGTGCATCATTATCGTCAACGCCATTATTATCATCTTCTTCGTTTTCGCTTTCGTCAGAGACTTCGTCATTCGCGGCATTAAAATCAGCATCAGGCAGTAAATTTCTCTTTTTATACCATACACCCATAGGGTGAAATGGTATATTAATGTCGCCAAAATGTATGTATCAGGCAGAAGGAAGCTTCTCCGACCCCATAAAGTATATATATTCTTGATCAGTATCAATAGCCGAGTCGATTTAGCCATGTCCGTCTGTCCGTCCGTATGAACGCCTAGTTCTCGGAGACTATAAGATATAGAGCCACCAAATTTGGAATGTAGGCTCGTGTAGTATGTAGAGTGATCAAGTTTGTTTCAAATTGTTGCCACGCCCCTTTCCGCCCCCGCAATTGAAAAAAAAAACGTTTATCTCAAAAACTATTGCAGCTAGAGACACCAAATTTGGTATGTATATTTGCATAGTAAATGCGCACATTTTGTATGTATAAAGTTTTTGCCACGCCCCTTTCCGCCCCCGAAATGAAAAACTCGATTATCTCCCGTATTTTTTTTACCATACACCCATACGGTGAAATGGTATATTAAAGTCGCCAAAATGTATATAACATGCAGAAGGAAGCTTTTCCGACCCCATAAAGTATACATATATATTCTTGATCAGTATCAATAGCCGAGTCGATTTAGCCATGTCCGTCTGTCCGTCCGTATGAACGCCTAGTTCTCGGAGACTATAAGATATAGAGCCACCAAATTTGGAATGTAGGCTCGTGTAGTATGTAGAGTGATCAAGTTTGTTTCAAATTTTTGCCACGCCCCTTTCCGCCCCCGCAATTCAAAAAAAACGTTTATCTCAAAAACTATTGCAGCTAAAGACACCATATTTGGTATGTATATTTGCATAGTAAATGCGCACATTTTGTATGTATAAAGTTTTTGCCACGCCCTTTTCCGCCCCCGAAATGAAAAACTCGATTATCTCCCGTAATTTTTTACCTTGTGCAATCAAATTTGGCACACTTAAATTTGACACTACCAAATTTGATCAAAATCGGACAAAAAATAGCTGAGTTATGCATATAAACGTTTTTCCATAAGTCCGGTGATGGCCGTTGGCGGGTGGGGCGCTAGGGTGCTTATATGCATAAGTGCGCGAGATACTGAAATATGCTTGTAAAAAGCATGTGAACAAAATTTTTTAAAATAGGCAAATGCATTAGTTATTAGAATTTTGAAATATTTGCTTTACTGGTGTATGGTATACCTATGTAAGTCGGCGAGACGACCTACTTACTTCATTCAAATTACAAAATATAATGTTTGGCAGGTCGCTCTCATTATGGTGTAAATGTAGCATATTACATATTACAGCTAAGTCATTATCAGAAAGTTCATCGGCAATATACATATGTATGTCATTTTAATTGCATACTCTTTCTCTGTTCTTTCGTATTCGTAACATTGAAACTCGCGTAACTGTTTTCTGTTATTTCTGTCTCCATCTATTTCGAATACATATTTGTGAAGCAATGCGATGTTCTGTTTCTTTTCCGTACGTAGTTTTTCATTTATAGCACCAAAATCTGCGAGCTTTGCCATGTTCACTTTTGTATGTCTGTATTGGTAGCGTCACTCTTATGTGTGTGTATTTTATTTCACAATTTGTCGAAATGTTAAACGTTTGACAAATTCTTGGAACCGCGTTAAACCCCTTTAAAAAAAACTTTTGTATTTACTCTTTTAGACCTCAATTTATTTAAATACAATCACTTTTACATCAATTTGTCCATCTTAATCGTCGTTTTAGTTCTTCTTACTATTCATCATTTAGCTAGGTTGAACCGTTATATTTTTCTTCGATTAAGTTAGGTTGAGCCGTTATATTTTTCTTCGATTAAGTTAGGTTGAGCCCCCATATTTGTGGGATTTGTGCCCACAAGAATTAGAATAGGTGTTATATTAAGTATATTATTTATTAAATTAGGTAATTATTAACGAAACAATGGGTTTTGGCAAAATTATGTATTGACTCATTCGCACACACGTCGTTCGTCGTTTTCTCTCGACCCTTCTCCATTTCACTCTGCCTTGCCACCTCGCCTTCTCTTTCATTGCCACCTCGTCGATCAGCTGCTTTGGGAATAGGTCTGGCCTTACAGCGTTACCATACCATCCCCCCACGAATATCATATCTGAGCTACTGGAAAACGACATAAATTGTCTTTCGGATTCGCCGTACGCCTCGCGAATCGTCATCGTATATAAAAAGAATGGAGAACATCGTCTTTGCGTCGACTATCGTCGCCTTAACAGTATTATGGTCAAAATCCCATTTCCTATGCTGTTACAGCAGACGGGCACTACGAATACAACAGAATGCCTTTTGGACTTATTACCGCCATGGCAGTCTTTCAGTCGGTAATGAACCAAATCATAAAACGTATGGAACCAGGTGAGGTACTCGCATATTTAGACGACGAATTAAAAAGTGTTTCTCAATCTTACAAGACAGTGGCTTAACCCTACGATACGACAAGTGCAAGTTTCTGCAATCCGAAATTACGTGCTTGGGCCACATAAATAAAGATGGAATAAAACCTGGCGAAAGCGCATTTAAAAATTGTAAAGTACCCTCAAACGTAAGAGAAGTAAGAAGATTCCTTGGTCTCACAGATTTCTTCAGAAAATTTATTAAAAACTATTCATCAATATCACGTCCTTTAATAGAACTGCTACGCAAAACGGAGGCGAATACATTTAGCTGGGGAGAAGCCCAGCAACATGCATTTATCGAAAAACAGTGTAGCGAACCTGTTTTCACTCTATACGATTTTTCGGCTAAACACGAAGTACACACCGCACAGTGGTTGGGTTTGTATGGAGCGCGCGGCCAAAAGGATATAAAAATCTGAAACTTTTTTCCGAAATTCAATAAAAATAACATAAATAAAAAACATCAAAAAATTGATCATATTCAACCTCCTTCAAAAGTTACACCCACTACAGTGGTCGCGCTTGTATAAAGCGAGTGACAAAAAATTTTTGTTATGGAGATATCATTTTGAAATGTTTTCCAAATTTGTATAAAAAATTAGTAAGTAATAAAAGATGTCTCAAGTCATACATATTCCTTGCCACCGTCATTCAGGGACAGACGTACGCTAAGAAAGAAAACTATAAAAAATAAATGAAAATATTTAGTCAAACGAAATTATCAACACAGAAAATGTAGGAAAAAAATGTTTCAACAAAACAATAATATATTAATAATTAGGTTTACTCATCTATTAACAATTGGAATGCACTGCTTAATAATTTCGTCTTTTTTTTTTGTGCAAGGTAGTTTTCTTTGATCAGTAATGAAAGGATCTTAGCTTAAAAGTAATCTATTAAGAAGGTCAGTGTTTGTTGCAACACGTGATATTTTTCTTGTGTGTTGCTCCCTAAATTTTTTAATGTCTTTATTTTTAGACTTTGCGGCTTCTTCAGATAATTCACCTATGGACACAAGCGCATAACTAATTATTTCTGGAGCATGTACGAGAACTTTATGTACAGATGGCATATAGTACCATGGGTACAACTTAATTAGTTGTTTTGCCATGTCAAGTGCATAATCTCAAAATTTTTCTATGTTTATGATGATATGCAATAATGATGAGCACCTAAGTAAAACATTTTTATCCAATCCTGTAATTTGAGCAGAATTTGGAAAAAAATTTTATTGCTGTGTTTCCGTCGTTGGATGTCCCACTTCCTCCACATTTTGGTCGGTCAACTATCAGTCCCATTTTCGTTCGGAAGACTGCTTGTATTTTAGCTTTTCTACTAAGAAAAGCAGCTTTCTCTTCTGAAGTAAAAATTCGGCAAATTTTTAATTCCAATCTGTAGGAAACGTGTATAAAATATTCCAAAAACCTTATATATGAGTGCAACGGTGATAATCCAAACTTATAACGTGCTTCTTCATTCTTCTTGCCTAAACATTTTTCCAAGTCGTTCATTTTTGTCGGCTTTGCGTTGCATAAGTAACATTCAGCGCACTACAAATTTTACCGTCCACCATAGTCAGCTGCAAATTATGTTCAACTTCAATCATAATGTCAGAAACTAAACGTGTTGTGGATTTCAGAAGTGAAATTTTTTCCTTAAAATAGCTTTCTAAGGTAAGGGCCAATTGCGTTGTTTCTTTTTTAAATTGAAACCTTTTTGGTCTACAGTATCGTGTAGACGACGGTCGAGGGTTCTTCCAAATTAATTTCCGCTTTTTAGGATCATCATCTTTAGTTATTAACTGCAGTGGTACATAAGAAGTTTCAAATAAACTCGAATCGTCCATATTTGTCCCGGTTTTTGCTTATATTCGGAATGTACAGAGCTGCCGTCAAAGCCCGACTTCCCAATAAACATTAAATTATAATCACCAACGGATTGAAGAACTTCTGCTTGAAATTGCACAATTCTCGAGGCCGTATGATCTACCAAGCTCTGTAGCTCAACTTCAGCTTGCGATTCGCTGATAGCTTGATGCTTTGGCTGCCAGAAGCTTTTCGTATCTAGGTAATAAGTTAAACGACATTTACTATTTATAAATGTGCGTATATGTGAGAATAGATAAAACTTCATCTGCACTAAATTCAGAAAACGTTGGGCGGGATGAGTTGCAGGAGCGTAGAGCAGAAGCAATAGATTCGTCGGCTTTTGCTATCTCAGCAATCCTACGACGTTTGGTTCTATTAGATAAATGTGGTGTTGAATGGAATTTCTTGTGGGCACAGCGCAAAGAAATCCTCTCCTTTTCATTCAGCCAAACACCTTGATATTTAATCACTGAACATTTCTTGCGATCGTACTTTTCCCAAAAAGTTGCTATTCTTTTACATATGTACAAAATTCGTTTCGACACATCCTCCAGGTCGGTAACGTAGCCTTTTATTTCAATTTCTTTGTTTACCATTTCAACGATTATCTTTACTTTTTCAGCATTCGTTCCATTTTCTTTGCACCAACGATCGAAGATAAACATGCGTACAAAACCCAACTTATGAAAATTGCCTGCCAAATTTAAATTCAAAATAATTATAGTTAATAAATGAATTCGCAAACTGAAACATAACCAAAAAACAACCAAGACAGAACGAAAAACAAGAGCACAGTTCGTCAAACAGATGTTTTGCATCGCAAAACTGACCTTGAATAATGTAAGACGTCGTTGGTTTTTAACGTTAGTTCAGACATCCGCAAATTTCCGCAGCTAAACCAAACGCATTTATTACCGTAAAATTCACACAATTACAATGACATATAACTCCGTTGTGGAATTTTGTGGGATCACAACTAAAAATCTAACTAAACATAAAAAAGACATTCACAAAACACTTAAAAAAGATTAAAACAAATAAATTGATTACACAACAACATTTTAATTAGTTGGCTAATAATTAATATTATTAGACAATATAATTACATTTTGTCAACATATTTTGTGATTGATTTTTTTACTTTTGGCCTATGGGCGCAACCACTGTGAATGTGATCTATAAGTTCAAAATACCGCCAGAGCCGCACACAAGATTAGTGCTAACTTTTAATACACACTCTCTACTTTATTTTCACATACATTACATATCGCAGAAACACGCAGAAGCTTAGTTTTTACTCCACAGAAGACGAACACATATGTTTGGTTTTCTATCTTTTTGGACAATACAAAACAGTACACATATATAAAATATAATAAATTTGAACACCATTTGTGTTATCCATTCTACATACCTTGGTCTCCAAAATCCATTTTTTACAATATTCTTTTTTTTCTATTGTGTGAATTTGCCAAATTTTGCTCAAAGTGAATAAAAATTTCCCACCAATTTTTTTGAATTTTGGCCTATGGGCGCAATCACTGTGCACCGATGCTTGTAATTTAGGCCTAGCAGGAATTTTACTGCAGTTACATAATGATAAAGATTGGGGTCCCGTTTGTTATTTTAGTCGACACTATACCAAGGCTGAGAGTAAAAACCACAGTTACGCATTGGAAACGCTTGCAGTTGTAAAAACACTCCAAAGGTTCAGAGTGTACCTTATAGAAAAATCATTCCTTCTGATGACCGATTACTCCGCTATTGCCAAGGTTAAAAAGAAAAAGAACTCATTCCACAGGTTGCGCGCTTGTGGATTAAAATAATGGATTACGACTGTGAATTTGTTCATCGAGATGGAAGCAAAATGGCTCATGTAGATGCGTTGAGCCGTGCTCAAAATTTACCCCCGGAAGGATAACTAGATGAATTTATTCGGACCATAATTTTGGAAATCGACGACTGGTTGTTAACAATGCAACTACAGGACAAAATACTTGCCGAAATAATCGCAGCACTGAAGGGAAAGCGTCACAATGATCAACTGAAGCAACTACGTACTGATTATATCATTGAAAATCATCGCCTTTATCGAAAAACGGAAAACACTATTGCGTTTGTTGTATTAAAGACAGTTAGATGGAGCGTTGTTAAAAGTTGCCATGATGATGTCGGACACTTCGGTCTCGATAAAACCATTGAGAGGATTCAAAAACGATTTTGGTTTCCAAAGATGAGGAAATACGTGAAGGACTATATCTCCACATGCATCCAATGCTGCTACTATAAGTTTAAAGGAAAGAAGCCTGGAGGTCGCATTCATTACAGCGATATTGAACCGATTCCTTTTCGTCGACTTTACGCGGGTCATTTGGGTCCTTTTATTCGAAGCAAACGAGGAAATACTCATATACTGGCTATATCTGATCCATTGAGTTAATTTCTAATTGTAAAAGCTGTTAAAAGTACAAAAACATTACCTGTTCTATCAACGCTAAACGTAATTTCTAGTTACTTTGGCTTGCCAAATTTTATTATAACAGACCGTCGAACAGTGTTTACGTCAAAATTATTTGAGGATTATTACTGTAAGCGAAACCAAATCCAGCACGAACGCTGTACAATCACCCCTTGAAAATGGTCAAGTGGAACGCGCTAATCAAATAATTGTGAATTATATACAAACGATGAACGAAAATCCAAAAGATTAGGATCTGACTCTTCATAACCTTCAATGGACCGTCAACTCGCAGAAAAACAGCACCACTGGATTCAGTCCAATTGATCTCGTATTTAATTTCAACGCTATTGATGTCACGCAGAAAAACCTTACTGCAGCGATACGCGCAGACCTGGATAAGCCATATTCTAACAAAACCGGCACCGAAAATCGAAGTCAAGCCGCAGCCAATATCGCATCAGAAAGAGCTAATAACCTAACCCCCCAGCCGCGACATGCGAATCACGTAAACTGGAACCACGATACCGAGGTCCTTATCAAGTGGTCAAAATCCTTGGAAACGATCGTTATGTAATCAAAGATATCGCCGGCATACAGATTACAGGAGGTAAATACTGTTCTGTATACTCCTCGGATAAGATGAAACCCTGGTGTTCAAATATTCCCGAATTGGATGTATCTGTCAGATACTATCTGACGACGAAGATACTCGAATCAAGGGCGATCCTAATGCAGAAAAATATACTGATTCAGACCTGGGCGAGCGTCGTTATGCTCAACCCCTGGTGTTATCGATAGGTATAAGAAATAGTTGGTAACAAAACGTTGACGAGAAAGGGTGCGAACGAATAAGCTCCTACGATCGGTGGTAACGAACGGCCATCACGAACGAATCCAACAGCATCGCTTTGCAAACGTACCTTTATTGTTGTCTCAATTAGTTAAAAAACTTATATTAATTATCTACCTAAACGTACGAGTCTGACATTTCTATTGTTCCCGTAAGCCGCACTCCCCGCCGAAGCCTTACTGTCAGCTTCTCCATCTACAATCTTCTACTGGATAATGTGGTTTACAACCAACATTCTCAGAAGTGGGTTTTAGTTGTGACAATCGGGTGACTATATCAGATAGCTCCCATAGGAACGATCGGTCGAAAACAGTGACTTTTGTCAATAACTTCGTTACTTTTGACGCGATTGCTTTCAAAATAAACATTTATTAGTTTGATATATCTGTTAATGACTGTGCCGAATTTGATAAAGATTGGGTGATTTATCATATAGCTCCCATTGGAATGATCGGCCGAAAACAATGACTTTGATCAATAACTTTGTTTTTCCCACTTTACGCTCTCATTGAGAGTACGAACGTTCGGGTTGTTTTAGGCTAGCCTTTGCAATCAAAAAATCGGACGTTTGTCCCATCTGTGTTTTATGGTTAGTGCTTTAACTTTACGCCATTGCTTATTAAATTAACCCAATTGCACTGAAGTATTAACAATTGAACAATTGGTATTAACACATTATTATATACATATAGGGTGGGCCGTTTTAAGTGGAAGGATTTGTTTTTGCAATAGCAAAGTAAAAAGTGGAATTTTTTAATTTTTTTTGTAATTTATTTATTTAAGTCCAAGGAGATTTCTTTTAAATCCTTTTTGAATATGATATCTCGTAAATGACCGCCGCTGGGCTTGACCTCAAAATGTGCTCTTTTTTTCGGCATTTCGCATCACTTTGCACAATGTTTCGGCCAATCAGCCATGGTCCTCGGTTTACCAATGTATACCTGTGATTTTAAATATCGTTTTCAAAGAAGTACGGGGCGATGACTTTATCGGTATAAATGCCACACCACACATTAACTTTTTGGTCGTAAAGAGGTTGCGTTTCGATGAATTGAGGGTTCGCAGTAGAATAAAACCGACAATTTTGTCTATTGACTCCTCCATTCAAGTTGAAGTGCGCCTTATCAGACATTATGATTTTTTGCCAAAAGCCATGTTCATTTTTGGCCATTTCGATGGTCCATTTCGCAAAATCAAGTCGACGTAGTGAGTCAGATGGGTTAAGTTGTTGAGCCATTTGAATTTTATACGGACACATTTTCAAATCAACAACAATTATGCGTCGGAGAGTGGTACGAGCGATGCCTAACTCTTGCAAACGATGGCGACCTGATGTATATATCGAACGGCCTCAATATTCTCGTCGGAACGTCTTGGTCGTTGTCTGGACAGATGACTGGCATTACTAACACTACCAGACGATATAATTTTGGCATATAATCGACGTACATATTTTTGCACGCACGTTTACTTAACACAATTTAGAAGTTATTTTGAATGTACAGCTGAACAGTTTCAGCGCGTTGTTTATGTATTGTTCCATGGTTAAAATTGTACTGAAATGATGCTTCCAACGAGGTATGACATTTGTTAATCTGACATCTCTGTCAAAAGTTATGGGGTTGCCAGATGCTTCCACTTTAAATGGACCACCCGTTACATAAAACAAAAAAATATTATTTTTCTATTGTTAATTACACAAAAACTACAAACTAAATCGCACCTGAGGTCGTATTCGTGGAATTTTTCTCGTTTGTTTGATACCAAATTTATGTAAATTAAGACTGTTTTGGGGCCGAGTAACGTACGTAAATGTTTACCCAGATAAGAACCCGAATGAAAACATGGAAGATATACACTCCACTCTAGCATCACATGCCCGTTGCTCGACGCCATATCATGACCAGATAGTCGCATGCAAGCTACATTCCGATAGCTAGGATAAACAACAAGCCTGCATTCCACTAGGCTCTTGAGGAATGATATCAGTGCTTACCCAGAATCATGACACACAAATCTTGGTGTTAAACAAATAATAGTCATGAACCCTTGTGAAAAAAGACCCCACACAGGTGGTGTAGTAACGAACCTAACCAACCCCGCCGCCACCAACGTCAAGTATCCAAGCTTGCATCCAACATAATCAATTCCTAGCAAATCAGTCTTGAGCCTAAGTTCAAATCATCCAGTAACTTAGCTTTAGCTCCCCAAATTCACTTCTACGTTTACTTGTCACAATCGTTCAGTTATTTGAATGAGTGAATAAAGGAAGTGTTTAATTTATCTACTATAGCTTCTGACGCTTTATTCTTTTGTTGGATAAGACCACACAAATTTCGAAAAGGCGTAGACGACTTGTAGATAAATATAACTTTTCGCTGTCGGATCCATAGGTCCTTCATAATCAACATGATAAATTTATTAAGGTGTAACCTTCTTATCCGGCCTCATGTTTGGGCGCCATAAATTTTATGTAATCTTCCTATCACAGCGACGATAAATCAGCCGATAACCGAAAGAAGGCGGTAAGTGAATTGCAGCAGTTCAAGATCCTTTGTTTCCGAAATCTCTACCTTTAATTATAAATTTCAATTTTATTAGGATCTCTACTGAAACTAACTTTAAATGGCAATTGAATGACTTGCAAGAAAAATACTTATGAACACAGTAAGAGTATTCTTTGGTTCACAAACTAGTGGTTACTGAGTTCAAAGATGTAGATTCTATACCCTCTCAACCATGAATCTTTGTTATTCTTTGTAAAGATTTCCATTAAACTGAACAATGAGTTGATAACTCATGGACCCATGTCACTAGGAAAATAATTTATAAAGCTTAAGCAATCATATTCAAATTCATTATAATTTCAGATAGAAGCATTTCTTTTCTTATATATTAAATTTTAACAAAATATATACCGACGGATTTTAATTGCTTGTCTGGTATAACTCAACATTTCAAAATTCCAAACTTTTCAGACTTGAGAAACAATAGAACTCAAAAGCAAATTAAACTATTCAATAAGAGGGACTAAAGCTAGTATTATGAAAAGAGCTTACTAGTTACAGATTAATTGTTATTATAGAAGATAATGGAATAAAAAAAATTAGCGAAGGAATATCAAATAAATCAAGTTTGTTGTTATTCGGAT
This sequence comes from Drosophila equinoxialis, assembly GCA_018150345.1. Taxonomy (NCBI): domain Eukaryota; kingdom Metazoa; phylum Arthropoda; class Insecta; order Diptera; family Drosophilidae; genus Drosophila; species Drosophila equinoxialis. The sequence goes on from JAECWI010000775.1 coordinate 44,357, forward strand.
GATCAAAAAACGCTGAAACAGAAATTACATCAACAAATCGGAGTATCAATTGACTACCATCACCCCATAATTCGCAAAAACATGGTTGAGAGTCGCCGAATCAATACCGCTTAATACACTAGGCACTTACTCCATAGTTCAGTCGCTGAAAGGCCTCAAATAACCTTCACGTGACTTTAAATTGATTTCACATTTGACTTAATTACATTTTTTTTATGCCATACACCCATAGGGTTAAATGGTATATTAAAGTCGCGAAAATGTATGTTGTAATAGATCCAGACACAGGGCGACAAAATCTCAAAAAAAATTGGGGCATCCCGCCCTCTCTATGTATGTGAGTTGAGTAAACTCAACTATGTTTATTTATTATATTAATGTAAAAGTAGTTTGGAAGAAAGTTACAATAGTTGTTAATCTGCTGCTTCGATTCACTTCTTTTCTCTCACTGCTGCTGCTTTTTCGACTCTCTGACTTCAACGGTGTCTCTCTTATCCCGTATTCTGATGCCTACTGTACTCTCTGTTATTCTGCTATTAAACTCTGCTGTTCGTGATCATCTCTCCGCTTGTTGCTGTTAAACTCTGCTGTTCGTGATCATCTGTCCGCTTGCTGCTGTTAAACCTCTGTAACTCTCCCTCGTACCTCACATTCGGCCATTCCTGATCATTCATCTGTCCCAGATGATAAATCGTCTTCGTTGTCCTTTATGTAGCGCCACATTTTCATATAGTCGCAACTGGTAGAAGTATTTGTAGGCCCTTCGACATCAGCTGCTTTCCTTACGTCGTATCTACCACTCCTCTTCACCTGCGTCACCTCATAGGGACCTAAATATTCGCTGGACAGTTTTTTTCCTGCGACAAACTGCGTCCTGCGTATGGCGACTAAATCTCCAACTTGGTATCCGGCCTCTGGCTTTCTTATAACACTTCTGCTTGTATGATTTCAGCTTTCGCGTTCTGCCTGATTAGTTGGCGTTCTTCATCAAAGTGTTGGTACATCTCTTCTTCAAGTAGCTGTATTAAACGATCTGTTGGCTTATTGTTCATCTTTACACCAAACATGAGCTCGAACGGCGTTTTTTGTCGTTGTATGCTTCTGAGAATTTACAGCTTTCTGTACTTCTGGAACTGCCTTAAACCACTTGGTTGGATCACTTTCGGAGATCTTTGCAATAACCGACAAAATTGTTCGATTTACTCTCTCCACCTGTCCATTTCCACGAGGAACTCCCGTTGTGGTCCATACATGCTCTATACCATTCGTTTTCATATGCTCCGCAAACAAGTTGGCCGTAAATGCTGAGCCTCTGTCGGAAACTATACGCACAGGATTTCCGAATATTTGTGACCATATATCATTTTTTTTAGCGCTTCCTCGCAGCTTGTAGTTTTGGTCGGAAACAGCCAAATAAATTTTGTAAAAGCATCAACTATCGCCAAGATGTATTTATATTGCTTCGTAGTGGAGTCCATGGGGCCTAAATGGTCAATATGCAACGTATGAAGTGGTTGGTCTCCTTTGTCAACATAATTTAGGAAACCCTCTTTCTTGCCTAGTTTTTTGTTAAAAATTATACATTTCACACAGTTATTCACAATCTGCTGAACCTTTTGTTCGAGATGGGGAATCCAATAAGATTGATACACAGCATGAAGGGTTTTTTGCACGGCGAAGTGACCAACATTATGAGCGTCGATAATCACCTCCTTTTCCATCTGCTTTGGAACAACAAGGAGATCGTTACCGTTTTCTTCCCTGTAAAGAAGTCTACCTTTCATCTTGTATCCCTCAAATGGACGGCTGCCTAAAATCTCCACAATGGCTTTGAGAGTATCATTTTTAGCTTGTGCTGCTTTTATACGTGCTGTAATCTCCAGAGAAGCCTCAATATACAAGGAATGCGACTTAGGCAGTCAACATGCTTTAGCCTTTCCCCTGGTCGATGTTCTACTTCGTAGTCAAAATCTTGAAGGTATATGATCCACTGTGTTACTGATCTCGGTACATCCACTTTCTTCAGCGTTTGTTTGAATGCAGAGCAATCCGTTACCAACTTAAATGGCAGGCCCAAAGGTAGTGCCTAAATTTCTTTACTGCTAAATATACGGCCTTCGCTTCAATAATATAACTGTGTTGCCGTGAATCTGATTCAGACGATTTCTGGCTCCAGAAGTAAACAGGATGCAGTCTGCCCTCTGACCACTGCAAGAGTGCCGTGCTCCGTATGTAACTCAGTCTTAGCTCCTCTGATGTATAGCTTCAGCACAGGCCCTGCAGTCAACGCATTCTTTGAGACTCGCCCATTTCGAAGTTAACATTCTTCCGCAAAATGTCGGTTAGTGGGCGTGCGATTTGGGAATAATTCAAGATAAATTTTCTAAAAAATCCAGTTAATCTCCCCTATGTTTTTTGGCACCGGAAACCTGCTGACCGCCGCCGTTTTTTCTTGTCTCGGCCACACAGTTCCATTCTCTATGTTGTGACCCACGAAGTATATCTTAGTCTGCATAAAGTGACATTTCCGCCATTTAATCTTCAATCCAAATGATCCAGCCTTCTCCAAAATGCGTGACATTTTGTCAAAGCACTCTTGTGGAGTCTCGGCGTGAATAATGATGTCGTCCATATATAAACCGAGAACATCATTGTTTATCAACTCTTGAAATGTATGATTTACATAGCGAATAAAAACGGCTGGCGAATTGCGGAATCCCAACGGGGCTCTGTTAAATTCGTACAGACCCGTTTTCGTGATAAAGGCAGTGTATTTTTTACTCTCCTCTTCAATGGGGACATGGAAGAAGCCGTTCTCCAAATCCATCACCGTAAACAACTTGGCGTTCTGCAATTTATCCAGCACATCATCGATCACCGGAACAGGAAAACAGTCTTTTAAAACCATTAGGTTCAGCTTACGAAAATCAACGCAGATACGCCGCGTACCCTCCTTCTTGTTTACTAGTACTAGGCGACTAGCGTAGTTCGATGAAGACGGACGTATGATTCCGGCTGCTAACCATTCATCGATCTGCTTTTCTACATCGGTTTCCTCAGCGATTGCCAATCGGCTTGGAGACTGGCGAAAAGGTGTTGTTTTCGGGAACTATTCTTAGCTTGACAGGTACTTCAGCTACAGCATCTGCCAACTTGTAGTCCTGAATCAGCCGTTTAACATCTTTTGCATACTGTGGAGGAACATCGTATTTCATCATTTGCATTACAAATGTTTAAAATACTTATCTGGTTTATCTCCTCAATTTTCTCCCTGCGGGAAAGAAAACTTGTATCCCCCTGCCGATGATGAAAGATCGAATTTAGATATGAAATCAAGTCCGAGCAGCGCGTCGTATTGAATTTCTCTATCCGCAATAACAACAAATTTGTGCGAAGTCGTTTCCTGATCAACGATAACCTCTGCTTCAAAGCATCCAACTGGGCGTGTCATATTGTTTCCCAGACCTCGCAGCTTCGAAGTCCATCTCTTCATCATGATGCCTGGAATATTGTTGAATACCGACTTGGTCACCAGGGGTACATTGGCTCCCGTATCCACCAAGCACTCCACATCGACTCCATTGACAGCTATCCTCTTCACACGTGTAGTGTCACGAACAACATGAATGTCTGCAGCTGAGCTAGGACAATTTTTCGCCATATGTCCCTCTTTATTGCACCGAAAGCATTTCGTTGCAGCATCGCAATCTTTACAAAAATGCTTCAACGGATCCACAATTAAAGCAGTGCTTCTTCTTATTTGGGACATGAGGCGATCTCTTCTGATTCGTCCCGTTGGCCAAAAAGGTTTCGCCGATCTTTCGGCCACGCTCTCATACACAGCATACTGCTCCTGAAGCTCTTGAAAGGATTTGCAACCATAGAGAGTATACCTAAAGTCGCTCTTCAACTGCAAACCGTCGACAATGTAGTGGATTACGGATTGCGCATCAACGTCACCAACCGCAGCCAGCTTTCTCATCTGAAGAAGATATTCGTGAAATGACTCTTGATTGTGTTTTTTCCGACTATGTAGCTCCGCGTGAATCTCGGCGCTGCATTTACTTCGTTGACCAAATTCATTCTCCAGCATCATCCGTAGCTCCGAATATTGGCATACGTGTAGGCCTAAAATTTGGTTTGGTATTTTGGACGTGCTTGTACATATTTGTTGATAGTCGGCCATATGCCTGATTTAATTCAAGTTCTGAAACCATGTTCCGGATTGTTTCGCATATTCGGGTGTTTTTAAGTTTCCGTGGTTGTACCTGTTTTTTGTCTTCTGATCCCACGGAATTTGGTGTTGTGGCCTAAGGCACGTGATGCAACTTCATCCAGCTTTAAGTCGCCACTCGCTTCGTCTGCCATTCTCTGCACTGCCTCCTTTGCTTTCGATCTGGTGTAGTATGGTTGCCTCACTCTCACTCTTGGTATTCTAGAACGCTTTATTTGTACTGCCGTTTCTCTCATTAGCGTCACTCAGCAAATTTGCGGCAAACCCTCGGTGGTAGTTCTGTTGTCTCCCTCTGACTATTGGTACTCCAGAGCGCTGTGTTTGTAGTGCCGTCCCTCTCGCGCGTCACTCAGCAAATTCGCGGCAAAACCTGGTGGTAGTTCTGTTGTCTCCTCTGACTGTTGGTACTCCAGGGCGCTGTGTTTGTAGTGCCGTCCCTCTCAGCAGCGTCACTCAGAAATTCGCGGCAAAGACTTGGCGTTTTTGTAGTGCCGTCCTCACCTCTGGCCAAATTTGAGACACCACCGGACAACTCCAAATAACTTGCACTTTCCAAATTAGGACGAGCCCCCAAATGTGAGTTGAGTAAACTCAACTAAGTTTATTGATTGTATTAATGTAAAAGTAGTTTGGAAGAAAGTTACAATAGTTGTTAATCTGCTGCTTCGATTCACTTGTTTTTTCTCTCACTGCTGCTGCTTTTTCGACTCTCCAACTTCAACTGTGTCTCTCTTCTCCCATTATTCTGCTGTCTACTGTACTCTCTGTTGTTCTGCTATTAAACTCTGCTGTTCGTGATCATCTGTCCGCTTGCTGCTGTTAAACTCTGCTGTTCGTGATCATCTGTCCGCTTGCTGCTGTTAAACCTCTGTAACTCTCCCTCGTACCTTACATTCGGCCATTCCTGATCACTCATCTGTCCCAGATGATAAATCGTCTTCGTTGTCCTTTATGTAGCGCCACATTTTCATATAGTCGCAACTGGTAGAGGTATTTGTAGGCCCTTCGACATCAGCTGCTTTCCTTACGTCGTATCTACCACTCCTCTTCACCTGCGTCACCTCATAGGGACCCAAATATTCGCTGGACAGTTTTTTCCTGCGACGAACTGCGTCCTGCGTATGGCGACTAAATCTCCAACTTGATATCCGGCCTCTGGCTTTCTTTTACTGTCAAAGTGCTTCTTATAAGACTTCTGCGCTTGTATGATTTCAGCTTTCGCGTTCTGCCTGATTAGTTGGCGTTCTTCATCAAAGTGTTGGTACATCTCTTCTTCAAGTAGCTGTATTAAACGATCTGTTGGTTTAGTTGTTCATCTTTACACCAAACATGAGCTCGAACGGCGATTTTTTGTCGTTGTATGCTTCTGAGAATTTACAGCTTTCTGTACTTCTGGAACTGCCTTAAACCACTTGGTTGGATCGCTTTCGGAGATCTTTGCAATAATCGACGAAATTGTTCGATTTACTCTCTCCACCTGTCCATTTCCACGAGGAACTCCCGTTGTGGTCCATACATGCTCTATACCATTCGTTTTCATATGCTCCGCAAACAAGTTGGCCGTAAATGCTGAGCCTCTGTCGGAAACTATACGCACAGGATTTCCGAATATTTGTGACCATATATCAATTTTTTTAGCGCTTCCTCGCAGCTTGTAGTTTTGGTCGGAAACAGCCAAATAAATTTTGTAAAAGCATCAACTATCGCCAAGATGTATTTATACTGCTTTGTAGTGGAGTCCATGGGGCCTAAATGGTCAATATGCAACGTATGAAGTGGTTGATCTCCTTTGTCAACATAATTTAGGAAACCCTCTTTCTTGCCTAGTTTTTTGTTAAAAATTATACATTTCACACAGTTATTCACAATCTGCTGAACGTTTTGTTCGAGATGGGGAATCCAATAAGATTGATACACAGCATGAAGTGTTTTTTGCACGGCGAAGTGATCAACATTATGAGCGTCGATAATCACCTCCTTTTCCATCTGCTTCGGGACAACAAGGAGATCGTTACCGTTTTCTTCCCTGTAAAGAAGTCCACCTTTCATCTTGTATCCCTCAAATGGATGGCTGCCTAAAATCTCCACAATGGCTTTAAGAGTATCATCTTTAGCTTGTGCTGCTTTTATACGTGCTGTAATCTCCAGAGAAGCCGTCAATATACAAGGATTGCGACTTAGGCAGTCAACATGCTTTAGCCTTTCCCCTGGTCGATGTTCTACTTCGTAGTCAAAGTCGTGAAGGTATATGATCCACTGTGTTACTGATCTCGGTACATCCACTTTCTTCAGCGTTTGTTTGAATGCAGAGCAATCCGTTACCAACTTAAATGGCAGGCCCAAAAGGTAGTGCCTGAATTTCTTTACTGCTAAATATACGGCCTTCGCTTCAAGAATATAACTGTGTTGCCGTGAATCTGATTCAGACGATTTCTGTCCAGAAGAGACGATTTCTGACTCCAGAAGTGAACAGGCTGCAGTCTGCCCTTTGACCACTGCAAGAGTGCCGCTCGCGTATCCATCATCATCAAAGTTAACATTCTTCCGCAAAATGTCGGTTAGTGGGCGTGCGATTTGGGAATAATTCAAGATAAATTTTCTAAAAAATCCAGTTAATCCCAAATATCCTTGCAGTGCCCTAATGTTTTTTGGCACCGGAAACCTGCTGACCGCTGCCGTTTTTTCTTGTCCAGGCCACACAGTTCCATTCTCTATGTTGTGACCCAAGAAGTATATCTTAGTCTGCATAAAGTGACATTTCCGCCATTTAATCTTCAATCCAAATGATCCAGCCTTCTCCAAAACGCGCGACATTTTGTCAAAGCACTCTTGTGGAGTCTCAGCGTGAATAATTATGTCGTCCATATATAAGTCGAGAACATCATTGTTTATCAACTCTTGAAATATATGATTTACATAGCGAATAAAAACGGCTGGCGAATTGCGGAATCCGAACGGGGCTCTGTTAAATTCGTAAAGACCCGTTTTCGTGATAAAGGCAGTGTATTTTTTACTCTCCTCTTCAATGGGGACATGGAAGAAGCCGTTCTCCAAATCCATCACCGTAAACAACTTGGCGTTCTGCAATTTATCCAGCACATCATCGATCACCGGAACAGGAAAACAGTCCTTTAAAACCATTAGGTTCAGCTTACGAAAATCAACGCAGATACGCCGCGTACCATCCTTCTTGTTTGCTAGTACCAGGCGACTAGCGTAGTTCGATGAAGACGGACGTATGATTCCGGCTGCCAACCATTCATCGATCTAGTTTCCTACATCGATTTCCTCAGCAATTGCCAATCGGCTTGGAGACTGGCGAAAAGGAGTTATTTCTCCATCGGGAACTATTCTTAGCTTGACAGGTACTTCAGCTACAGCATCTGCCAACTTGTAGTTCTGAATCAGCCGTTTAACATCTTTTGCATACTGTGGAGGAACATCGATTCAAATTCATTTCATCATTTGCATTACTAATGTTGAAAATACTTATCTGGTTTATCTCCTCACAAGTTTTCTCCCCCTGCGGGAAAGAAAACTTGTATCCCCCTGCCGATGATGAAAGATCGAATTTAGATATGAAATCAAATCCGAGCAGCGCGTCGTATTGAATGTCTCTATCCGCAATAACAACAAATTTGTGAGAAGTCGTTTCCTGATCAACGATAACCTCTGCTTCAAAGCATCCAACTGGGCGTGTCATATTGTTTCCCAGACCTCGCAGCTTCGAAGTCCATCTCTTCATCATGATGCCTGGAATATTGTTGAATACCGACTGGGTCACCAGGGATACATCGGCTCCCGTATCCACCAAGCACTCCACCTCGACTCCATTGACAGCTATCCTCTTCACACGTGTCGCGTCACGAACAACATGAATGTCTGCAGCTGAGCCAGGACAATTATTCGCCATATGTCCCTCTTTATTGCAGCGAAAGCATTTCGTTGCAGCATCGCAATCTTTACGACAATGCTCGACAGATCCACAATTAAAGCAGTGCTTCTTCTTATTTGGGACATGAGGTGATCTCTTCTGATTCGTCTCGTTGGCCAAAGAAGGTTTCGCCGATCTTTCGGCCACGCGCTCATACACAGCATACTGCTCCTGAAGCTCTTGAAAGGATTTGCAACCATAGAGAGTAAACCTAAAGTCGCTCTTCAACTGCAAGCCGTCGACAATGTAGCGGATTACGGACTGCGCATCAACGTCACCAACCGCAGCCAGCTTTCTCATCTGAAGAAGATACTCGTGAAATGACTCTTGATTGTGCTTTTTACGATTACGTAGCTCCGCGTGAATCTCGGCGCTGCATTTATTTCGTTGACCAAATTCATTCTCCAGCATCATCCGAAGCTCCGAATATTGACATACGTGTATGGCCTCCAGAAACAACTTTGCCGTTTTGGTCATTTTGGCACGTGCTTGTACATACATTTGCTTGATATTCAGGCCATATGCCTCAGCATTTAATTCAAAGTTCTGAAACCAATGTTTCACCGGAATTGTTTCGCCATCGAATTCAGGGATGATTTTTTTAAAGCTTTCCGCTGCGATTGTACCACTGTTTCTATTCTGCTCTTCTGATCCCACTGCACCAGTTCCTGCAGAATTTTGGTGTTATCAGCCATGGCCTGAAATCCAGTAGCACTAACTTCGCCTCCGGATGCAACTTCATCCAGCTTTAAGTCGCCACTCGCTTCGTCTGCCATTCTCTGCACTGCCTCCTTTGCTTTCGATCTGGTGTAGTATGGTTGCCTCACTCTCACTATTGGAATTCTGGAACGCTTTATTTGTGCTGCCGTTTCTCTCATCAGCGTCACTCAGCAAATTTGCGGCAAACCCTCGGTGGTAGTTCTGTTGTCTCCCTCTGACTGTTGGTACTCCAGAGCGCTGTGTTTGTAGTGCCGTCCCTCTCAGCAGCGTCACTCAGAAAATTCGCGGCAAAACCTCGGTGGTAGTTCTGTTGTCTCCCTCTGACTGTTGGTACTCCAGAGCGCTGTGTTTGTAGTGCCGTCCCTCTCAGCAGCGTCACTCAGAAAATTCGCGGCAAAACCTCGGTGGTAGTTCTGTTGTCTCCCTCTGACTGTTGGTACTCCAGAGCGCTGTGTTTGTAGTGCCGTCCCTCTCAGCAGCGTCACTTCAGAAAATTCGCGGCCAAGTTTTTTGAGACTCCTCTGCCAAATTTGAGACACCCGGACAACTCCAAATAACTTGCACTTTCCAAATTAGGACGAGCCCCCAAATGTGAGTTGAGTAAACTCAACTATGTTTATTTATTATATTAATGTAAAAGTAGTTTGGAAGAAAGTTACAATAGTTGTTAATCTGCTGCTTCGATTCACTTCTTTTTCTCTCGCTGCTGCTGCTTTTTCGACTCTCTGACTTCAACTGTGTCTGTATTGTGTCGCATTCTGCTGCCAACTGTACTCTCTGTTATTCTGCTGTTAAACTCTGCTGTTCGTGATCATCTGTCCGCTTGCTGCTGTTAAACTCTGCTGTTCGTGATCATCTGTCCGCTTGCTGCTGTTAAACTCTGTAACTCTCCCTCGTACCTTACATGTATTAGCTAAAGAGAACTACACATATAGATCATAAAATAAAGAAGGAAGCAGTCTAACACTCCTGTTTTGCACCCTGTAACTGTCGACATAGGTCAGCAAAACACAAATGTTAGGGACACTGCGAACCTTTTGCTCAAGAAGATGGAGGCAGAACGGATAAACTAACTCCCGCTGTTCCACCAGGACTTCACCTCGATTTCCAACTAGAGTTACCCGATCCACTTGAACTATCTTGAGAACGCGTGTGATAGACTTTAGAAAAAATGTTTAGTATGCATATGACTGCTCAATGGGATTCATAAACAACTAGCAAAAACAGCCTGTGGGGGGGTTCTTTGTGAATGTCATAGCTAGTATTTTCACAGCGTATTTTATGTATGTCGGCTATCCATATTAACCGAATCCCTTGCCGGGGTTTTTTAGAGAAGAATATAATAGAGTTTCGGACATCACTTCTTGCAGGCACTATAGATGATAATTGCGATCCGCGTCTGTACCCACCCTACCATGAGCCTGCCAGCGAAAGTTATCGCAGACTCCCAAAACGAAAGCTAGGACTTCTTCTTCTACATCAGGGAACTAAAGAAATTAATACTTCATAATGAACTTAATATTTATTCAAACATTTCAAAATAATTAGCATCATCGTGATAGGTTCGATCAATTTGATCTACAAAAATTGTTCATTTTCAAAACAATGTTTAGCTAAGTAGCTGAATCTCGGTAAAAATCCGATTATAAAGGTTGCAAATGTTGCATATGGTTTCTTATTACTAATAATTACTTTACTATCTAATATTCATGATTTCCTAACTTTACTGTAATTAAACTTCTAACATTAAGTCAAAAAAAAAAAAAAATTAAAAGAAAAAAATATGCATTTATGTGGCGTGATTACGCTAATATCCTCACAAAATTCATTCTCTAAAAATATTTTGCTTTATATATGTCCATTGACAAAGTATTAAATGCTAATGCTCATCCAAACAAATTCATTTCATCAGATAAATTTTATAAAATAAAGGAAAAATTGGTTTTTGATACACTTACAGCTTTTTAATTTTTCCCACGCAGAAAGATCTTTCGTTGTGTTGTTATCGCTGTTGAAAATAGGAAGGTTTACGTATTCCAAATAGAGCTAAAGCATCATACATTGTGAATTTACATGCATACTTAAATTCTGAAAAATGAAAATTATTAACTAACGAAAATAGAGACTGGCATTGAATTCCATTTCCTTTTAAAATTAAACCATTTAGCCAACAAACAAACCAAAAGAAAAGGAAATTCAATTGTAAACTTAGCTAAAAATTGATTCTAAACTACTGAGGACATAAGGCTCCTTGATTCATTTCGCTTAATCCTGGTTATTTCGTCCATATCGACGACGAATAAAAAATCTGCTTGGCAAATTAAACGCCTTGGTTATACTTGAAAATAATTCCAAAATGCTCTTCTCATCTACATGACATGTTGAGTGAGGTTAGGTTTTGTTCGTAGAAAGGTTAGATTTTGATACATCCTTCTACTGGTCATCCTTCATGCTTTAGGTTAGGTTAAGATTGGGAAAAAGGTTAGGTTTTCGTACATCCTTCTAGTTTTAGAATCCTACACGTGTTCTGCTGGTATGGTCTGGATTACATGTGAGGCAGGATAAGCGAAAGTGCGATGTTGACAATGATAAATGTCTCAACATTCGAAATTTCCACTTTGCTTCGCTAACGCCGTATCCTTAATACCATCCGAGGCAAAAAGTTAAATATATTTAACTTTCGAATTTCCACAATCGATCGTCGGTTCAAGCCGTTGACTGACGCAAACAGTTCACTCACAAAAATTTTGAGACTGCTGAGGCAAGTCTGCCGAAGACAGGTGTCTCAATTGAAATGTCAAGCAGGGCAAATTTTTAGAAAAATTGCCAATACTTGATGGAAACTATTTCCAATGCTGTTGAAGAGAAAATGCATAAGTTAAATGTACAATAATTCGAGAATTATTGCAATGAAATTAACTTACATTAATCTCTTGAACACACACACACGGATTAACTTTTTTTCTTTCCCGCACACGCGTAGGGGTTATGATGCACTCCCCTATTGGGTTATTTAAAACTTTGGACGAATACGTCCGATCAGTTGGAATTCACGTGGAGGAAAGAAAGAACACTTTTCCAATGAAGTAAGTAAGTCGTCTCGCCGACTTGGGTATACCATACACCAGTAAAACAAATATTTGAAATTTGTAATAACTAATGCATTTGCCTATTTTTCACAATTCTGTTCACATGCTTGTTACAAGCATATCTCAGTATCTCGCGCACTTATGCATATAAGCACCCTAGCGCCCCCACCCGCCAACGGCCATCAAAGGCCTTATGCAAAAACGTTTATATGCATAACTCAGCTATTTTTTGTCCGATTTTCATCAAATTTGGTATTTTGCTCGGTATTAGTATCAAATTTAAGTGTGCCAAATTTGATTGCACAAGGTAAAAAATTACGGGAGATAATCGAGTTTTTCAAATTTCGGGGGGCGGAAAGGGGCGTGGCAAAAACTTTATACATACAAAATGTGCGCATTTACTATGCAAATATACATACCAAATTTGGTGTCTCTAGCTGCAATAGTTTTTGAGATAAACGTTTTTTTTGAATTGCGTGGGCGGAAAGGGGCGTGGCAAAAATTTGAAACAAACTTGATCACTCTACATACTACACGAGCCTACATTCCAAATTTGGTGGCTCTAGCTTTTATAGTCTCCGAGATCTAGGTGTTCATACGGACAGACGGACAGACGGACGGACGGACAGACGGACAGACGGACGGACAGACGGACATGGCTAGATCGACTCGGCTGTTGATACTGATCAAGAATATATATACTTTATGGGGTCGGAGAAGCTTCCTTCTGCCTGTTACATACATTTTGGCGACTTTAATATACCATTTCACCCTATGGGTGTATGGTATAAAAACCACGCTGTCCAATAAGTCTCTTTTGCCTTATTTTTCTTATTGTTTTATCCAAACTCCATTTATAGAAAAATAATGTAAAGGCAATGCAAAATAAACCGATCAGCTGTGTGGCGTTGCCACTTAGTTCGTAGTTTTACAAGCTGGGTACCTACTTTTTCGATTCTCACCACTTTAGCCAATATCGATAACAAAAAAAAATACTAACTAATCGAAATCAGTTGAATTTTAAAATAACTGAAATTCCTGTACATTACAATGTAACAGACAGAAGGAAGCTTTTCCGACCCCATAAAGTATATATATTCGTGATCAGGATCAACACCCGAGTCGATCTAGCCATGTCCGTCCGTCCTTTCGTCTGTCCGTATGAACACGTAGATCTCAGAGACTATAAGAGCTAGATAGGTCGTAACCTTGCGTGAGCGAGATACTGAGATATGCTTCTAAAAAGCATGTAATCAGAATTTAAAAAAAAAAAAAAAACGTAAATGCATTTGTTATTATAAATTTGAAATACATATTTGTTTTACTGGTGTATGGTGTACCCAAGTCGGCGAGACGACTTACTTACTTCATTTTTTTTGTTTTCACGTAACTACTAGCACAAACGATGTTTTTTTTTTTTGTTTCTTAAAAGAAATTGTAGAAGTTTTCGAGGTCGTCACATGTATTGCGCTATCTGGACATTGGCTAAAAGCCAAGCTTTGTCTGGGTCCACAGCGACAGAAGGTTAGATAAGGCCACTCGCCTTTAAAACGTAGCCATATGAAAAATCAAGTTCACCGAGGGTTATAGCAATTCTCGGGAAATGAGACACTTTTGGCGTTGTGGCGCTGCCGGTGTTCTGTTGGCGGTGTCTTTCCAATGTCCGAATGCCAATTCCGGAATGCAACGTCAACCCAAAGTTCGGCTGCACGTGCTCCGAGCACCAGAAATAGGTATTTGAAAACTCTCCGGTTTTCAGAAAAATAATCCTCGTAACAAAAGCTATGGGCAATATTGGCCAGAAAATGGGAGGTTTCCAATCTATTATATAGAGTAAGATGCAGATAGCAGCGGGGTAAAAATTGTCAATAAACTACATACCTGCTAGTATCTATGTATGTATGTATATCTATCTATATCTATCACAATATTATGCTTTTATCGATTGATCGATACCAATATTTATTTATCGCTTGATCACTATTAGAAAAGAGGCGCGTAAAGTCGTTGTTTAAAAATTTGAAAGCTTAAATAACACCACCCGATAATAGGCACCGTTAGGCGGCATATTTGCGTGAAATGTTCCGACTTCTCTACCTTGCATATTTTCTAACAAATAAAACCAGTTTCCGAGTTTCTCTTTGATTCGACATTTTATGAACTTAGGGGCTAATTTTGCAATAAAGTTCTGAGCATAGCTCGCAAATAACAATTGAGTGTTCTGCGACATCTTCAAATAAGTCTCTTTACTGAGTATATAAAAATAATACTCGCGAGCAGAGTATTGAAAACCTCTTTCGTTTCTTTTTCGTCTCACTTAGATTGAGTGTATTTGCATGAGTGGAATGAACAAAACGTCTTTAAGCGTGTGATGCTTATTAAATTGCCAAAAAAACATCGAAGACCGAAGCAGAATAGAAAAAACTCTCATGCTCAGAGTGGGAGCAAATTTTCCAGTGATTCGATTCTGCTCAGAGATTGAGCGTAAAAAAATAAACACTCAATTGTTATTTGCATGCTATGGTTCTGAGAGATTTGCTCAACTTGAAGTTTCTGCGAAAAACTTCTTGGCCTTCTTTTAAAAAAGACAAACTACTACGAAGGTTATACTGTGCTACATTTCCATAATATGCTTTATTGATGTTTTCGCTTATATCCTGTCGCAAAAGGTTCAACTGGTCATTCTGATTGAGCGGTGTTATGGGCTCTTGTAACAACTTTAATTCCTTTAATAGCTTATAATCTGAACCATGAGTAACCATGTCCAGTCGGAACAAAGCTTTATAGGGTGAGCAACCTAAAGATTGATGCGACGATGATCGCAATGCGCAAGATTTATTCGTTAAATGTTGATCCCAAAGACGAGACCGTAAGAGCTACAGAGCTGAAATTGTGCACGTAGGCTTGTATATACTGCAGGTGTTGTATATCTCGGATTCAGCCGGATCGGACCACTATATCATATAGCTTCGATACAAACGGCAAAGTCACGAACAGTGTCTATTCTTAATAACTTCGTTATCTTCTGAAATATTGTCGTGAAATTTAATATTAGTAAGTTCATTATAGCTATAAGCGACTGTGCGAAATTTGGTCAAGATTGGGTGACTATATCAGATAGCTCCCACAGGAACGATCGGTCGAAAACAGTGACTTTTGACGCGATTGCTTTCAAAATAAAACTTTATTAGTATAATATATGTGTTAATGACTGTGCCAAATTTGATAAAGATCGGGTGACTATATAGTATAACTTTCTTAGGAACGATCGGTGATAAACAGTGACTTTTGTCAATAAATTTCAAATTTGTTAGTTTAATATACCTGTTAACGACTGTGCCCAATTTGATAAAGATCGGGTGACTATATCATATAGTTCCCATTGAAACAATCGGTGGAAAACAGTGACTTTGATCAAAAATTTCGTTATTTCCTATGTTAAGATTGTGCGCCGTTCTTTCGCAAAGATTACTCAGTTCGTAACTCCACGTCAAACGGTGTTGACGTGTCAAATAATTTGCCCTGAAGACGGTTGCCGCTGCGCAACCGAAATATATCGGTAGACAAATAAACTAAAAACTGTTTTTTTTTATTTTTATTTTAATTAATTGACCTGAAGCCTGATGACGTAAAAATATACCAACACAAAGGTCGCAAAAATATCACAATTACTCTTTATAGATAAAACGTTCGTCCACTTTGACGGCTATAAGTGAGGAAAGAGTACTAAACAATTTGCAAGGGTATACAAACTTCGGCGCGGTCGAAGTTAGTCCCGGCCTTCTGGTTTACATATGTACGAACGGGTCGCTGCTAACAGAGAACGATTAACATGTTCAGCTGCGTTGCTTTGCGGAGAATATAAAGCGGTATCCTAATGCTTTATACCCAGTTCAGTAAGAAAAGAATTAAACGAATTAGCCTTAAATTGAACACCATTATCTCTAACGATGATTTCCGGTACTCCAAAACAATTAACAAGAATTCTTGTATATCTTCCGAGCGAAACTTTTTCAAAGGTTGTAACCAATAATATTTACTGAAATGCTCAAGAACAATTAACAAACCGACAAACCCATTTCTGCTGCGTGGGTAAGGACCAAGTAAATCGATATACAGCCGTTGAAAAGGTCTACAAGTTGGCATATGCTGTCCCATAGGTGGTCTAAGCGTATAATTTGGTGCTTTGGACTCTTTACAAGTGTGACACTGACGAATATGGTCACGCACATCTTTTACCATGCCAGGCCAAAAAAGAGTTCTACGTATCTTGTCAATAGTTTTCTGCATACCTGAATGTGAAGACGAATGGCTATCGTGAGCTTGTTTTAGAACATCAACTCTGAGTTTATCTGGTACCCATAGTTTCCAAGAAAGCTTTTGATCAAAATCTCCATTGTCATGTTCGGTTCGAATATACAAATGTTTATCTACAATTTTGATATCCGGAAATTTGTCTTGATTTTCAGTGATTTTCTTCTTTAGATGCGTATAACTATCGTCCAAAAATGCTTCGGAGTCCAGATCGATAATCGGTCCCATTTTTATAGCTTCTATCTCAAGATTGGGCAATCTTGATAATGCGTCAGGAATCAAGTGTTCTTTTCCTTTCCTATGTGACATATTAAACCTAAATTGTTGCAAGCGTAAAATCCATCGAGCTAATCTTCCAGAAACGTTTTGTTGACGCATTAGCCACAATAAACTAGAGTGATCAGTAACTACTTCAAATTCTTGGAATTTCAAAAACCCACCTAAATTTTTTGATAGCCAGTATAACAGCTTAACATTCGCGTTCAGTAACACTATAATGGTGTTGAGCACGACTCAACTTTTTAGACATGAAAGCAATAGGTTTTTCTTCCTCTGCGTTTGATAATTGGACAAGTACAGCGCCGATACCATAATCGCTGGCATCACAGTGTAAAAAAAATTTCTTATTAAAGTCCGGGTTTTGTAGGATAGGGGCAGAAGTTAATTGATCCTTCAACTTATCCATAGAAGCTTGAGCTTCAGGAGTCCAAACCAAATTCCTTTTTGTTGACAACAGTTCCGTTATAGGATGTGAGATCAGCAAAATTTGGTATGAAACGGCGATACCAACCGGAAACTCTAAGGAATCCTCTAGTTCGCTTCAAATTCTTAGGTGGTTGCCAATTTTCTATACATGCAATCTTTGACGGATCTATTACATATCCTAAATAACTAATACTTTTCACACAAAACTGACTTTTTCTCTATGTTAATGAACAGGTTAGCTTTCCGAAATTGCTCCGCGATTCTTACTAACACAGAACGATGAGATGAGAAATCCTCTGAAATTATACACAGAACATCCAAATAGCAAAAAACACAGTGACGAAGATCGGCAGGGACTACTTCAACCATTACGACTCATAGTAGATGTGGCATTGCAAAGGCCGAAAGGCATAACTTTGAATTGATATAACGGTCTCCCTGGTACTGTAAATGCAGTAAGAGGTTTGGATGCTTCAGTTAATTCTATTTGCCACTAGGCATCCTTTAAATCAATTTTCGAAATTATGTTTGCCTTGGGTAATCTTGAAAAAATACTTTCAATGCTAGGCAAAGGATAAGCATCCTTAATTGTGACTACATTTAACTTGCGGGCGTCTAAACACAGTCGCACTTTATTAGGCTTTATCACCGGTCGTATAAGAGAGCTCCATGCGCTTACAGCTGGTTCTATAACTCCTAATTGAATCATACGATCAATTTCTGTTTATACTAATTTTTCAACCGCTGGACTAATAGCGTAAAAACGTTGTTTTACAGGTTTGGCTTCGCCAATCTCGATGTGATGTTTTATTAAGGACGTAAGGACGTCCGAGATGATGACGGAGCCGGTCTCGATCGAACTAATTATTGACGGAGCAAGTTCGAAAATTCTCTAAAAGTCACGACCTAATATTACTCTTTTCTTCAACGTTGGAATTACAAATAATTTCAACATTCTTTCCAATCTACCGTAACGTACCATCACTACTAACATATCAATCACATTTTGGCTGTTTCCGCCCACTGTGAGCACTTGACCTTTAGCTTTTACAAATTGGGGAAAATGTGAAAAATCTGTTTGTGCTAAGACCGAGACTATGCAACTTATGCTGGCACCGGTATCCAATAAACCTAATTCTGTGAACGTTAGAAATGAGACTTCTGCATAGCTCCTATTTTTGTTGTCGTTTCTAAAAATTGTTTCAACAAAAAGTTTCCTGGTTTGTCTTGCATGATCATAATATTTCAGTAGTCTTACCGTGCGTTTATACAAGGATTGGTCAGATCTGAAAATTCTGTCTTTAACTGTAAGGTAATGTCGTAAACACTCAGGATATGCAAAAATCTTAGTGGGAACTTGTGAGACTTTCGTACGTTTATTTTATGATTCACTCTGTTAATACTTTGTTGAATGTTTTCCGTGTTGATACGTTCTTCTAGCCATGTGTGATCTGCTTCGCGACAATTTCAACAAACGAACTTCCCTTGCACCGCAGCAACTTCATACTCCTTGTCTCTGACTATTTTATTATCTTCGGTCTCCTCTTCTTGAGTTTCAAAAATTAGGCTGCGTACATTCAGCTTCGCGTTAAAAACTGCTTTTGCTTAAAGACTGAGCTCTTGTGTTAGATTTTCTTGCATCTGTACTAATCTGCGAAGATGGCTTATTGATGGGATAAATTGAAATAGTAACTTTTGGCAACAGGTTGTTTTGCAAAATTTCAATCAGCTCCTCTTCCTCAAACTTTATACCAAACTTGTGAATCAAAGAAGCTACCTCATCATAAAAACAAACAAAAGATTCTCCAGCTTTTTGCTTTCTCGCGCGAATCATTTCTTTGCTCATAAAATCTGACTGATAGTCTTTATATTGCTGACGAACAGCTGAACAAAAATCGCTCCTTACGATTCGCGGAACCTGCTTATGATATCTCCAATACCATTCGCGGGCTTTTCCTCCAAATAATATTTGAATGTGTTTACACACCTCAATAAAATCACTATCGAGAGTTTCCTCCGTTAGGGCTTTTACTCGATAAGTTAATTTTTCTACTCCTAGACCTTCCGTAGATCCGTCAAAACGTAGATTCCACTTCTGCATTACATTTGCAATTTTAGCATTTTGAATAGTTGTAGGGCAGGGCGAACTGATCATCGATTGGGTTTGGACAGGGGACTTCTCGCTGACCAAAAATTGCTAGGTGCTAATGGCAAATGTTTTTGCTTCGCTTTTGGTGAACAGTTGCCTACTACGAGCTTTAGACTAGACACATCTATCTCACCCTCACAAATTGAGCAATGCTTTTCATTTTCTAGTAAAGCTTCCAAACAGGATTTATGGAAAGTATGTTTACAGGGAGGAACAAATTTTGCGTATGTTTTCCGCTGGAGTGTCCGTTTTTATGTAATCTTCCTATCACAGCGACGATAAATAGACCGATAACCGAAAGAAGGCGGTAGGTGAATTGCAGCAGATCGAGATCCTTTGCTTCCGTAGCTCGTGCGGGGTGGGGGGTTGTTTGCTGAAAGCTCTACCGTTAATTATAAAATTCAATTTTATTAGGGTCTCTACTGAAACTAACTTTAAATGGCAATTGAATGACTTGCAAGAAAAAAAAACAATGAAAGAAAGGAAAGAGTATTCTTTGGTTCACAAACTAGTGGTTACTGGGGTCAAAGATGTAGATGGAGCTGTCAGTTCTATACCCTCCCAACCATGAATCTCTGTTATTATTTATAAAGATTCCCATTAAACTGAACAATTTCAACTCATGTACCCATGTCACTAGTAAAATAATTTATAAAGCTTAAGCAATCATATTAAAATTCACTATAATTTCAGATAGAAGCATTTCTTTTCTTATATATTAAATTTTAACAAAATATATACCGACGGACTTTCATTGCTTATCTGGTATAACTCAACATTTCAAAATTCCAAACTTTTCAGACTTGAGAAACAATAGAACTCAAAAGCAAATTAAACTATTCAATAAGAGACCACTTTATGACCACTTTGTTTTTTTTTTTTTTTTCATTTACTCTATTTACCGTTACTCTTGACTTGAATTATTTAAAATACCCTCATCGTGACTTTAAATTGATTTTACATGACTTAATTACATTCTTTTTTTTAAACTTGATTAGGGCTTCGAAAATTATTTTCACGTAACTATTTAGCACAAAACGATGTTTTTTTTTGCGCTAAATCGGGTGGCAGCAACCAGTATCTAGACATTGGCTAAAAGCCAAGCTTTGTCTGGGTCCAAAGCGGCAGAAGATAAGGCCACTCGCCTTTAAAACGTAGCCATATGAAAAATCCAATTCAAAAAAAAAATTATTTCAATAACCTACATAGTACCTGCTAGAATCTATACTTCAATTTTTTTGGGGCACAGCTTTTATTTTCCAACTTTCCTTCTCTGCTAAATCTGTAATTTGTAGAAACAAAACACTGTTTATTCGAGTAGAGGTTTATTTGAGACTAAACTTATGCATACGAATATTTGCTGCAGCGCAGGCAGCAAGAAAATCAATGTAAAGCAGAAATGAAAGAATGTCCGTTACAATTCACAGATCGGATCATTCGAGAATAATAAGAAAGAGATAGACATACTGCGGTGCTTATATACGTATTTTAACACTCCTTCTCAACGCGAAGTCTATCTTATACAAAAATTATTTTAATCCCAACATTTCTGTAAACTTTACATGTTTGACCTTACATAAGTTCTTTGTTAATATATCTGAGGTCATACTATCTGTGGGAATGTATTTGATATCTATTACATTTTCTTTTAACATTTCCCTTACAAAATGATATTTTATTTCAATATGCTTGCTACGTGAATGAAATTTAGCATCTTTAGCAAGACATTGTGCGCTCTGGTTGTCGCTATAAATTAGCAGCTTCGCCATCGGCCCGAATCCCATCTCGTTGATCAGCTTTCTGATGTATATCGCTTCTTTGGCTGCTGTAGAAAGTGCTACGTACTCGGCCTCCGTGCTACTGAGGGCAATTCCCATGACACCGCCGCTCCAGCAATAAGGAATGACCAACCGGTGAACGACTTCCGATCGTTGCAATCGACAGCCCAGTCCGCATCAACAAAACAGTGAATAGGAACACCAGTTTTGCTATAATGAAGTCTCACATCTGAGGTACCTCTTAGATATCTCAATACCCTCTTGGCTGCAACCTCATGTTCCTTGTGCGGATCTGCATTTCTCTGCGCCAATTTAGCCACAGAGTGTATTATATCTGGCCGTGTAGTCAACCCCAAATACAATAACGAACCAATGAGTGATTGATAGCGTGTCTTGTCCACTTGACCGCAATCATCGCTATCGCACTTCGTCTGGAACCCAACCTCTAGAGGAGTCGCATTCGGCTTACAGTCCTGCATACCATATTCATGCAACAAGCCTTCGATGTACTGCTTGTGGCCTATGGAGACATTGCCAGTCTTGCCATCTCGCTCGATTTCCATTCCCAAAAAATGATGGAGTTCACCGCCGTCGACTACATCAAATTCGTTTGATACGAGATGCTTTATGTAGGCCACGTCGTCTTTTCTGGTGCATGCAAGTATAAAATCGTCAACATATACAACAATAATAGATAAATACCCATTGACTTTGCTCGTGTATATACACGGTTCGCTTGCACACGGAACGAAACCAATCTTCAAAAGAATGCTATCCAGCTTTTGGTTCCACTCACGCCCACTCTGTTTCAAGCCGTACAACGATTTATGTAGCTTGAGTACACGCTTGGGATGATCAGCATCGACAAAACCTTCAGGTTGCCGCATGTAAACGTCATCTTGTAGCTCACTATTGTGGTATGCTGCGGAGACATCCATCTGATGCAAGTGCATCTCGTGTTCCACCGCCAACGCAATCACCAGTCTGATTGAGGAATAACGTGCAACCGGGGAAAAAGTTTCCTTGTAGTTAATTCCATATTGTTGACCACACCCTTTTGCGACCAATCTTGCCTTGAAACGCTGAACTTTGCCACTCTCATCGTGTTTGGTGGTAAAAACCCATTTACAACCGATAACCTTTTTGTTTGCAGGAAGATCAACCAAACTCCATGTCTTAATGTTTTCTAGGTTGTCATACTCCTTCTGCATTGCTGATTTCCAGTTTTCCGACTGCTCTGACTTAAATGCCTCATTTATACAGGTAGGAACAATAACGTCTTTCGCATCTAGTACATTCAGCATATTGTACTCTCTTCGTGGACGACCAGCACGCCCAGAGCGAACAATCTTTGGTCTCCCTGGTCCTCTTCGGGTATATGGTTGCTCCTCCTCAGCATTTTCTTCGTCACCACTTT
Source organism: Drosophila equinoxialis (assembly GCA_018150345.1). Taxonomy (NCBI): domain Eukaryota; kingdom Metazoa; phylum Arthropoda; class Insecta; order Diptera; family Drosophilidae; genus Drosophila; species Drosophila equinoxialis. Next base: position 66,697 of record JAECWI010000775.1, read on the forward strand.
GCTCATCAACAATTGGAATTTGCTGCTCCACAGAATTTTCTTGGATTTCATCATTATTCTCGCAATCAAGTTTTTCACTTGGCTGAAAGATTACCACATCTGACTCACATGATAATTCTCGACCGTGCTCCAACTCTTTCATGAACTTGTGCTCCAAAAACACGATATCTCGGGATACTACTACGGTCCTTTTGACAGGGTTGTAAAGACGATAAGCCTTGGCAGTCTCGGAGTAACCTACCAAAATATGCTGCTTCCCTTTCGCTGAAAACTTGTTCTTATGAGTTTTATCTAATACAATAGCTTTCATACCAAATACTCTAAGATGAGATACGCTTGGCTTTATCCCATACCAAACTTCGTATGGAGTATTGTCAGGCAAAGTTGCAGTTTCTGCCCTGTTCCGTAAGTATGCAGCCGTCATTATCGCCTCGCCCCAAAAAAATTCGCCAATTCCAGCATGCACTATCATGCTTCGCGCCGTCTCCACCAAGGTTCTATTGGCGCGCTCCGCCACACCATTTTGTTGTGGAGTGTGGGGAACAGTGAGTTCTCTTTTTTATTCCATGACTCGACAAGAACTGTTCAAATCTATCGCTCAGGTACTCACGACCGTTGTCGCTTCGTATGGCTTTTATACGCTTACCCGTCTGATTTTCTGCTAGCATTTTGAAATCTTTGAATTTCTGATACATAACGTGATTTATCGTCTATGAAAGTTGCAAAATAGCGCGCACCACCTTGTGACGCTGTACGCATAGGTCCACAAATGTCTGTATGAATCAAGCCCAACAATTCTTTTGAGCGTCTTTCCGAAAACTTCTTAACGCAAATTTTACTTTTTGCACACGTTTCACATACAAGGTCATTTGTACTACACACTCTAGCATTGAGACCATAGACCATGTCCTGCTTAATCATTTTATTCAAACTATCGAAATTTAAATGTCCGAAACGATCATGCCATTTGACCAGCTGATTTACATTTGTTTCTGCAGCAAACACTGTTTTTGTTTTACTTTCAAACAAAAACAAACCCTTGTGTTTCTCTGCGATCATTAAGTCTCGATTATTACTGTCTTTAACGAACACTTTGTTTTTGACAAAAATTACTCTTAAGCCATTTTCTGTTGCCTTTGATACCGAAATAAAATTACATTGTAAGTCCTTTACATATAGCACGTCAACCAATTCGATCGTGATATTTTTCCATATTAGTTCCACTGTACCGCAACCTTCGGCTTCTATATAACTGTCGCCTGCTAACTTGATTTTCTCTTTGTGCTCACGCATACTCGTAAACATTGATTTGTCCGCACACAAATGAGCTGTAGCCCCGCTGTCTACACACCACGCATTTTTCGACAAACCGATTCGTGTTCCAGAAGTAGAGAGCACCGAAAAAGACTTTTTACTGTTCTTTTCGTTCGCGTTGTCTTTTCTCTCTTTCGAACCACACTTCGACGCGAAATGCCCGCGACGACCGCACAACCAACATTCAATGTTTTTTGGTTCTCTCATTGCTTTGTTCTTTTTACCGTTTTCTTGACGCGACGAATACATTTTATTCTCACTTTTCTCGGCTACTTCGCCAATCTTGCGTCTCTCTCCCTCTTCAAGCAATTTAATTTTTAGAGCGCTTAGCGATGGCAACGAGTCTCGCGTTTCAATGGCAACTACAAAATTTTCGAAATCATCACTTAAACTTGCCAACAAAATTATAACGAGCATTTCATCAGGCACTTGTTCCTGAATTTCATTTAACTTTTCTACGACATTAGAAAAATTATTCAAATGCTCTCGAATACTGTCTGTAGCCAACATTTTAGTATACAACAATTGCTTAAACAACTGTATTTTTCTAGCCGGACCGGAGGGCATGTGGATCGCGGATAACTTTGCCCATGCTTCGCTCGCGGTTTTACAATGTTTTATACCGTTGATCTGCGACGGACTTACGCACAACAATATACTTGCGAGGGCTTTCTCGTCTTTACTGTCAAATAACTCCTTTTGTTCAGCCGTATCAGACGCCTCTTTTTTTTAACCGACCACATGTCACCGACCACAAATCAGAATGAATCAACAGACTTTTCATCTGTACTGACCATACACTATAATTTTCACCATCTAGTTTTTCGATTGAAAATTGTGCACTCATCTTGAACAAATTAGTTAATCACAAACTTTAATTAACAAAACGAATCTCTTACAAGTCTTTCCGACCAGCCCGCACAGTTTTACTTTCTGCTGCCTGGGCCCATAACCTATTCGAGTAGAGGTTTATTTGAGACTAAACTTATGCATACGAATATTCGCTGCAGCGCAGGCAGCAAGAAAATCAATGTAAAGCAGAAATGAAAGAATGTCCGTTACAATTCACAGATCGGATCATTCGAGAATAATAAGAAAGAGATAGACATACTGCGGTGCTTATATACATACGTATTTTAACACTGTTTATAATAAAGAAATATTCATAAGTCTGATACTCTAGTCAAATCATTAGCTAGCTTATTTAAGTCTGTGCTGTAATGAAGTTTCTAGCATTAAATAGGACACACGATTTAAAGCATCTATCTTCTTCATTTTACTGCTAGTTCAACGCTTCCGCATGATATGGTTTCCTTTTTATACCACCCCTAGAGTGAATAAGTATTTTTAAGTCGTATGTAACAAGCAGAAGGCCTGTAGGTATAAGGTACTTATATATGATCAGCATCAACACCCGAGTAGATCTAGCCATGTATGTATGAACACCTAGATCTCAACGACTATAAGAGCTGGAGTCACCAAAATTTGGTATGTCGACCCCGCAATTAAATAAAATTAAATGCACGCTCTCGCCTTTCCATAATATTGAAAAAACTGATTGGCTTTGGTAATTCTTGGCCCAGTGAAATCAAAATGAGCATACTAATTTATTATTATTATTATTAAGAGATTTACGTGAAATTGTAAATTTCACGTAATTTGAGAAATTTTGAAAAGCTATAGCAACTAAGGCCTTAAGCTTGTAGTGTGTATGTTTAACATAAAATCAAATTAATCTAGTATTAATATTATTATTTACATTTAATATTTAATATTTACATTTGTATTGACTATATGGCTAAATTAGATGGTAGGTATTGGTAGCTTTTAAGAATTCTAGTATCTAGTATCTTCAAAATTATGGTATGACGTTATTTCTTTTATTGTTGGTTTAAGAAATTTTGATCTCTCCTGTTGATATAACGGGCAATCAATAAGTATATGAAAAATGTTGATTGGTGCGTTGCAGTGTGTACATATTGGAGGAGGGGACTTGTTAAGGATATGGCTGTGGGTTATATTTGTGTGTCCCAGTCTGATTCTGGTAAATTTCCATATATCAGTTCGAGAGGTGTTGTCGTTTTGTCTTGGGAAACGTTCTTGTAGTGTTGCGATGTATTAGTGAATATTAGTTCCTTGTATGTCTTTGTGTTTTGTTTTAGGAAGTTTAGGATATGCGTGGGGTTATGAGTATTTTCCATAATGAGAGGGAGTATTTTGGCGTTTTTGGCTGCTTCGTCAGCGGTCTCGTTCCCTGTTATTCCGCTGTGACTGGGAACCCAAAGCAGTGATATTTTGTTATTTTCGTATTTGTTTAATATGTTCCTAATGCGTGTGATATAATAGCTCTGTTTATTGGCGTTCTTTATTGCTTGTATTGCGGAAAGGGAGTCTGAACAGATGGTGAATTTGCCTCTTTGATTGGTTGCATATATGCAGGCTGCAAGAATGGCCGCGATTTCGGCTGTGAAGATAGAGGTGTAGTCGGGTAGTATCTGTTGGGAGATTACGGAGTTTTCCGATGTTACAGCGTATGTTACACCGTCTATGGTTTTGGAACCGTCAGTGTACAGCAGTTTTCTGTTTGAAGTAGAATTTATTTCTTTGAATTTTTGTTGGTATATTGAGGCTGGTGTGTCTGATTTATGTAAAGTGTGTAGTTCGGTGTTTATTATGTTTCTGTAATTGTATAGCCATCTATGTTTGTTTTCTGATTTATATGTAACGGGGGATATTTCAATATTAAGTTCTCTGCATTGTTTTATTGTGTGAAATAGTGAAGAAGGTATTTTTGGTATTTTTTTGGATTTTACGATTTTATTGTATATGTTTTCCAGCTGTGAATTCTTGGCATTTAAAATGATTTTAAAGTTTTTTTTGAATTGCGTGTGACGTCCTGTATTCTATTGGCAATATGTCTGCTTCATATAATAAATTGTTAATTGGAGTAGTGCGGAATGCATTGAAGGCAAGTTGTTTTGAGTTTGCTTAATACTGATTTTGGTGCATATCCATACAAGTGTATGCCAAAATCGATCTTTGACATTATTACGCATTTAATGACATAAATAACAGTGCTTACGTTGCAGCTGAATTTGTTGTTAGATAGGCATTTAATTATATTTAGTCGTTTTGCTAGTTGAACAGATAAATTGTCTATGTGAATGTTCCATTTGTAGTTTTTAGCTATGGTAATACCTAGTATTTTGAGGGCGGATACATTTTGTAAGCGGAATCTGGTGGATTGCAGTACGAAGTTACACTTCTTTTTCCTGCAAATGTGTATGTGTTTGCATTTTTCCACTGAGAGAGCAGCACCGGAGTAAGTGCACCAATCCTTAATGTTTACAAAGAGTGAGTCGATATTCAAGAGAGACTGATTCTTTTTTAATTTAGAAACAATTGTATAGTCATCAGTGTAGGCGTTAAAGCTAAGTTCCTTATGTTGGGCAATTATTTTGTTTAGCTTGTTGAAGGCTATAGCGAAGAGTATGACTGACAAAGGGGAGCCCTGCGGAATCCCGTTTTCTAAAGGAAGTGTATTGGAGTACGTTTTGTTGTTGAGGACAGTTATTTTTCTGTTGCATAAGAAATTGCAAATGTACTTAGTGATTTTGGGACCAGTTTTCCATTCAACTAGTTCGTCTAAGATGGAGTGGATACCCACTCTGTCGAAGGCCTTAGTGAAGTCTAATGAGATGATCGAGATGTGGTTGCATTTTGATAAAGAGGAAGTGATCTGGTAATCTAGCAGAGCTAGGGAATCAGACACTGATTTCCCCTTTCTAAAACCCATTTGACGACTGTCTAGTAGCTTGCAGTTGACCGCTAGCCACCACAGTCGTTTCGACACAATCTTATCGAGTAATTTGGATAAACATGGATTGAGTGAGATGGGGCGGTAAGAATTGGTGGAGGTTTTATCTGTGTTTGGCTTGAGAATAGGTATGATGGTACTGACTTTAAATTGTTGGGGGATATGGGTATTAAGGATGCTGTTATAGAGGTTTAGAATTCTTTTCCGCAGTAACATAGGGGGTAGGTTCTTAAGCATTTGGTAGCTTATACGATCTCTGCCTGGAGTTTTTCCTTTCAATTGATTGAGTGCCGCTAGCAGTTCAATCATGGTGATGTCTGTTTCTACACTTTGGGCTATGGGAGATGACATGTGAATCATATTAGTGTTAACGTTTGCCTTGTGTTGATTGAAAGTTGTGTGAAAATTGGAATTACTTGCTGAATTTGACCAAACGGAACATAATGTATTGGCAATTTCACTTTTGTCTGTTATGTTTTGAGTGGTCGCTGGGGTCGGTGAGACAGTGAATGTCATGTCTGGTTTTTAAACCACAGAATCGGTTTATATTTGACCATATTTTGGAGGTGGAAGAGTTTGGATTTATTTCGGATGTGAAGTTTGATACTGACGCTCGCTTTGCGATCTTTATTTCGCGTTTAAGTAGGGCATTAGCTTTTTTGTAGATAAGAATGTTTGTCGTATTAATGTTTCTTTTTAAGGTATTCCATGCTGTGAGTTTTTGGTCTTTTAATTGCTGGAGTTTTCTGTCCCACCAAGGTACAGTTTTTCTCCTATGGTTTCTATGCGATTGGGGGATAGATTGGTTAGCCGAGTGAATAATTATTTTGATTAAGTTGGCTGTTTCTTTGTTTATATTTAAGCTGGTGGGGGTTTGGGTGGAAAATCTCTCTGTAAGTGTTTGGAAAAGTGCCCAGTTAGCTTTATCCAATTTAAATATGGGTTTAGCTATAGCATTATTGATATTGTTACTGTCGAAAAGGTTTATATGGATTGGATAGTGGTCGCTGCCCGATAAGGAGTTGCATGTATACCAGTCTGCATTGAGTGATAGGATAGGTGAAGCGATAGTGAGGTCTATGTGTGTGAATGTGTGGTGAGTAGTAAAATGGGTTGGTGAGCCGTTATTTAGTGAGATTAGTGAGGATTGATTAATAAATTTGAAAATTGTATTGCCTCTACTATTGTTGGTTCGGGACCCCCAGCTTCTATGCCAGCTATTAAAGTCCCCAGTTATTAATGAGGGTGTTTGTGTAGTGCCGTACAGGTCTCTCAAATTTTGAATTTTGAATGTTTTAGTGGGAGGTATATATGATGAGACAATAGTAAACTTGATTTTGGAATGGATTGTCACTGCGTTGGAGTCAAAACCGGATGTGTTAAGGTTTGCGTTATGTTGTTCTATAGAGTTATGAACCAGGAGAGCTACGCCTCCATGTCCGTTTATAGCAGTGTTTCTGTGATATAGGGTATAGTTGATGGGGATGGGTATGTTAAGGGTAGAGTGAATGTGGGTTTCTTGAAGGGATATGATTTTTGGATTGTGGTTTTTTATGAGAATCTGTAACTGGTTATAGTTATTCATATATCCGTTTAAATTCCATTGGATTATTTTTAACATGTGTGTATTAGTTGATTATTGGTTGCTTACTCTAAAAGTGTTAGTGTTAAGTTGTAGAAAGTTGAGTTGTTAGTAGTGTTTAGACACCTTCACTGCCGTTGTGCAGTGAAGCAGTCTTGAGTTTTTTAGTTTTTGATTCAATATGTTCTTTTGACTTCAGAGTTTTGGTTAGGTTGTTTTGTTTACTTGTATATATTCTTAGTTTTAGGTCTTCAGTTAGAGTGGAGTGATGGCTGCTATTGTTTTGCGGTGTTGAAGCGGATGGTGTGTCGTTGATTGGTGTGGTGTCCATGAGTGATTCGATGTCTCTGTATGATGTGGTGGATCTTTTTTGCTGCTGGTGCTTGATGGGATTATGTTCGTTCTTTGGGCTAGGAGTTTGAATGGTTGAATTTGTTGTTGATGATTGTTGAGAGATAATTTGTTCTGTTTGTTGTTTAGCCGTTGTAGAGTATAGAGATTGTTGCGAATGACGAGAATGGTATATTTGTGTTGCAGTTTTGTGGTCTACCTTTTCCAGAGTTTTGATTGCAGTTAATTCTTTTTGTTTGAGAAAGGCCGGGCATGATTTGTCAAATGGACTGTGATTGTTTTGACTGTCGTATTTGCAGTTAATACAAAATTTTGGTTTTCCGCAAGTTTCATTTTCCAGAGTGTGTTCTTCAGCAGAGCAATTAGAGCACGACTTGGATAGTGAATTGCACTTGAATGTTGTGTGTCCTAGTCTAAGACATTTGCGACATCTCAAAGGGAGTGGAATATATGGTCGTATGTTTACTCGTTCGTAGCCGATCATGATAGTCTCTGGGAGGGTAAGTGAAGCGAATGTTATGATTATGAGTCCAGTTTCTTTAGTTGTGTTGTTTTCGGTCTTTAGAATTTTCCGTATTTCAGTTACATTTTGAGATTTTAGTTCATTTAGTATGGTGTCATCATCAATATTTCGTAGATCGTTGGAGTAAATAACTCCCTTGGAGAAATTAAGAGTTTTATGTTCCGAAACAGATATGGGAAAATCACTGAATGTGGTAATTTTAAGTAATTTATCAGCTTGCAGTTTATTTTTCGTTTTTATAAGTAGTGCTCCCATTCTTGTTTTTTTACATATTTCGACTTCTCCGTTGCAAACGTGGTCTATCACTTTTTTATCATAAAAGGAGACACATTTTCAAAAGTATTATTGTCTGTTCTATTTATGTTGATATATTTTGGTTCACTGTAATTTGTTTTCAGAAGTCTATTCATTGCTGAAGTCATTGTTGTAGTTGTTGTCGTCGGGCTATTGCCCTCCGCCAGATTTTGAGCAACTGCTCTTTGCCTTTGTTGTTGTTATTTTTATTTTTGAGTTTGTTTTGTGCACTTGTTGCTTGCACCGGTAAACCAGTGTCAAAAAAAAAAAAAAAAAAAAGAACGCAACGAGATGATGAGATTTGGCAAGCTAGGCTTTCGGCGTCTGATCTCTTTGAGAGCACAAACTGAATGGAGCATACTAATTTGTTTTATTAATTTCTACCAAATTTGATTAAAATCGGACAAGAAACACAAAAAATATAGGAATGAAGGTGTTTTACTAGGCGGTCCAAAAGGACGGAGTTGGACGTAGGCTAGTGGCGGCAATATAGTGCTTGTGTGTTGGTAAGAGAGAGCGAGGTAGCAAATGCTACGAGGCATGTAAAAAGAATTTTAAAAAAATACATACATTGAAATTTGAAATTAATTAAAACTGGGCTTAGCCGGCTTCAGGTCAATAAATCTTACTAATTTATGAGATTTTAAATCAAAATTACTTAATTTTTCTATTCTCTGTGTTAATGTCAAACCGTTTTTCAAGCTGATCGGACGTGCTTACGGGAAAAGATAAAAAACAAGTTATTAAAGTTATTTAAATGGCGGAAAACTTTTGTGTGCCATAGCTCGGCCGCCGTGAATGTTGACAATCACCTCAGTGTGAGTGATGTGGGTCGCGTATCGAAAATAGAACGAAAAAAAGAATGCTATCCACGAAAGGTCAAAGTCTAAATCCTCAACGACCATGCATGGACGCAATCTAACTAGCAATTCTGTTAATAGATTTACTCTCCTCGCACCTAGACATTCAGCAAAGCGTCGCCAAAGCCGAAAAAGAACCTTTCACCTCCAGGCTTCTCTTCCAGCTAATACTAATAATACTAATCTAAAGTCGCCTAAGATATGTACCTCTAATTTTCATTTCCAATTTGATAGATACCACTGGCACGATCAACAGGATTTCCGTTTGATGAGCGTATTGTAGCGTGCGCTAGTTTAAACTTTCAAATTTTAAGACTTAACGACCTTACGCGCGTCTTTGCTAATAGCGATCAATCGATAAATAAATAATACTGGTATCGATCGACCGATAAAAGAATAATATTGCGATATCGATAAGACGCACTTCGTGTTTTTGCTAGGTATCATATAAGTATATCATAGATTGGAAACCTTCCATTTTTCTGGCCAATATTGCCGATAGCTTTCGTGGGAGTATTATTTTCTGGAAAACCGGCGAGTTTTCGAAAACCAATTCTCGCGCCAGAGCACGTGCAGCCAAACTTTGGGTTGTCTTGCATTCCGGAATTCACATTCGGATATTGGGAAGACACTGCAACTAAACACCGGCAGCGCCACAACGCTTTGTGTTGAGGTTTACGGTGCGGTCAAAAGTGTCTCATTTTTCGAGAACGGCCATAACCCTCAGATGAACTGGATTTTTTCCTATGGCTAGGGTTTAAAGGCGAGTGGCCGTACCTAACCTTCTTCCGTTGCTGACCCAGACAAAGCTTGGTTTTTACAAAGACCACGTCTGTATGCTGCCGCCAACAGAGAGTGCAATACATGTGACCACCTCGAAAACTTCTAAAAGTTCCGTTTTGTGCTAAATAGTTGCTTAAAAATAATTTTCTTTTTGATCTGATTTTTTTTTTGTGTCGAAGCCCCAATCAACTTAAAAAAAATAATGTAATTAAAGTAAATGTAAAATCAATTTAAAGTCACGTGAAGGGTATTCTAAATAATTCAAGTCAAGCGCAACAGTAAATAAAGTAAATAAAACAAAGTGAGAGAAACTGAGTTAATGGTGGTCATCACGGTGCATCGATGGAACCCTTTCAGCGACTAAACTATGGGGTAAGTGCCTAGTGTAGTAAGCGGTATCAATTCGGCGACTCTCAACCATGTTTTTGCGAATTATGGGGTGATGGTGGTCAATTGATGCTGAGATTTGTTGATATAATCTCTGTTTCAGCGTTTTATGATCAACCGAATAATAACAAAGAAATGATTTTGTAATTTTGTAAAAACTTAATATAAGAAAGAAATGTTGCTATCTGAATATGACAGCTTAAGTTTTATAATTTATTTTCCTAGTGACATGGGTACCTGATTTGATATTAGTCAGGTTTAATGGAAATCCTTATAAAGAATAACAAAGATTCATGGTTGGGAGGGTATAGAACTGACAGGTCCATCTACATCTTTGACCTCAGTAACTACTAGTCTTGAACCAAAGAATACTCTTTCCTTCCTTTCAGGTTTTTTTTTATATATGAATTATTTACTGTGTTCATAGGTATTTTTCTTGCAAGTCATTCAATTGCCATTTAAAGTTAGTTTCAGTAGAGATCCTAAAAAAATTAAATTTTATAATTAAAGGTAAAGATTTCAGCAAACAACCCCCCTCCCCCCCAACCCGCAAGAGCTACGGAACCAGAGGATCTCGATCTGCTGCAATTCACATACCGCCTTCTTTAGGTTATCGGTCTATTTATCATCGCTGTGCTAGGATGATTACATAAAATTTATGGCGCGCAACCGTGAGACCGCATAAGAAGGTTACATAAAATTTTTGGCGCCCAACAGAGGGGCAGGATAAAAGCATACGTAACTCCTTGACAATATTAGATACTGACAAGAAGTTTTTTTAAGTAACGGCAAGTGGTCATTTCGACAGCAGACCACATTAGCAGTATGTAATTCTACCCTAGGTGATATAAAGTGTTGAGTTCAAGCATATCAGGAAATTCTTAAGATCAAAACATGAAGTTTCAAGGTTTCGTCGATTTTGTTAGACTATATTAGGGTATAACTTACGCGAATAAATGGACCTGCGCGGTTTAAGTCTGCTTGGCGAAGCCGATGTTTCGGTTAGAAATATTCAGCCGCAAAGTTAAAAGAGAAAATGAATGTAAGCAAGAATTTCAAGACTCTGTATCACAAGATTGATAATTTAGCACTCGTTTAGTAAGAAGTTCAAAACTTTTCTTAACAATTTAGATTATTGTATATTGGATGTTCCATATCAGTACTGATTGTATCTAAGATCATGTTACGACTGCGGAACGGCTAAAGAAATCGAAGACAACTCGATTAAATTGTTTTATAGTAAGCTTTGGAGGATTAAATGTTCAGGTGTCTGGATCTTGGTAATACGGATAGTATATCCTTGTCGATCTGGAGATTCAAGAGGCCAATGCCTAACTAAAAGAATAATTTAGTAAATGTCATAGTTGGGCTATGGGCTAAATAAATAAATAAAGTTACCAATATTCTTTAGGTTCATTTGGCTAGTTACGATATTAAATCAAGTACCCACTCATGTCACTCTAAGAAAATAATTAATTGAAAAAAAAAAAATGTCTCGAGTTCAACATAGTCCACCAAATATGGACACTCCAGCAGAAAACATATGCAAAATTTGTTTCTTGGTTTTGGACAACACGCAAACATGTTTCTGTAAACCTGTAAACACATTTTCCATAAATCATGTTTGGAAGCTCTACTAGAAAACGAAAAGCATTGCCCAGTTTGTGAGAGTGAGACAACTGTTCACCAAAAGCGAAGCAAAAACATTTGTCATTAGCACCCAGTACTTCTCGAGCATGGACTCGTAATTTTACAAAAATTTCAAGTCCCGATAGACAGAGCAGAGCAGCCCAACGAACCAGCTATACAAGTTAGCGAAGCACCAACATCAGGTTTCGATGCCAGTCACAGTAGTAATCAACCCGAACAGCAGTTACCTAGAACCACTAACCATAGAATATTCTGTATTCTATGGTTAGTGGTATTAGTGAGATGCTTCGGCTGGAAAAGAGAGAGAATATCGTTCTGTTGCACAAATTTATTTTTGAAAAGGAAGGAGATAGAAATAATAGAAAACAGGTGCGCGAGTTTTAGGGCTATGAGTTTGCTGAGTCGGACAATTAACTTTATCATTATACTGTTAATTATATTGCTGAAAATCTGTCAGATATGGATATGGCTGTAATTTGTAATTTGCTTCGATTGCCTCACAATAAAAACGATTTAACGAAACACATATTTTGCAATTTAAAAAAGAATTCTTTGCTCCAAGATGCCGATTTTCAAACGGAAAATAACGACGAAAGTGATGACGAAGAGTCGCGAAGTGTGCGAAAATGTAAGTGTGCGAAGAGATAATTCATGCAGTGTGCAATATACAAGCAGTGGTCGAAATCCAAGCAGTTTTTCCGAAGTTCCGAGGTTCGCTTTAAACTTTCGCGATATAGAAGACTCGATCCGTTTGTTTAGTGGCGAAGATAATCTATCTATCGAAGTATGGGTCCAAGATTTTGCAGATATGGCAACTGTTATGTGTTGGAACGAGTTACCAAAAATTTATTTTTACCAAACGATCGTTAAAAGGCCTAGCAAAAATGTTTGCTAGTAGTGAGCGAAATGTAACGACCTGATTTAAGCTGAAAGTCGCACTTCTTGCTGAATTTAAATCAACAACAAATAGCGCACAGTTACATAAGTCAATGTCTGATAGAAATATCAAAGAAGCTAACTTCGGCAATGCCGAAATTTATATACCCTTGCAGTCCTTGGCAATAATCTTTTTACATTTTGAAATTTCTTTCCCTGCAACTGAATTCATCAATACACAAACAAAACATTCAAATTATTTGTCTTTTTATAAAAATGTTTCTTCTTCTTGCATCATTCCCTAAGCGAAGCACAACACGCATACACATACAGTTCTTGTAGCGCTGCGTCTGTGTGTGTGTATGCATGTGCTCTTTTTGATTTCATGATGACGTAGTAGGCAGCAGGCAGCGCTGCCAGCAGCGGTAGTTTAAACGAGTTTTTCTAAATTACGGGGGAGGAAAGGGGCCTGGCAAAATCTTTACATATACAAAATATGCACATTTACAAAGCAAATATACATACCAAATTTGGTGTCTCCAGCTATTGTAGTCTTTAAAAAATTGTATAGGCGGTAGTGGGCGTGCCAAAATTTTTACATACATATACAACCAAATACCAAATTTTGGTGTCTCTTGGTAGGATAGTTTTTGAGATAAACATTTTTTTGAATTGCGGGGGCGGAAAGGTCCGTGGCAAAATCTTTGAACATAAAATGTGCGGATTTACTAAGCAAATTGACAGACCAAATATGGTGTCTCCAGCTGCAATAGGTTTTGAGTTAATTTTTTTGGATTGCGGGGGGCGGAAAGGGGCGTGGCAAAAATTTGAAATAAACTTGATGACTCTACATACTACATGAGCCTACATATCAAATTTGGTGGCTCTATCTGTTATAGTCTTCGAGGTCTACGCGTTTATTCGGACGGACAGACGGATATGGCTAGATCGACTCGGCTGTTGATACTGATCAAGAATATATAGTCATAAATTCAACGTCAATACTCAATAACTTATAAATTTTTCGCCCCCTAAAATTTATAACTTTAAAGTAAACATCCGTTTTCTGGACACTTGCAATATCAATTGTCCCCCTCAAAATCAAAGCGTGTGAACGCTAAGTAGTCACGATACATCTTATGCAACAGCTAATACATCTTTTTATTTTCTCTTCCAGATCCGGTATGAAATATTCTTTTTCAATGATCTCTCGTGTCTTCTTGATGGTAAAATGACCATAGTTGTGGGCCTCTTTTATTAGTTCTCTTTGCATACTATTTGGTACGACAATAAGTTCGTTATCCGAGATAAGTTTGTGCCGAACTCCAGCCTTAAAAAAATAGTTATTGTGATTCGTCTTATCTGCCAATACGTCTATAATAGCCTTCAGCTGGTCGTCCTGAGCTTGCAGATGCTCTATTCTGCTATGCATACTGGTTTCGCTGATCATGATCATTGGTACACGACTGAGTGCATCAGCATGGCGTATTCGAGTGCTCGCTCTGTGTTCGAAGTCATATTCAAATTCTTGCATTTGGAGAATCCAACGAGCTACCCGTGTGCATAGATCCTTTTTCTAAATAGTTTTAACTAGAGCATTGCAGTCTGTAACAAGTTTGAATAGTAGTCCTAGTAAATAAACTTGAAATTTCTTTAATGCTTCTACAACAGCTAAGATTTCTAACTCGTAACTGGTGAACTTCTTTTCGGCATCTGTCACCTGCGCCAAATCCGTCGATTGAGGCTTCCGTATGAAGCTCCGTTTCGTGTAGCTGATAAAAAATTTTCAAAACTGGCTTCTCTGTAATTAGCATCTTTAATTTGTTAAACGCAGCTAGCTCTTTCTCACCAAAAATAATCAATGCATCATGTTTTGTCATATCCGTTAAAGACTTTGCAACCAGAGAAAAATTTTAAAAAAACTTTCGAAAATATCCAACTAATCCCAAGAAACTCTGTAATTGTTTTTGGTTCTCAATTACGTGTCCTAAATACTCAATTTTCGTTTTAAGGACATTTTTTGAAATTAATCACAAGCCCAAATTCTGCGCATTATTTGAGTACTTCTTTTAGATTGGCTACAGCTTCGTCTTCAGTTTTCGCTGGTACTACTATATCGTCAACATATGGTATGGATACTCCTTTCCTGTTTAGATCTCTGAATATAGAATTGACATGCCGTTGAAAGACGCTGGGAGAGTTCGAAACACCAAATGGAACTCGAAGAAGCTGGAACTGTCCATTATGTGTTACGAAAGAAGTATACTTGCGGCTCCCTTCTTCAATGCCAACATGAAAAAAAACATTTTTTAAATCTATGGAACTGAAAATACGTGCATTTTGAAGCCTGTCTAACTGATCTTCTATTAAGGGAAGTGAAAATTGATCTCTAATGATTACTTTATTAATTAGTCTGTAATCGATGCATAACCGATTTGATCCGTCCCGTCTTTTTCACAAGCACGACTGGGCTAGTAGACTCAGACTCTGATATTTTAATTCCGCCATCCTGCAGCCATTGATAGGTTTGATTGTCAATGATGCATCTCTCTGCATATGAGAATCGTCGAGGTCGAGAGTATATCGGTTAGAATTAGGCTGATGTCAGAGTGGCCGCGATAAGCGATGCTATGCTACAAGCGATAATTATCGCAGCGATCTGCAAAGCGATGACATGGAAAGCAGTGAAAGCTTTCCGCAAAGCGAGAAACCTAGCGAGTGTTCTAATTTTAGTCTCAGATGCAATCATCGTCGTCATGGATTCAGACGAAGAATTGTTTTGCGTCAGCAGCAGTTATAAATGTTGCAATGAAAAAAACCACCGGGATCCATCCACTGAATAAAATCCGTTTAAAACGAGAGTTTAATAGTTTGTATAAAAATTTAAGGCAGTATCCTGACAAATTTTTCAATTATACTCGAACGTCGATCAATACATTTGACAAAGATTCATTCAAAACTGGAAAACTGTTTTTTAAGCTTAGAACGCAACGAAACCACACGTATAACAACAGCTGGATGAAGCGATAAAGCGATTCAGAATCGCTTTCTCACAACTCGCTTCAACTTGTCGCTTTGGCTCTCTTCTCGCTTCGCTTGCACTCTGACATGCATTCAACGATTACATATGTATGTATATATTCTAATGCAGAGCTTGCTCGCTCATTGTCGCTCAATATTATCGCATCGCTTATCGCGGCCACTTTGACATAAGCCTTACTCAACATTGGATTATTCACGTTTTTCAGCATTGCTTCAGATATTAAATTGTACTTGCTACAGGTGTCTAAGAACGCGTTATAATTAATATTATCGATTTTAACTGGAATAGACATAAAATTTTGAGATGACGTAATTTTGCATCTATTGACTTTATAATTTTTAACGCTACTTGTTGGGCAATTTTTGGCAATATGTCTGAAATTATTACACCTGAAACATTTTCTTCCCTTATTCTTAACACCGCAATTAACTGATGTATGGCCCTTGGCGCCGCAATTAAAACATTTAAGTTCTTTGTTTGCACTTTTCTTTTGCACTGCTTGAAACTTATCGCCGTTTTTCGGATACTGCTTGCCAACACCATTGTTGTGCCAACACCATGAATTCAAACAGAAGCTAAAAACTTTTGAAGTTATGCGCGAGAAATCGAAAAATGAAAACAAATATTTCTGCTTGAATTCATTTATATTATTAGATCCGTATAAAATTAATTTGTTATTCACCGTATCGTCTATGCCATCGATAATTTGATATAAATTGACAGATCCCAAAATTTGAATCTGATCGGATAAATAGAACACAAGTTACAGTCAATACAAATCGGTTCAAATGATGACGTAGTAGACAGCAAGCAGCGCTGCCGGCAGCAAACACCGCTGGGATCTGTCAATTTATGTCAAATACTATCATATTGGTAAATTTCATGGGGATACTCCAATTTTTGCAAAAATGTTTGTTCTAGAGCTATATGATATAGTGGTCCGATCCTCACAATTTTCATACTTTATCTCACCCGGGTAATAAAAAGCCCACACAACAAAAAATTTCATCCTAATAGCTCTTAAGATGGCTGAGTAAAACGCGTACAGACGGACAGACAGACGGACATGGCTATATCGACTCATAATCGGACTAAAAATAGCCAAGTTATGCATGTAAACGTTTTTCCATAAGGCCGGAGTTGGCCGTTGGCTGGTGGGGGCGCTAGGGTGCTCGTAAGCTTGCGTAAGCGGGATACTGAGATATGCTTGTAAAAAGCAGGTGATGAGAATTTAAAAAAAAAAAACTTAAATGCATTTGGTATTATAAATTTGGTATACCTGAGTCGGCGAGAGGACTTACTTAATTTTCGCTGTTAAGAGATCTACTGATTGTCCCTTAAAGATTGTTGACAGTTTTTGGATTACTTCATCAATCATTGTTTCAGAGTTTAGGGTATTGGCCTTTTAGTTTAGATATTATAATTTCCATAGCTATGGCTTCGTGTGTTTCTTTTATATAGCCAGGTAGATTGTTGATGTCATGAATTTTTGATGTTATGAATTCTATTACTGTTTGCGTAATTTTTTCGTCTATACCATATAAAGCTATACTAGTGTCTAAGTCAGAAACTTGCTGTTATTTTATGTTGTTTTAATGTTAATGTTGCTTTTTCCTTGCAATCAGTGCAGAATGCTAGAGCCGCTATTCGAAAGGCTGTTGTAATGGGTTTTGAAAAGAAGCCTGATATTTTCTAAGAGGGTTTTTATAATATTGGAGTGTTTTCCTATGGTGCCCTCTGATGTATTCCTATCCTGGGAGAGGCACTTGATTGATTTGTAGAGTTCCCGACTAATTTCATGAGCTTCATTTACAATATGTTCCCAATCTGTCATAATGGGAAATTCAACATTTTCTTAAAATCATTCGCTCGACTCATATCTTTTCTTTATGTTTTGGATATGGAGAAAAATTACTTCCCATTCCTTGCTTAAAGATCCTATTTTTTTAAATCTTCTTGTACCTCCTCATCTGAGTCGCCTATATAAAAAGTTTCTATGTCTGCTTTAAAAATATTATGTACCCATTCAGGCACATCCTTATTTTTAGGTGTCCTTACTAATAGTCTGAAATATGCTATTTTTCTGGATTTTTCCATAAGGTCTACAATATTTCTTAAATATTTTTCGATATCCAATATTTTATTTCCTTGTACTTTTTATTTACTGATCCTGAGTGTATCTGGAAATCAAGGAAAGGAATGTATATTTGGAGATATTTTGTTTCTATCTGTCATATTGTTCAATTGTACCTGTTGCGTTGGAAAAACATATAGTACTGTAAGAATGAAACTCATCTGTACCCTTGAGCTTCCTCGAACTGGGAAATCTTCTCCCGTTATATCAAGGTAAGCTGACCTAATTTGTATCAAGTTTATCGAGCTTTGCGGTGAGTTAATTTGCTTGCTTCTAAAAACCTCAATTAAATCGAATACTATACCTATCTACTATTATGTAGAAATAATTGTCCAGTGTACTCATTTTATTTATTTTTTTTTAATCAATTACCGTACTCGAAAAAATTTTTATTACTATTGGGACTATTTAAAAAATTTTTTTTTTTTTAGATTTAGATAACATTTAATGAAATGTACTTTTATAACAATTAGTGCATATGTTGTTTAGATCTTATTATGATCATTAGTTTGTATGCTTTATACAATATATATGCGCTCATGATTACCACAATTATTAATAAAAGAACATTTGTTAACTTCAAATCAACATTTGATGACTCTTTTTAGTTAATTACGTTCGTGGATTCCACTCACTATCTTCTATTAACCCCATATTGTGTACATCAAATATATCATCAAACTTGTTTATTTTGTTATGAAGCATTTTGTTTTTATTTTGTTATTTAGCATTCAATGTAAAATTTTGTTGGCCCCTTTTTATACCCTTGCAAAAAGGGCATATTAATTTTGTTCAGAAGTGTGCAACGCATAGAACGAAGCATCTCAGACCATATAAAGTATATATATTCTTGATCAGCACGACGAGACGAGTTCAAATAGCCATGTCCGTCCGTCCGTCCGTCCGTCCGTCCGTCCGTCCGTCTGGATCAACGCGAACTCCTCCGAGACCGTAAGAGCTACAGAGCTGAAATTTTGCACGTAGGCTTGTATATACTGCAGGCATTGTATATCTCAAATTCAGCCGGATCCGACCACTATATCATATAGCTCCCATACAAACGTCAAAGTCACGAAACAGTGACTTTCTCAATAACTTCATTAATTTTATAGCCATTGTCATAAAAGTTGGTATTTGTCAGTTTTATGTTCTTATTAATGATTGTGCCAAATTTGATCAAGATCGGGTGACTATATCATATAGCTCCCATACAAACGGCAAAGTCACCAACAGTGACTTTCTCAATAACTTCATTAATTTTATAGCCATTGTCATAAAAGTTGGTATTTGTCAGTTTTATGTTCTTATTAATGATTGTGCCAAATTTGATCAAGATCGGGTGACTATATCATATAGTTCCCTTACAAACGGCAAAGTTACGAACAGTGACTTTTCTCAATAACTTCATTAATTTTATAGCTATTGTCATAAAAGTTGGTATTTGTCAGTTTTGTGTTCTTATTAATGATTGTGCCAAATTTGATCAAGATCGGGTGACTATATCATATAGCTCCCATACAAACGTCAAAGTCACGAACAGTGACTTTTCTCAATAACTTCGTTACTTTTTAAGCTATTGTTAGTTTATTGAAGCTATAAATGTGCCAAATTTGGTCAAGATCGGGTGACTATATCATACAGCTCCCATAGAAACGATAGGTGGAAAACAGTGACTTTTATCAAAAAGTTCTCTATATCCTATGCTAAGATTGAAGGCCGTTCTTTCGCAAACATTAGACTTTTTGGATAAAACGTTTTTACACTTTGATGGCTATGGGTAAGGAAGGAATTACCAAAACAGTTGCAAGGGTATACAAACTTCGACGCGGTCGAAGTTAACCCCGGCCCTCTGGTTTTTATTAATATGGTTTTTTGTTGTTGGCCCTTCACCGGCAACTTGTTAAAAAAAATGTAATGTCTACATGTTTATACCCTTGCAGAGGGTATTATAAAGTTGGTCAGATGTTTGTAACGCACAGAAGGAGACGTTTCCGACCCCTACACACAGACGCAGCGCTACACGAACTGTATGTGTATGCGGGTTGTGCTTTCCTTAGGGAATGATAGAAGAAGAAGACAATTTTTTTTTAAAAAGAGAAATGATTTGAATGTTTTGTTTGTGTATTGATGAATTCAGTTGCAGGGAAAGAAATTTCAAAATGTAAAAAAATTATTGCCAAAGACTGCAAGGGTACATAAACTTCGGCATTACCGAAGTTAGCTTCCTTGATATTTTTTTATTTATTTGTATATATGTATATATATTTATGGGTCGAATTTATTGTAAGAATGTATATACATATTTTTATTTACATTATTTGTAGGTGTATATTCAACATTTTTTTTCGTTTTGCTTTTCCTAATTGTCCCTATTAGATCATCGCAGTGGTCTCCTGTTTATTTGGCGTGTGGGCCACACTCTAGACGCAACGCAATTATTGCTCAGTTTAACACAGTAACATTTTTTTTCAAACAATTTTAATTTTGATGTGTTTAATTTTTGGGCGCTCTTTTTGGCGCTACCGGTCCTCTTGCGTCCAGGGTCCAGCTTGCCGCGCTAGACGGTGCCGGTGCTGGTCTTTGCATAGGCTGATGTGTACAGGTGTACTCGCAATATGGCGAGTCCAATGGTAAAGGACAGTCCGCCGAGCACGTCTTCTGTGGTGTGGTCTGGATTGTCTTCTTGGGTTCTGGTTTCTGATAATCGTATGTTAATTTTTTTTATATTTTTAGGTTTAATTTCTGTAGAGGTTCAGCTTTTTGCTTATATTTTTGCTCAATCAACCCGATGTTGTCGTGTTCACCTTGCAATTTATTGCCTTTTGCCCAACTAATTGTTGTGCTGGTGGCAAAGTTCGACGTTCGACTTTCCTTTGTTTTAGTCGATATACAGCCGTCATTTTGAGTCTTATAGCCGTCATTCTTTATATAAAAGTTATACAAGCTGCTGGAACCATCCTACAGCCGCCATTTCGAGTCCTATACCCGCTGAATAGGGATTTCCGAAGAGAAAGAAAAGAACCCAATCTTCATTCGTTGAAATCAAATTATGGATTATCTTAGGCTCTAGGAGTTAACAATTGTTCTTAAAAGATTTTATTCTATACTCACACCCACGTATTTGGGGTCGAAAATTTATTATTATTTTGGACACGGCGTCGGCCACTTGACATCCTGCCGTTGTGATCTTTTGGGTTAGTTGAGAATTACAAGTGTTTTTCCCACATCGTGTGTGCTGATTGTAATTCTAGACATATGCTAGGTTAGTTGGTTGGGACAAAGGTACAGTTGTATTGTGTTTTCTGTAGTGCATCTGATTTGGTGAAGCCAGCTCAGATGAACACTATGTTTATTCTTAAACATTCTGCGAAGGGCCGCCAAATAGGGCGATTGTGATTCTTATAGTTTTATTACGTTGCCTTAAACAAATTATTATTATTAATATTATCATTAGTAAGATGACGAACATTAAAGAAGCATGACCAGCTACGTGATGGACGTTAAACCTAGTAATTCAATATGATGTTCCTTTAATGATTGCAATGGCTTCCTATTCTTTCTAGTTCTGTCGACTGGTTTAATATGTTTGCTTCTATTGAATTCCATGCTATATTTTCTGTTACTAATATCGCCTACGTGCGAAGTTTTAATAGCTATGTACGACTCTGACTGGCGTATGATGAGCTACTAAAATTTTATCTTCTGTGCTAGCTGTAAGCCTGATCTGAGGCTTAAAATTCCTTGTTCTGGTGTATCCAGCACTGGCCTTAGGGTCCTTGAATAACCAACTACTGCTGCTATCTAATTCTACCCAGTAAGATTTTGTCTCCACAATCCGTTGTGTATGAGCAACTAGATTTGTTATTCTGTTTAAAGGGTGTCAGCTCGTAAGCATTATCTTTGACTGGCCCACTTCCTTCACATGTTCTCCTGCTCGACTGCCAGCTTCGACATCTTTGCATAGCTGATTCAGACATTAAATGATACGAGTCTCTTTCAAAATTATATTTTAAGTACTGGCTTTCTATATGGACTATTATCATTTGGTTATTATTCAATCGTACAGGTACTGGAATAGCTTTATAGAGAAAAGACGGATGTCTCCCAAACAGTGGTATTTTTGCATTGATAATTATTTTTCTGTCAATAAAAAGACCCTTGGCTGTCAACAGAGTATATATATCTTTTAACTCAGGGCCTGTCCATTTACCTGGTAGTACTAATGCTTCGGACAACTTGTCCTTTATTTTTGTTCTTATTTCCAATATCATTTGTTTCATTGGTTTTAAAATATTAGAATTCAACCTACCATGGTTAATGTCTATTAAAAGATTAATAATTCCAGTCTGAATTTTTTCACATTCATCAATAACGGAACTTAATTGTCTTATAATCATGAAGAAATGGATGGATTCTCTAAATACTTAATAGCTTTCTTTAAGTAATTCTGTCAGATTTTCAATCCGGTTATTCATGTTGCGAAAATTGTCATTTATTTCACCCATAGTTGTCTTAAGAATGTTTGCCGTGGAGTCTACAATCGATGTCTGCTTTTCTTCTAGGTTTTTCAAATTTTGCTGATTTGTAAGTAATTTTATTTATTTATTTATAATAAAGTTAATAATAATGAAAATTATTGCTAACTTATGAACTAACGCGCTGGCGGCGTTCAAGGCCTTCGGCTTGGTATTTACATATTTACAGATTTACAAATTTACATACTTGCATATTTACATATTAACATATTTATAATTACAATAAGTGGTATATTTGTGTAAGGTTAAGGAATTGGATTATTTGGGATGCATTTTCTGGAGTGGGATTTGAAAGTTTGGAAAGGGGGCATGTATTTTTGAAAATTTGGTTCCTAAGGTGCTGGGTTGCTGGGCATTCTTTAAGGATGTGGGCAATGTTGAGGTTATTTGTACATGAACAGTTTGGGCATGGGGTGATGTCGATATATACTTGTTGGGTGAGCCGTGTGTGTCCTAGTCTAAGCCTTACTATTTTTCTACGTGTTATTATGTTTTGGCTAAATGATTTTAGATAGTGGCTTGAGTTCGTTAGGCTAGTGTTGACTTGTTGGTACCATCTATTGCAGTGTTATTCAATGTTAGTCCTAAGTTGTTGAATATTTTTGCTTCTAAGAAATTTGTTGATGTCTTTAGTGTTAAAGTTGGGGGTGCAATGTAACGGACTATAGATTGTAGATTTGGCTACAGCATCGGCAAGTTCGTTCCCTTCAATGCCAGAATGGCTGGGGATCCAAAGAAGTTTTATTTTGGGTGCAGATTTGGTAAGCAGATTCCTAATTGATGTTGGATGTTGGTTGCAGATTCCTAGTTGTTGTTGTCAATGTTCCCGATAGATTTTTTTTTTTTTTTTTTTTATTGATTTTTTATTTGCAATCTGCCTTAGACTAGGCAATAAACAAATTAACTAAATATAAGTAATAATAGCCGGATGGTTTAAGCTCCAGTGAACTCAATCCATGTATTTACATATTAATAACTACCTATTTGTTTCTCTATATGGCAGGTCCAAGGCATGAGTTCTTTTTAGACGTCTTGTGATGACAAAGTTATCTAATAGACTTAATGCTAGAGCGTTTTCATGGTCATGTAGCCTATTGATATGTATATCTACTTGTATGAGATTTTATCTCGTCTATGACGGTGGGTATTTGGAGATATTTATGGATATCTGCGTTGGTCATATATCGAC
Organism: Drosophila equinoxialis; assembly: GCA_018150345.1. Taxonomy (NCBI): domain Eukaryota; kingdom Metazoa; phylum Arthropoda; class Insecta; order Diptera; family Drosophilidae; genus Drosophila; species Drosophila equinoxialis. The sequence continues at coordinate 90,035 of JAECWI010000775.1, forward strand.
AAGCGCCTGTTATTGATCTGAGAGTCATGGACTGATATCTCTGTAGTATTTCTATGTTTGATTTGCTGGCTGTTCCCCATAGCTGCAGCGCTATGGCTATGGTTTCGGCTGATAGTATTGATGTGAAGTGCGGTAGTATACCTCTTTGTAAGGTTTCCTTTTCGGTGTTGATGGCAAAGGTAGCAGTGTTGTGTTGCAACGAGCCGTCTGTATATACATATAAATGTGTGATTATTGTATTTAGCCTTGAGATCGAGGAAGTAATATGTGTATAAATGTGTGATTGTTGTATTTATTTCCGGACGTTGACGCGTACAATGCGAAGTACGTTCAAGTGGCCCATACGACACCAGGACATAGCCTGTTTCGCGCGAGCCCAAGCAGAACGCTGTCCACCTTCCACCCGACCGACCGTGGTGCGCAGCCGTATATCGGACAAATACAAATATAACGGACAAACAATTAAAAATAAGATTAACTACAGCTAATTACGAGCTAAATGAGCTAAAACAGAGGTTTTCACAAGAGAAAGAGAGGCTTCTGATCTGATTACGGGATACAAAAAATTGTAATCAGAACATAGGACTCGAAAAGGTTCATGCAAAGAATAGGTAGAACTACAATGTTTTAAGGTTAGAGGAATAAAATTTCTAGTAGGTCTACGGGGTACAGATAGGTTTAACTGGTTCAATAGCTCAGGAGAGTCTATTTCACCTATTAAAAGTTTATGAATAAAAATAGCACCAAGCATTACTCTACGATTAATTAATGAAGGAAGATTGATTAAAAGAAGCCTACTGGAGTATAATGGCAAATTGACATTGCGATCCCAATTTAGACCGCGAAGAGCAAATAGCAAAAATTGCTTTTGAACAGATTCAATTTTACTTTGGTGCGTCTCATATTGAGGTGACCATATGCAAGATCCGTACTCTAAGATAGGACGGAGTAATGAAGTATACAGAAGTTTGGTTGTGAACGGATCGTCAAACTCTTTTGACCATCGTTTCACAAACCCAAGAACATTCATAGCTTTACTAAGTGTAGCAGAAATATGAGGATTAAAGGTTTATTTATGATCCATAAGAACACCTAAGTCATTGATAATATCTAACCTTTCTAAGGCAGTGTCGTTAAGATAATAAGTTGCTAAGTATGGAGTGCATCTATAAAAAGACATAACTTTACATTTAGAGCCATTAAGGTTTAATAGGTTGGTTTCACACCAACTCTGAAAATCATTAAGATCCGATTGAAGTAGGCAAGAAGACGATATGTCTTTAAAACTGAGGTAAAGCTTAACATCATCTGCGTACATAAGCACCCGAGAATGTGACATGGAAGATCATTGATAAAAAGAGTGAATAGCCCTGAGGTACTCCAGAAGTCACTTGGATGGTCTTAGAAAATGAAGACTTAAAGAGGACCTTTTGTGTACGCTTAGAAAGGTATTGAAGAATCCAATCTAGCAAAAGGCTGGGGATGCCAAGTGCATTTAACTTATATAAAAGCAGAAAGTGATTAACAGAGTCAAAGGCCTTGCTGAAGTCAGTATAAATGACATCAGTTTGCACGGCAGTCTTAAACCCTTTGATTGAGTGAGATGTAAATTCTAATAGGTTAGTATGTAGTTGTCGATCTATGTTTTTTAAACCCATGTTGGGATGACGAAATGATTGAGCTACAAAAATGCTGCAATTGAGACGTTATTATTTTCTCAAATGCTTTGGGTATGGCAGACAGTTTGGAAATACCCCTATAATTGGAGGCGTCGGACTTTTTCCCTTTTTATGAAGAGGAATAATATATGATTCCTTCCAGATGGACGGGAAGGCGGAAGATGTAACGGACAGTGTAAATAACTTAAGTATTGGCCTACATAGGGCCTCTGCGCAAAACCTTAATACGCAGCCTGGTATTCCATCAGGGCCAGGTGCATATATTAGTTTGACGGAACTAAGCTAAGAACCGAACTTTCATCAAACACAGGGTCTAAAATGCAATTAGACGATTGCAAGTGATAAGGATAAGGAGGATTTGCTTGATAAATCGAAGAGGAATAAGTTGTTTTGAAGAAATCAGCAAACATATCCGCGATTGCCTGATCATTGTCAGCTTTATTGTTTTCGAAAGACAAGTAAGACGGGTGCACTGATGTCTTACGTTTTCCATTGACGAATTTATAAAATTGCTTAGGATCGCGAGAAAACCTAAGTTTACATCTCTGAAGATAATCCTTATAGCATTGTGAATTCAGCACCATAAAATTTGATCGAGCAACTACATATAGGGAAAAATCCGTTGCTTTACCGGATTTTCTAAATCTTTTATAGCATTTCGATTTTACGTTCTTCAAGTTACATAACTCACGTGAGAACCAAGGAGGTTTATTAGACCATCCTTGAGTCACACGCGGGACACAAACATCGAAGAACGACTCAAGAGTTTTATAGAAGTCAGAAATGGCAGAGTCCATATCCGTGCAAGTATACAGATATGTCCAATCATTAGTTAACAAGAGTTTTTTAAGTTTAGTAAAGTTTGCATGCGAAAACATCGGATTGGAGGCATCGAGTTATTATGTCGAGACATAACCCCAAAAGGAAGGTCAATTCAACCGCCGCCGCGTGCAGACGTGTTTTTTAATGCACTCCGCAAAATTTAGTGTAAAAAAAAAAAAAGACCGCGTTTGCAAAAATTGTCTAGGGCTCTCAGTCACCACAGAGACGCCTATTTACAATCATATTGCTATTAGTTCTAATAGCAATAAATACTAAGTTGCAACAGGAAAGCCTGGAAAAGCCATGTCCACCAATTCGGGCCCAAGCTCTCTCGATCCCCACCAGCAACAGCTACAAGAACTACTTGTACAACAACAACGTGAGCGTCGTCTCTCGGTCCAACGCAACAACGCGTACTTTTCGGTGGTGTCGCCGACCCCACTGAATGCTACCGTAAGCAATAACACCGAAAGTGCAAGCCACTCAGCAATCAACAGCAATTTACCGTGGAGAGAGCAGTGTGCTTCTCCATCAATATCGATAACTGGGTCACCGATTGCACCGACCAGCACCGTCAGCTCGTTGACAGCAACTACTGCAACGTCTACCGAAGTATTGACCTGCCTCAAGCCGTCAACGACAAGTCGCCCAGAGTCAGCCACGACAATAAACCCAACGCCTTCTGTCCAAACTGGAATGGATAGATATATTAAAATAACTAAGCGGAAGCTAAGCCCGCAAAAAGAAAAAAAATGGCAATACGCCAAAAATAACCAAACCTAATGAACGAGTAGCACTTCTAAGCGGGAATCGTTTTAAAATTCTTGCCGATCAGCAAGACGATCAAGCCGGCGCTGTAGATAAAGTTAAATCGGCTAGACCACCCCCTTTATACATCCGTGGAGCCAACTGCAGCGACCTGATTTCGAAGCTAGTAGAAACAGTAGGGGCAAATAACTTTGTTGTAACCCCTCTCAACAGGGGTAACATAAAAGAAATTAAATGTCAAACCCAAACTGAGGACAATTTCCGCATCATCGAAAAATACCTCCGTAATGCTAACATCAACTTCTATACCTACCAACTAAAAAGCAGTAAAGGGCTCCAGGTTGTGTAGCCCCCACCAAGAAATAGCAGACGCATTGGCCGAAAAAGGGTTTGCGGTTAAGTCCGTTGTCAACATCATCAATAGGAATAAAGTCGCACAGCCGCTCTTTAAAATCGAGCTCCAACCAGATGCAAAGCGGACGAAGCCAAATGAAGTGCATCCAATCTACAACCTTCAGCTCCTATTGCACAGAAGAATCGCCGTAGAGGAGCCTCATAAGAGATACCAACCACCTCAGTGTAAAAACTGCCAGGAATACAACCACACCGCTAACAATTGCAATCTTAGGTCACTGTGTGTTGGCTGCGGCGAACATCATAAAGATTGCATTTGCCCCAAGGACAGAAACAACGTCGCACTAAGACTATGCAGTAACTGTGGAGGGAACCACACAGCCAACTACAGGGGATGTCCTGTCTTCAAGGATCTTAAATCGCACCTAAACGGGCGTAAACCCCAGCTGGACCAAAAATCACCTTCAAGGCCTCCAAAACTACACCGGAGGTATTCTTCGCCAAGGCTGTTAGATCATCTAACATGCCTGCTACAACCAATCCTAGTGTATCCTTCGCTAGTGTACTCCGAACTGGACAGACGGAGCCCGCGAAAGAGACCCCGTCACTCCACCATCTACAGAATCCGCAACCTAGCGCACCAGAACTTGGCCAGCAAACTCCAAGTGGTTTAGAGGCCCTATTGATCTCACTTAATCAAAACATGACTGCTTTTATGACGTTCATGCAAAACTGTATGCAGGAACTGATGCGGAATCAAAACCTGCTTATCCAGAAGCTTATCGAGAATAAATAATGGCTTCCCTAAGTCTATGTCTTTGGAATGCTAACGGCGTCTCCAAGCACAAAAATGAACTGCAACTATTCCTAGACTCAAGTGAAATCGACGTCATGCTGATATCTGAAACACATTTAACCTCAAAAAATAATTTTCAAATACCAAAATATGCCTTCTACGCAACAAACCATCCAGACGGAAAAGCTCATGGCGGGACTGGTATCCTAATCAAAAACCGTATAAAACACTCGTTTCTCAACAGATTCGAAACACAGCACCTTCAAGCAACTGCTATAACCGTCCAAACCAGCTGTGGCAACACTACGTTGGTTGCCCTGTACTGCCCACCACGATTCTCAATCTCTGAAAAGGAATTCACCGGTTTCTTTAACACACTCGGAGAACGCTTCATTGCAGCAGGGGACTATAACGCCAAACATACGCACTGGGGATCTCGCCTGGTAAATCCTAAAGGCAAGCAGTTGTACAACACAATAGTCAACCCCCTCAATAAGATGGATTGCGTCTCACCGGGTAGGCCTACTTATTGGCCCACAGATCCACAGAAAGTGCCTGACTTGATTGATTTCGCAGTAACCAAGAGGATTCCGCGTAATCGGATCACTGCGGAAACACTGCTAGATTTAACCTCCGATCACTCTCCAGTGCTATTCACACTGTTAACAAGACCTCAAGTAATTGATCGCCCATATATACTTACAAACAACAAAACAAATTGGCTTAAATTTAAAATGTACATGAGTGCCCACATTGACTGTTCGCCGAAACTGGACGCTGCAGAGGACATTGACATGTGCGTCTCTACACTTGAGTCGATGATGGGAGCTGCAGCAAGAGTATCTACTCCACATGCCTCTACTTACGCTAAACCTGCTGCCAGGCCTACGAACCGGCGGATAGAACAATTAGTAACGGAAAAACGACGTCTAAGAAGAGAATGGCAGGTTACTCGATCACCAGCAGCAAAACTTCGCCTAAGGCATGCCAGCCGCAACCTCTCCAAGGAGTTAAGACAAGAGGAAATCTGGGCTCAAAGGAAATACATAGAAAAGCTCAGTCCATCCAGCACTAAACATCCTCTGTGGAAAGCCCACCCAACTTTAAGCGCTCCTACAGAGACAGTTTCACCAATAAGGGGTCCTACCGGTGGATGGGCCCGCAGTGACGAAGAGAGGGCATCCGTATTTGCCACACACCTTAAAATGGTTTTCCAGCCAAATCCAACATCAAACTCATTTGTACTTCCCCCTTCAAGCACATAAACGGATAGTGAGTACTCGGAACTCCAATCGGATGAGATCACTGCAGTTATTAAAAACCACATAAAGCCGAACAAAGCCCCTGGCCATGACCTAATCACACCGAAAATGATCCTAGAACTCCCTACCATCGCCATACAATACATCTGCAAAATGTTCAACGCTATAATAAAAATTGGCTACTTCCCAAGAGCATGGAAAAGGTCCACTATCATCATGATTCCTAAAGTGGGAAAGGACAAAACCCAACCATCATCCTATAGGCCAATTAGTTTGCTGCCATGTCTTTCGAAGCTTTTTGAAAAGGTCCTGCAGATTCGTCTAAACTCATTTCTGGCATCGGAGAACACAATCCCTTCACATCAGTTCGGCTTCCGCGAAAAACTTGGGACAATTGAACAAGTCAATCGTATAACATCCGAAATACGAACAGCATTCGAACTAAAAGAATACTGTACGGCTGTCTTTCTCGACGTTGCCCAGGCTTTCGACAGAGTTTGGCTGGAGGGTCTAATGTTCAAAATCCGGCAGAAACTCCCACAGTACACCCACAAACTCATGGAATCTTACCTTTACAATAGAAAATTCGCTGTAAGATGTAATGGCTCCGTCTCGGCTGACTTTGAAATCGAAGCTGGTGTACCGCAAGGCAGTGTACTCGGCCCATTGCTCTACCTGCTGTACACTGCAGACTTACCAACGAGTTTAGGACTTACAACGTCCACTTTTGCCGATGACACGGCAATCCTCAGCAGATCCAAATGCCCAATACAAGCCTCTGCAAAATTAGAGGAACACCTCAAGGTGGTAGAGGAGTGGCTAGCAACCTGGCGTATCCGGGTCAACGAGCAGAAATGCAAACATGTTACATTTACGCTTAACAAAAGAAACTGTCCAGCTATAATGCTAAGCAACGTACCAATTCCTCAAGCCGCGGATGTCACTTACCTTGGTATCCACCTAGACAGAAGACTAACTTGGCGCAAGCACATCGAGGCAAAAAGTTACAGCTTAAACTGAAAGCGAGTAGCTTACATTGGATCATCAATGCTCGGTCCCCTCTACGTCTGGAGTATAAAGTCCTCCTATACAACTCCGTACTGAAACCCAACTGGCCTTAAGGGCCCCGCATTAAGGGGAAAAAAAAAAAACAAAAAAAAACAACATAAAAAAAGAGCCGAAGAAAAAAATTTTAAAAAAAAAAAAGGGGCCCCGGTAGGTATAAAAAAATTAAAAAAAAATGAAAGACGTTAGTATTTCTTGAATTTATTATTGTTTATTTATTTATAATCAAATAGGCACTAGCACATAAACCAGTGACTAATAGTCGTCGCAACCAACACATAAATTGGGTGGACTTCGGAGCGAGATTACAAAGGTAGAGATGGGGGCCAAAGACACAGCGATGCACACCCGATGTAGCTACAATTGGTATCTGATCTTACAAAGAATAATGCATTTCTTTTATAGTAAAACTAGAGAGCTCACCAGTGCATAGGTCGACATAGTGTTAAGTCAGCAAAATACGTCTTTATTGATAATAGCTAACTATAGCAACTTGATGAACTAGGTCTTTATTGTTAACTGCTGACCATATCAGATCTACTTATGACTGATGAGCCATCGATATCTATAATCGGGTTACATACTTATATTGGCATACATTTCCATTTGTTCTATATTATAATTGTCTTAATGTTATCTTATTTTATATAATCTAAACACCAACATACTCCCGGCCGTTGAACACCTGTTCAACGTTATCCAACGTTGACCGCAAAATTGCTGGGGGCTGGGTTTGCTGCAGCGGGAGTCGGTATAGGATTGACGATCCTCACGGTTGTCTGCTCTGGACCATTGTGCCTTGGGGTTTGGGAGCATCTCCTTATTCCATATACCATCACAAGAACCAATGGTATAGTTAGTGCTACGTAGGAGACGATAACATGGTGTGCCGGCTGGCTGGGGTCTTCTGGTAACTTCCAGTTTTGCTTAGTTTCCAGTTTTCCTTGAATGTTGCTTAATTCGTCGTAGCTTAGTTGCATCTTCGTGAATTGTGTGGTTGTTGGCGCTACTTTTGTTGGGCCAATGCTGAAGTTGCCAAATCGGACATATGACAATTTCATTGTGTCTGTCGTAGTAATACGGTGACCTGTTATTCGTATAGCAGAACTTCTTGCTGTACACGTCGGGTCTAGAGTTAACAATCCAGTCTTCTTGATAGTGACACTATCTATATTATCGTCACAGGTCACTGCGAGTTCAATTGGTCTGGTGGTGGCAAAAATCCACTGATTTTTGTGATACATGTCGTACCAAACAAATGACCTGTTTGTGTGTTGTATTTGACATGTTGATGATTTTGTGTTTTTGAATAGCTGGAACTCACAGTTGCTATTAGCCGTAAACGTCGTTTGTTTATCAAAACAGATATATTGCTCGTTGTTGAGCTGGTGACATTGTTCCAAATCAGCTCTTGAGAGCCCAATGTATTGATTCTGTTCCTTGTTGACAGCAATGAAGGGAATTTTAATGTTCATTATTACAATCCCATGAGTTCCAATTGCTGGAATGGGTACCAGGTTATACAGTTGCACTGCCTGCGTTGCCACTAATGGAAACGTGACCTTAAATATCACATGATTGTTTGCGATTGTGCCTTGTGCCTTCATAAGGCCATATAATTGCAAGACATCGTTATCTGGAACTGGCAAATCCAAACCAAACGGAAGATGTCTCTTAAGTTGGTGCAGATGTTCCCGAAGCTGGCCTGGTGATAGTAGTAACGGGCTTATTTTGCTATGATGGGCATCTGTAAATACTCGGGATATTTCGGTTTGAATTCGTTGCAAATTTCCTGCAATAACTGTCATCTGAGTAGTTAGCGTGATGTACCATTGCAATGCCTTTACTGCATTGTCCTGGACCTTGGTCATGTCGTTCATTTGTTGTTCCATTAGTTTCATCTGATTTTCAATCGTGGCTTCGTCTCGCTTAATGATATTTATCGTTGAGTCAATTACAGATGTCTGGTTTTGCAGCAAGTTCAATAAGTAGTCTTCATTCGATTTAACCTTTCTTATGGTGCCTGACATCTCTGTTGCATATTTTGAGTCCAGCACACCAAATAAGCCGTTCGCAATGTTCCCAATTATATCTAACGGCGATCGTCGTTGGCGTTCTATGTGAAGGAGATCATTTCCCGTCCGGAGCTCTGAGTTGACATGCTCAAAGTGCCTCTGCATTGCGGTGCATGCCTCTGGAACCTTCATTAACACGCATATTTCTCCAACCTTTACTAATCCGTCTGAAAATGTCTTCAGGTCGGCCCAATATGGTTCGAGATCGTAAAATGCCACTATAGTCCAGTCAGACGTTGCCATCCTTCCTGTGCCAATACTTTCATAGTATATGCCTGGTTTGGGGTTGAATCGAGTTATGTTAGTCCTTTGAGCAAATACCAGAGGAAGTAACAACAGCATTAGGCAGATCGTCATTGCTAATGGTGGCAGACCGATCGACAAACGTCTTTTTGTCTTTGGTTCTGCTTTGTCCTCGATACCAGTGTTTTCTTGGGAATTCGATCCTATGTCATCTGCCTCGATTTTACGTTTTATCCCCGTCTCTCTAAGCAAGGGAGCCAATTTATGGATAGCCCGCTTGTAGGTACCTCTGGCTGTTTTAACGTCAACCACGCGGACGTATCCATCCAGGCCTGGATATAATTTAACAATTCGTCCAATTGGCCACTGTAAGATTGGCACATTATCCTCCTTTAAAATTACCATCATGCCTTCTTTGACATTGTTATAGGGTTTTTTCCATTTAGATGTACCCTGCAATTCTTGTAGGTACTCTTGAGACCATTGTGTCCAGAATGTATGCTTAAGCCGTTGCACTAATTCCCATTGCTCTGGAATCGATCGCTGTGTTACTGGCTCTGCATCTGGTTGGGCTACTAATGGTTCTCCGATCAATAGATGGCCTGGGGTTAGAGCTGTCAAGTCATTGGGATCGTCTGAGTTTGGGGTTAATGGACGAGAGTTCAACACTGCTTCAACATTGACAATGATGGTAGCCAGTTGCTCAAACGTTAAGTTTGCTGTCGATACGTTTTTCAACAGTAAATGCTTAGCGGATTTTACCGCAGCTTCCCATAATCCTCCGAAATGTGGAGACCGTGGTGGTATGAACTTAAATTGCACTCCTTTTTGATTGCAAAATTCCTTAATACTACCTGATGCCGTTTCTGAGTGTATTGTATCGGTCAACTCCTTAAGTTGGTTGTTTGCTCCAACAAAGTTTGTTGCATTATCGCAGTATAATGTCTGGCATCTTCCTCTGCGCCCGATAAAGCGCTGAAGGGCGCCCACAAATGAGGAGGTGGACAGGTCTCCAACCAACTCCAAGTGTACTGCCTTGGTTGCAAAGCATACAAATACTGCAATGTAAGCTTTGTCGGGACGTTTTCCCCGAACCTTATGGTGGATCCAGAATGGTCCACAATAGTCTACTCCGGCGTTGAGAAAGGGTCTAGTCTGAGATACCCGATGCTCAGGTAAGTCGCCCATGACTTGTTTGAAGAACTGAGGCCGGTGCTTGGTGCATACTACGCAGCCCTGGATCACATTCCGGACCATTGGTTTCACCTTGATGATGTGGTACTGTTGCCGAGCTATTCCGCGCAATGCCTCATGTCCACAATGAAGATTCTCTTCATGAAGTTTCCGTAGTATCATTTTTACCACTGGATCATTATACGGCAAGAGATATGGATTCCTTGTTTCCATTGATACTGGTGCTTGTTGCAGCCGAGTTGCTACTCGTATGACTGAATGTTCATCCAGTATTAGTGGCAATGTTGCCACCGTGCTTTTGCGATCTAGCGGTTGATCAGGTCGTTTCTTTAAGTGTCGTAATTCATATGCAAATCCTGTTTCTTGAATTTGCTTAATAATTACTCTACGTGCTTGGTCTAACTCTTCCAACTCTAAATGAGCCGTTGGTCTCTTGTTCTGCTTGTAACAAAACCGTAGCACATACGCCACTATTCGCTGTAGCCGGTAAAATGAATTTCTGTGATTTACCGTATATATCCATTCACTTGTGTTGTTGGCAGTGGCAGTCACCATGCTGAATACCTTGGTTTTCTTTTCAGCGGTATCCATTGTGTGCTCCGTAGGCTTAAATGGTGCTGGCCAGCCACGTTGTGGTCCATGCAAAAATAGTGGTCCATATAACCATAATGTATGTGTGCTAAGCTGGACTGCTGATATGCCTCGAGACAGAACATCTGCTGCGTTGAGCGCTGATGACACATGACGCCATTGCCTTGGATGTGATACTGCATGTATTTTGGTCAACCGATTAGCCACAAAAGTGTGGAAGTGTGATGCCCGTGAATTAATCCAAGAGAGTACTACTGTTGAGTCTGACCAGAGAAATGATTCAACACTTTCCGATCCTAATTGAAGATCCTGTCGTACTCTATCCGTAAGTTCAGCTCCAAGTACAGCTGCACATAGTTCCAGCCGGGGCAGTGTCTGCTTTTCAAGGGGAGCCACCCTTGACTTGGCGCACAACAATCTGACCGAAACTTGGCCATTTTTAAAGGTTGATCGGACATAAACTGCCGCTCCATAAGCCTTTTCTGATGCATCAACAAATGTATGCAGTTCCTTTGAAGTGGGGACCTTGCCATCAAAAATATGCCTTGGAATTTTCATGTGGTTTAGCGCCTGTATATCCTCTCGGTAGGCTTCCCATTGCTTCTCCAAATACGGCGGTAGATCACCATCCATCTCAATTCGTTCGGTAGCAACATGTTGAAGAAATATTTTCGCTCTTACCACTACCGGTGCGAACAGTCCTAGAGGATCGAAGATTTGACCGACTTCAGATAGTACCACTCTTCTGGTTATTCCTTTTGTATGTTTTTGAGCCTTTCCACATAATTGATCTTCTTTGGGTGCCCATATGATTCCCAATGTTTTGACACTTGTTTGTTCCAGTGTGTCACCGAGATTGATGTCAGCAATGGTATCTTCCTTTGGAATTTCCTTTAGAAGCTGACTGCTATTTGAACACCATTTTCGTAGATTGAAACCCTTAGGTCTCAAGATTTCTAGCAGCTCTTGTCTTATTTGCAGGGCTTCTGGTAAACTGTCTGCTCCTGTGAGACAGTCATCAACATAAAAGTCATTTTTTAATGCTAATGCTCCCGACAACAATTTTTCCATGTTTTTCAGTGCCAAATATTCCAGACACTTCGTCGCTAGATATGGGGCTGATGTGGTTCCATAAGTTACCGTTTTTAAACGATAAAACTTTAGTTCTTGACTTGGATCCTCTCTCCACACAATCATCTGATTGAATTGATCGGCAGGGTTTATCCAAACTTGACGATACATTTTTTCAATGTCGGCAGTGAACACATATTTGTGTGTCCTGAACCGCAGAAGAATTGAGAAGAGTTGACTCTGTACAACTGGTCCAGGATATAAAATGTCGTTCAGTGATTTTCCTGACGACGTTTTGCAGGACGCATCAAATACCACTCTTAACTTGGTGGTGGTACTTTCTGGCTTTAGTACACAGTGATGCGGTATAAAGTAATGGTTTTTGGGAATTTGTTCCACCATTACCTGCTTCATATGTCCGAGCTGTTCATATTCTGACATAAATTTTACATACTCCTTTTTTATGTCAGGGCTCATTCGCCTCTCTAACGACATGAATCTTCTTATGGCTACTTCCCGAGATTCTCCAAGAGATGAAGCCTCTTCAGCAAATGGAAGCTTTACAATTAGTCGATTGTCCGCCGCCGTGTGTAGGTTATCGAGGAAGAATTTTTCACAATACTCTTCCTCCGGACTCTTGTACCGTTTCATTGGCTCTAGTGTGTCTAGCTGCCAGAATCTTTCTAGAGATTCCTCTGGATTCGTCATGCCTACCATACATGTGATTGAAGCTGACGTTGACATATTAATTCTGCCAGCAATAATCCATCCAAACTCTGAATTTTGTAATGTTGGACGGTTTCGATTGCCCCGTCTTCTTTCTGGTAGCAGTATAGCATAGTGATTATCAGCTCCCAACAGCATATCAATTTTTCCTGGTTTATCAAATGTTGGGTCAGCTAATTGAATGTTGTCTGGCAATTTCACTTTCTGCGTTATTTGTTCTGTAGGTTGGTCACCTATTATGTGTGGCAATACAAATGCCTCAACTAGCATTGCGAACTTGTTGTATCTTGACCGTACAACCAAGCTTACTCGCGCCTTGCTTATCTGTGGTTGACCACCCACTCCATTTATGTGCACATGAGTCTCGTTAATTTTTAACGATAACTTCTTTACTAGCCTCTCTGAGACGAGGTTTACTTGTGAGCCGCTATCTAGGAGTGCTCGAAACTCTCCTTTCCTTTCATTGATCCCTTTTACCACTACCTTGGCCGTTGCCAATAGAGTGTATTTTCTGCTAATTCCATAAGCAGAAACTGCAGACGCAGATGTAGCAACTTGGTTGCCTGTTTCTAAATGCAACATTGTGTTATGTTTTTTATCGCATTTGAAGCATCCCCTCCAAGAGCAATTTTTTGCCATATGGTCTGGCTTGAAGCAATTGACACACAATTTGTGTCTCTGTACCCAATTAAGCCGCTCTGCTGCGGATTTCATTTTAAACTTTTCACATTGGAAGAGTTTGTGCTTTGCCTTCTCGCAGAAAGCACACAAGGAACTGTTTGTCCCAGATGCTGCTGCGCATGTCTTCCTTGGGTTTAGTTTTTCAATGCTGCGATTTTCGTTTCTTGGTTTCCCAATCGCCTCTAATGTTAGGAAGCGCTGTTCCAAGAATGATAGGAAATCCTTTACTTCCTGTAGCTCCCTTGTGTTGGAAAGAGATTGCTCATATAGTGCGTGGTTGAATCTATCCAATTTCCTTGTCATATGAAACATTATGACAGCATCTGACGATTCCATATTGACGCCTACATTTTTTAAAGCTTGCAATGATTCAAAAATGTTATCATGCAAATTCTTTATAGAAGCTGCGTCATTTCCCACATTTGGGTGATCAAACAGCTTTGCCAGTATGGCTGTTACTAGAACTCTTTTGTTATTAAATCGTTCCTGCAACACTGACCAAGCAGTGTTGTAATTGGCTTCTGTTAATTCCAGGTGCCGTATCAATCTCTCTGCTTCTCCAGAAAGGTTTGATTTTAAGTACCACATTTTCTCTATTGTGGATACATTTGACTCATGAACCACCTTTTTATAGATGTCATGAAATTGTTGCCATTTCAGGTAATCCCCATCAAATTTTGGAATGGGAATTTTGGGTAGTTGCAATGATTGTATCGATTGCAATACAGGCGGTGATTGTATCACTACATTTTCTGCTGGTGCCACACAGAATTTTAGCATTGTATTTTCTGCGGCCACAAACGTAGCTATATTATATCCGGCTTCGGCTGGATTTTCCGCTAGCCGATGAATCTCATAATGGATTTCTTCAATTTGCCTCCATAATTTGTCGACTACCGATTTGTAATTCATTTTTTCTTCAGGCACAATTTGACTTAATGTCCTGGACAATGAATCCAGCAGCGCACTTTGTTTGCGAACCAGTGGTTTGATCCCGACTCGCTCTTCTTCTCGTTGGCGAGCTTGTCTCTCTAATTTTATCTTTGCCAAATGGTCCTTCCAATCTTCCACTATGTTAGTTACAACCGCCTTCATTTTGCTGAAATAGTCCGTTACAAAGTAGTCATCTTCTGTTGGCACGTTGTTTAATTTGTCCATTAACTCCTTATGACTTTTCTCGAAGTTCTCCCACATGTATTCCAGGAGCTCAAGTTTCTCCTCGAAATAAGATGGCTTCATTTTCCTGGCGAAAGAATCCTTTTTGGTATTCCGAATGAAAGCCTGAATTGCTTCTCCTCGTTCTGTCTGCTGCTTATAAAACTCCTCCATGTTTTTATATTCTTATGTAATTGCTTATTTGTACTAGTACTTGACCCGATGGGAGTTTATTTATTTTGTCAAAGACAGGGAACGCTCCGACTCGTTCCTAAAATTGGTCAAGTGTAGCACAAATAAGAATAAGAAATAAATCGAAGTCGTCTTTTGATTTTTGCGTTACCAATAGTTAATTTTTATTTCCAATATACCTATTCTTTTACACTGATAAACGCCACGACAGTGAAACCAGTTTATTTTTTTGAGTTTCTTTTCTTTATTATATATTTTTTTTTAAAAATTGCTGACCAATGCCAAACTATATACTCGTGCGTACTACCTGGGTTACTGACCGAGTTAACTAGGTCAGAGATTGCTGACGCCAGGGAATGCAATATAGTTTATAAGTTGATCAAACTTTTTATTTTATAAAAATAACTTTTTTTATGATTTGGTCGCCTCGTTGACACAAATCTTGTTAATTGTATTTACCAAAGTGATCGCCTAGTTGATCAACTTTTATTCAATGGGTATGAATTGCTACCCCGTTGCGGAAAACTAACTCCTAGTTTTCCAATAAATTGTTTTTTTAGTCGCCAAAGTGGCTACGCAACGATTGCCAAGTTAATCAATTGCGATGTTTTTAGTCGGGACCCCAGATTGATGTGAAATGTTCATCAATTTGTGCCCTCGCTTAGGATTCTTCTGTGTCCAAAGCGTGCAAAGAAAGTAGTCGCCTAGTTGACCAGTTTCCTTGTTGTTGAGATATTGGTCGCCTGAGTTAACCAAACCAATTCTCACTTGATGACGGTTTCACCAAGTCTATAACTCTTTCAACTTGGAGCCGCCAATGTCGGGGTCACCAAAATGTTCAATGAAAGACGTTAGTATTTCTTGAATTTATTATTGTTTATTTATTTATAATCAAATAGGCACTAGCACATAAACCAGTGACTAATAGTCGTCGCAACCAACACATAAATTGGGTGGACTTCGGAGCGAGATTACAAAGGTAGAGATGGGGGCCAAAGACACAGCGATGCACACCCGATGTAGCTACAATTGGTATCTGATCTTACAAAGAATAATGCATTTCTTTTATAGTAAAACTAGAGAGCTCACCAGTGCATAGGTCGACATAGTGTTAAGTCAGCAAAATACGTCTTTATTGATAATAGCTAACTATAGCAACTTGATGAACTAGGTCTTTATTGTTAACTGCTGACCATATCAGATCTACTTATGACTGATGAGCCATCGATATCTATAATGGGTTACATACTTATATTGGCATACATTTCCATTTGTTCTATATTATAATTGTATCTATAATGTTATCACCTACTTATATTGGCAAATAAACCCAAATGTTCTTGCCAATTCTCTTACGCTAACTAATAATAGAACTCGTCTTAAAAGAAATAAAAAACCAACCCAAAAAAAAATGATAGTTGATATATCTATAAGTACTAGATTAAGGAAAATATTTCAAACTTGTTGTAAGGCTCTAATTTAAGAGTAGATTCAACAAATAAATTGAACGTTAAAAAAAAAAAAAAAAAAAATGGTTACATCCAGAGTTGGATGAAAGTTGTCTTCAGGGATAACTAAGGGATCAGTCCTGGAAATATCGCAGTTGGAAGAATCCAACACAAATACCAGATCTAGTGATCTGTTCCGACTATTCCGGACAGGATTTAGTTGAGTTAGGGATAACTCAAACAGACCATCTATGAAACAATATGACGAGGAGGGCAACAGTAATAAAGAATCATATGAGAGGGTCCAGGCAATCTCAGGTAAATAAAAATCTTCCAGAACAACGAGCAAGTCGTTGTCAGAGATATATGAGGAAACAAGTTAAATAGCTTCCAAATGGTGAATGTATACTGCCAAGTCGGACTGTGGTGGAATATACGAACAAGTAATATAGGCAGAAAAAGAATTAAGAGAAATTTAAACACAAACAAATTCAATCTCATGATTGGAAGACTGTACAATTTCAGACGAGAACGCCGAATCAACAGCGATCAAAACACCACCACCATTACGGATAGTCCGATCATGTCTATATATTAAATATTTTGAGGGGAAAATTGAAGCATCGGCAATATCAGGCTTCAGCCAAGTCTCAGTCAAGGCAAGAATATGAAAGTCAAAAGCTAAACTATCTACATAGAGTCTAGAGAGTTTAGACTTTAGTCCCCGCACGTTCTGATAGGCCAGAGTTAGGGACGAAATTAGTTTTTTGACTCGCCAACAGGTGCAGACGAACCGGAAGGAGCGTTATTCACAGAGGCAGGTAGCAGGCTAATCGGAGGCCGATTCTTCTTTTTTGTTGTATACTCTTTTACAATAAGGTGTTCCGGCCAAAAATCTTTATGACATATTTGGCCAAAAAGATCTGGGGAGACACTTATTTTAAAGGACGAAATGTCCCGAGTATATGAAAAACGGAACTTTTCCACAGCAATGTTTGGTGCTTGAACTTTGCCCTGGATGTAGGCTATGACTTCTTCAGAAGTAGTATTGGGATCAAGCCGCGAAATAAAAATTTGCTTTTTGGGTGGAACTACAACAAGGGAACTAGAAGTGCCAGACACAGCAGTAGCAGCAACAGCAGATGCAGCAGCAGCTAAAGCAGCCAACACTTTACTAGTTCCTCTTGTAACTACTTTATTGGCAATATTCCTGGTAGAGAACGATATGCCGACGGACTGAGGGACGCGCCCTGAAACCTGGCCCTCTTTCGGGTCGGAGATTCAATCAAAAGTTTAGAACTTCTGAATTGAACCTCTATCGCCAAAAGCTCTTCTTGGAGCTTATGAACGCCAGCTGACAGGGCTTTAAACGCATCCCCAGTCCGTTTCATAAAACTACGCATCTCGAGCTCCAAGCCACGACACGAATCACAGCCCCATTTAAGGCCGCCACCCTGCGCAATACTATCCCGCACCTTGACTGTATAACCAGCACATTTAAAGTGCATTGTCACACAGCCAACAGTAAAGAAAGTCTTCACTGGTCTTGCTGGGATTATAACAATTATATTTGCAACAGACAGACATTATTAAATAATTGATTTATCACAAACAAATTATAAATCAATATGTAAATAAAAAGGAAAAAATGTATATATGTTAAGAGAGGTGTATACACACCAATGCAAAAGCTAACTGCAATATGCAAATTAGAAAGAGAAAACAAGAAAAAAAAGAGAATATTTTTTTTTTGTATTACAACACACAACAACAAAAACTTGTCACAAGCGCGAAGTTAATGGCCGCGAGCGCGATCAAAAGAGAAAGCAGAAGAATTGAGAGCGCGGGTGGGAGCAAACAATAGAACGAAATCAGAAACTAAGCAGCGCAACAACAAAATTATATTTGCGTTTGTTAACATTTTGATATTGATATAAGTAAATGTTAATAAATTTAATCAATCTTCGCGATGTTTAATGTTTGTAGAGTGGTAATTTTGAACTGTTAAGTAGTGTTTTGTATGTTTTGGCTGTAATGAGGTCTCTCTGTTGTTCTATTGTGGGTATATTTGATTCGAAAAGTACGTTGATATAGGTGTTGATTAGAGCTGTGCGAAACATCGATGTAGTATCGATACATCGATGTTTCTCCTTTCGTAAAAAACATCGATTTTTTCTCTCCGATGTTCGATGTTTTTGCTAGCTAGCTTTTCCATCACTGAGAAAAGATCTCATCAAATAAATCATTTCGACTGAAACCGTACGATTGTTCAGTAAAGCTGGAATCATAGTAAGCAAGAAGAGAAGTTCGCTTAAGTTTAATATAGACATGCTTCTTTTTATACATTGTCACAAGTGAATCTCTGAATAGCATTGTTTTATATTTTTAAGTTTGAAAAAGATTGAATTATGTTTTATAGTATAATGTTTTTTGGCCGGAACACCTCATTGTAAAAGAGTATACAATAAAAAAGAAGAATCGGCCTCCGATTAGCCTGCTACCTGCCTCTGTGAATAACGTTCCTTCCGGCTCGTCTGCACCTGTTGGCGAGTCCAAAAACTAATTTCGTCCCTAACTCTGGCCTATCAGAACGTACGGGGACTAAAGTCTAAACTCTCTAGACTCTATGTAGATAGTTTAGCTTTTGACTTTCATATTCTTGCCTTTACTGAGACTTGGCTGAAGCCTGATATTGCCGATGCTTCAATTCTCCCCTCAAAATATTTAATATATAGACATGATCGGACTATCCGTAATGGTGGTGGTGTTTTGATCGCTGTTGATTCGGCGTTCTCGTCTGAAATTGTACAGTCTTCCAATCAGGAGATTGAATTTGTTTGTGTTAAAATTTCTCTTAATTCTTTTTCTGCCTATATTACTTGTTCGTATATTCCACCACAGTCCGACTTGGCAGTATACATTCACCATTTGGAAGCTATTCAACTTGTTTCATCATATATCTCTGACAAAGACTTGTTTATTGTTCTGGGAGATTTTAATTTACCTGAGATTGCCTGGACCCTCTCATATGATTCCTTATTACTGTTGCCCTCCTCGTCACATTGTTTCATTGATGGTCTGTTTGAGTTGTCCCTAACTCAAATAAATCCTGTCCGAAATAGTCGGAACAGATCACTAGATCTCGTATTTGTGTTGGATTCTTCCAACTGCGATATTTCCAGGACTGATCCCTTAGTTATCCCTGAAGACAACTTTCATCCAACTCTGGATGTAACCATTGACCTTCCTTTTGGGGTTATGACTCGATATAATAATTTGATGCCTCCAACCCGATGTTTTCGCAAGACAAATTTTACTAAACTTAAAAAACTCCTATTAACTAATGATTGGACATATCTGTATACTTGCACGGATATGGACTCTGCCATTTCTGTCTTCTATAATACTCTTGAGTCGTTCTTTGATGTTTGTGTCCCGCATGTGACTCAAGGATGGTCTGATAAACCTCCTTGGTTCTCTCGTGAGTTATGTAACTTGAAGAACGTAAAATCAAGATGCTATAAAAGATTTAAAAAATCTGGTAAAGCATCGGATTTTTCCCTATACGTAGTTGCTCGATCAAATTTTATGGTGCTGAATTCACAATGCTATAAGGATTATCTTCAGAGATGTAAACTTAGGTTTTCTCGCGATCCTAAGCAATTTTATAAATTCGTCAATGGAAAACGTAAGACATCAGTGCATCCGTCTTACTTGTCTTTCGAAAACAATAAAGCTGACAATGATCAGGCAATTGCTGATATGTTTGCTGATTTTTTCAAAACAACTTATTCCTCTTCGATTTATCAAGCAAATCCTCCTTATCCTTATCACTTGCAATCGTCTAATTGCATTTTAGACCCTGTGTTTGAAGAAAGTTCGATTTTTAGCGTTCTTAGTTCCGTCAAACCAATATATGCACCTGGCCCTGATGGAATACCAGGCTGCGTATTAAGGTTTTGTGCAGGCTTCAGGCCTTATGTAAACCAATACTTAAGTTGTTTACACTGTCCGTTACATATTCCGCCTTCCCGTCCATCTGGAAGGAATCATATATTATTCCTCTTCATAAAAAGGGGAAAAAGTCCGAAGCCTCCAATTATAGGGGTATTTCTAAATTGTCTGCCATACCCAAAGCATTTGAGAAAATAATAACGTCTCAATTGCAGCATTTTTGTAGCTCAATCATTTCGTCATCCCAACATGGGTTTAAAAAACGTAGATCGACCACTACTAACCTATTAGAATTTACATCTCACTCAATCAAAGGGTTCAAGACTGCCGTGCAAACCGATGTCATTTATACTGACTTCAGCAAGGCCTTTGACTCTGTTAATCACACTCTACTTTTATATAAGTTGAATGCACTTGGCATCCCCAGCCTTTTACTTGATTGGATTCTTCAATATCTTTCTAAGCGTACAAAAAGGTCCTCTTTAAGTCTTCATTTTCTAAGACCATCCAAGTGACTTCTGGAGTACCTCAGGGTAGTCATTTGGGTCCATTGCTATTCACTCTTTTTATAAATGATCTTCCATTGGTAGTGTCACATTCTCGGGATGCTTATGTACGCGGATGATGTTAAGCTTTACCTCAGTTTTAAAGACATATCGTCTTCTTGCCTACTTCAATCGGATCTAAATAATCTTCAGAGTTGGTGTGAAACCAACCTATTAAACCTTAACGGCTCTAAATGTAAAGTTATGTCTTTTTATAGATGCACTCCACACTTAGCAACTTATTATCTTAACGACACTGCCTTAGAGCGGTTAGATATTGTCAATGACTTAGGTGTTCTTATGGACCATAAATTAACCTTTAATTCTCATGTTTCTGCTACAGTTAGTAAAGCTATGAATGTTCTTGGGTTTGTGAAACGATGGTCAAAAGAGTTTGACGATCCGTACTTACAACCAAACTTCTGTATACTTCATTAATCCGTCCTATCTTAGAGTACGGATCTTGCATATGGTCACCTCAATATGAGACGCACCCAAAGTAAAATTGAATCTGTTCAAAAGCAATTTCTGCTATTTGCTCTTCGTGGTCTAAATTGGGATCGCAACGTCAATTTGCCATCATACTCCAGTAGGCTTCTTTTAATCAATCTTCCTTCATTAATTAATCGTAGAGTAATGCTTGGTGCTATCTTTATTCATAAACTTTTAATAGGTGAAATAGACTCTCCTGAGCTATTGAACCAGTTAAACCTATCTGTACCCCGTAGACCTACTAGAAATTTTATTCCTCTATCTTTAAAACATTGTAGTTCTAACTATTCTTTGCATGAACCTTTTCGAGTCCTATGTTTCTGATTACAATCTTCTGTATCCCGTAATCAGTTCAGAAGGCCTCTCTTTCTCTTGTGAAAACCTCTATTTTAGCACATTTAGCTCGTAATTAGCTGTAGTTAATCTAATTTTTAATTGTTTGTCCGTTATACTTGTATTTGTCCACGCGATCGTGCCGTCCGATATACGGCTGCCCCCCCACGGTCGGTCGGGCGGGAGGTGGACAGCGCTCTGCTTGGGCTCGCGCGAAACAGGCTATGTCCTGGTGTCGTAAGGGCCCCTTGAACGTACTTCGCATTGTACGCGTCAACGTCCAGACAATAGTATTCACACCGCTTAACTTCCCACTTGCACAACTAACTTTTCTCTGCATGAACCTTTTCGTATACTATGTAGTGACTACATCAGATTTTGGCACGATATCGGTTCCGAAACATCGCTTCCGGTTATAAAAACTGCGATCTTGTCCTTCCTCGCTCGTAATTAGTTGTAATCATCTTTATTTAAACCTATCCTGTTTTCTTTTTATATGTAACCTATTATCTTATTACTTTTAATATTTCCTATTTCTTTAGTTTAGTTTTATGTTTATATATGTAATACGCCTATGCCCTTAGGTCGGAGTGGGTAGAGGTTGTAACATTAACTTTACTTAGGGTCATTCGTAACAGGCCCGGGCCTGGTGTCATATGGGCCACTTGTTCGTACTGAGCGTTGTACGACTACATCTATAATAATAAAAAAAAACCTGTATGTATTACGTTTGAAAAAGATTAAATTTCTGCTTTATAGTTTGTTGGAGGAGACGTCATCGTTGAAATTAGATTTGTATATGTATATTAAGATTTCTTATATTATTTGTTTAAGATTATTGAAATTTCTACCACTGTATTTACATTAACATGTTCTCGTGAAGAGCTTCTAATTCATGAAACCAAAATATAAAGAAGACTTCTGAAATCGAAGAGGAGAAGTCCTATTTTCCTTATTCCACTCCACATGCTAATGAGCATTGGAGTCTTGTACCATCTGCAACTGGGCAGGTCAAACATAGTTTTAAGTTTGGAAAAAGAATGCTATTTTTAACAAAGATTTATATTACTTCGATGTAGTATCGATACATCGATGTTTTTTCCGATGTGGCCAAACATCGATGTTTCAACAGCTCTAGTGTTGATCGTAGGGCGCCAAGTGATGTGCGTGTTGCTGCGTTAAACAAAGATTTAAGCTTGTTGAGCGTGCCCGTAGATAAATATTGCGTAGTCTATTTTAGATATCAATATAGATTTTATGTTGATCAGTGTGTGTATTGCAGTTGAATTTGGGACTTGCTAGGCATTTGATAATATTTGTTGTTTAATGCTGGGTGGATATTTTTGTTGTTTAATGCTGGGTAGATATTTTTAATATATGAGTCCCACCTGTATTTGCTGTTTATTGTTAGTCCTAAGATTTTAAGTTCGAAGACTAGGTGGATTTGTATGCGGTTGCATGATATGCTGCAAATAGAGTTTTGTTTTCGGCAAATATGAAGATGTTGGCATTTTTCTAGTGATAATACTGCTCCTGAGTATAAGCACAATTCCTGAATATTTAGAAGAGGTTGTCCAGATTGAGCGTTATGTTTTTTTGAGGGGGATAATTAGAAAGAAATCATCTGTATAGGCACTGAATTATATTTCTTTTTGCAGACTGATGGTGTTTGCTAGTTTATTGTAAGCAATAAGCAAAAGGATGACTGATATTGGTGATCCTTGGGGAATGCCGTTAAAGGTAAGGTAAGGACAACTAATTACGTTTTTAATTTTGATTTGAATTTTCCTCTTGGACATGAAGTTAAGGAGGAAGTTTATGATTTTTGGGCCTGCTTTCCAGTTAATTACCTGGTCGAGAATATGCACAACTACTCTGTCGAAAGCCTTTGAAAAATCAAAATCAAATGATCTGCAAGAAGCAGACCGTCTGAAACCGATTTGCCTTGTTTAAACCCTGGTTGGTTGGGGTTGAATGAGACTTTTTTTGATACAAACTACCAAAGACGTTTGGCTATGATTTTTCCCAATGTTTTTGATAAACAGTAGTTCAGTGAGATTGGTCTGTAATTGGTTATTACTGTTTTATTTGAGTTAGGTTTTAGGATAGGGAAAACTAGGCTAGTTTTGTAAGATTGAGGAATAAAGTTGTTGAAAATATTGTTGAAATGGTCTGTGATTCTGGTTTTTACTGAGTAAGAGGTGTTTTTAATCATAGGGTAAGATATACGGTTTAGGCCTGGCGTTGTTCTTTTGAGGCAGTGTAGTGCAGATATAAGTTCTATCTGTGTGATATCTGAATCAATTGTTTGTGCTGAAGGGAAGGATGTGTAGTTTATTGGTTTTTCTGAATATTTATTTCGAGTAAAGTTTATGTTAAAGCTTTCGTCCTTCGATTGGTTGGACCAATGTTGAGCGAAGGCGTGGGCTATAGAGGTTGTATCTGTCGTTAGTATGTTTGTGTCTGCGATGCACTGAATACTTTTGGTTGGGTTAAGTCCACAAAATCGAAGTATGTTAGACCAAATTTTTCGGGGGGCGTGTTGGGATTAATTGTCGAGGTGAAATCTGTTGTGGAGATAATTTTTGAAATTTTGAGCTCCCTTCGAAAGAGCGCATTGGGTCATTTATATTTTAACAGATTGTTAAAGCGTTTAAAATTTCTGCCAAGTTTTAAATTTCTATGCCCGAAGCTTACTCAAGGTTTTGTTCCACCCCTTGGTGTTCATGCTGAAATGCTGTGGGGATGTTTGTGTTATAGTGTGATGGGCAGCTTGTAAAATTATTTTTCTTATGTTTGCTGATTCTTTATTAGTAAAGTGAACCCATGAATTCAAACGGTGAACGCTTGCTTCTTAGTTTATTTTGACTCATGAACAATCTATTATTTTCTTCAATTTCGTTTTACCGTGCTGTTTAGTACAAAATGGCACTGGTCTTCGAAATTATATAACTTTGAGATAAATCCCTAATTTTAGGAATCATTTTGTCACCTTGACTAAGCAATTCAACATATGCCGACATGTCATAGCATATTACCAGATCCCATGAGGACGCTACCATTTCCACTTCACCCATTGGACCTAAGTACAACGTGGCTGTTGCGTTTAGCTCATTTACCGTTATTTTTGGTCTATTATCTTTAATGCTCGCTGCATTCGAAAGCTGACAAAGCATCATAAACATTGCTAACAACAATACGTTCCCTATTTTGGACAGATGACCGAACCTGGTACCTTTCCGATATCGATTCTTGTAATTGACCCTTCCTGCAATTGACTTTTACCACTCTTACTTTATCGTCCCTGCCTTTGTGAATTTCTTCAATCTTGCCCAGAGGCCACCTGGCTGGGTGACAATTTTCATCTTTCATCAGTACGACTTGACCATTCTCTAAATTTTCTGTGGTTCGTCGCCACTTATTCCTCTGCTGGAGAGTATATAGATATTCATCTTTCCACTTTAACCAGAAATCTCTTTTCATTTTCGGAATTAATTTCCATCTGTCTAAGTTTCCAATTTTTTCCTCTGATATGGACTCGGCTGCTTCTAATGTTGGTCTTCCAATTAGGAAATGACCGGGAGTTAGCACTTCGTTGTTGCCCATATCTTCACCCGTCGTATACAACGGACGTGAATTTAAAACGGCTTCTATTTGGCACAATAATGTAGCAAGTTCCTCATATGTGAGGTTACTGTCTCCTATGACTCTTTTTTGATGATACTTAACCGACTTTACCCCAGCTTCCCATATACCTCCGAAGTGAGGTCCTGCCGGGGGGCTAAAATGCCAGCTAATCTGTTCTCGCTCTAGAACAGGGGCAATCTGAACGTTATCTTCAACTGCTTTTTTGAATTCTTCATCGAGCCTCCTAGCTGCTCCCACAAAATTTGTACCATTATCAGAATATATGTTAGCGCATTTGCCCCGTCTTGCAACAAATCTTCGAAATGCTGCTAGGAAAGCATCAGTTGTCAAATTACTAACAACTTCTAAATGAATTGCTTTAGTTGACAAGCACACGAATACTGCTATGTACCCTTTGAATGTTTTTTGTCCCCGGTTTTTTGAGCATCTTATAAGATATGGACCGGCAAAATCAATCCCCGTATTATGAAATGGAGATGACACCGTTACCCTGCTTTTGGGTAGGTTACCCATAATTTGCTCCGCAGTTACTTGGCGGTATCTGGCACAAGTAACGCATTCCCTTAGGTATTTTTTAAGGGCGTTTCTCAATCCGAAAATCCAAAATTTCCATTGAATTTGATTTCTCATAAGATTAATTCCTCTGTATAGAGTTTCCTTATGAGCATCCTTAATCAACAGCATTGTTAGATGTGATTTATCCAAAATCACAGGATGTTTGGCATCAAAACATATATTGGCATTTTGTAATCTTCCCCCACGCGCAATATTCCATCGTCATCCAAAAATGGATTTAAGCTTAAAATTTTACTTTTCATGTCAATTTGTTTGTTCTGCGTAAGACATGATATCTCTCTGTTAAATTGATATGCCTGTTGGTGTTTAACTATAAAATTTTTAGCATTCTTAAGCTCACTGACGGTGAGATATGATGGGTACACTCTATCTCTTTTTTTAATGCCAATAAATCTTAATACATATGCCGCACTAATGAAATGGTCTATTCATTGTGTAGTAAGGAACACCATACCATACTGCATTTTGAAGAACAACAGGAGAGAGTTAATACTTGTGTAACCGCACAACCAACACTGTTGGCCACGGCTGTAATACAAGTGAAAAATGTAAATGGAGGATATAAGAGCACCATTTTGTCTGAAGAGGCCGCTCAAATATTAAAACTACCTAAAATTAAACAATATACAGAAATAAGTGGCGTGTCCTCAATAAAATCTAATAAATCATCTAATAAGGTAAAAATAGATGTAAAGACGCGAAATCCTTGGAAAGGACATCTAAAGGTTGAGGCAATTGTGTTGCCAAGTTTATGAAAGCTCTTCCATTAAAAATAGGCAACGTGGATATGTCAAAATGGCAAACTTACGTGCTAGCTGATCCTACCTTTAATAAACGTATATACGTTTGTATACGTGTGTATATATAAACGTACATATATACACAAATCTTAAAAGGGGGATTTACAAAGATTGATGGCCTGATAGGCCAAAATACTCAATTTGGTTGGATCGTCTCGGGATGCACCAAATCAAATCAGAATAAATCTGTAGTGGCAACAACAATAGATGTCACAGGGTTTGAACAACGTTGGGAGAAAAAAAAGGTAAATTTCGAAATAAAAATAATACAATTCCAAAGAAATACTGTTGAAAGTACCATATGTTTCTGTTTGCAGCCCTGTTTTGTTACCCCTGGTTATATCGATTGTACTAAGCTTGTAAGTTATCGATATAAGATACTTTAGCACTCTGTATATGTTTCTTCTTCCTTTTCCGCCCTTGAAAGTGTATGGACACTTAATAAAGATATCTACTTATAATTTAACACAATCCACTCGATCCTCAACAGGTTATGGGCCCAGATATACGCGAGTGTGGGCAGGAGGTTTGTGTTAAAAGTTTAAGTAGTTATTTCGCGGTTGGCGAAAAGTAATTGTGGGGAAAGACACACGGCATAAGGCGCGTGGTAAAATATGAGTTCTTTTTACCAAATAGAAAAATTGGAGGGGGGAATTATGATTCCTGGTCCGTCCAAATGCGCAGCGTGTTGATCCATGCGGAATTATGGAACTCCATAGGCAAGACGAGGCCTACGGAAGCGAATGGGGTTGCTGCGTGGGATGCACAGAATCAGAAAGCGTTGGCGACGATAACGCTGAGTGTAAGACCGTCTCAGTTGGTTTACTTCAAGAATTGTGCTACAGCAAAGGAAGCATGGGATAAGCTCAAGGAAACGTATGAGCCAAGCGGACCCGTCCGGAGGGTGTCGCTATATAAAAAGTTGCTTGGGTTGCAGCTGAGAGAGGACAAGATGAGCGACTATCTGAATATGTTCTTCTCAACAAAGGACAAACTTGCTGAAGTGAATATTAAGCTAGAAGACGAGCTAGCGGTGATCATATTACTTTCAAGTTTGCCAAAGGAATACGAAAACTTCGTTATTGCGATGGAGACTCGTGATAGTCTTCCTTTTTTGGACAGTCTAAGGATTAAGTTGCTGGAAGAAGGAGATCGCAGGAGTAACGAGAGAGAATCAACCCCAGAAGAGCAACGGGCATACCAGGCAAATGTGCGAAAAAATCCAACTCGTAAGAAAAGGTCTCTGGTGGATATAGAGTGCTACAGTTGTGGGCAGAGAGGTCACTATAAGAGGGACTGTCCAAAATTTCAAGAAAAGCCAAAAGGAAAATCGGCAATCACAACACCGATCGTACACTATTCTAGCTGCGGCACAGGTAGGAAATCTAGATGCTTCGAGCTGGTGTGTGGATTCGGGAGCAACGGCTCATTTATGTGGCAGGCGCAGTATGTTTGCGAATTATGTTGCGCATGAGGAAAATGTTGTATTGGCCAACAACCACGTCATAAAAGCACTTGGCAGAGGTGACGTGCTTGTACAAACAGGATTTTGTGAGCTGAAACTGGAAAATGTTTTGCACTTACCAGGGTTGGAGACGAATTTTATGTCGGTTGATCGAGCAGTCGATAGGCGATGCACTGTGACTTTCGACAAAAATTCTGCGACGGTTCGCCAAGACGGCGAGATGGTATTAATAGCAGAGAGACAAGAAAGCTCTTTGTGTTTAAGGAGAAAGGCAATCGATGCTTTGGAGCGAAACAGATAAGTGCAGAAGATTGGCACTACAGGTATGGTCATTTAAATTATTCAAGTCTAATGAATATTGTTAAACGCAGAATGGTGACTGGCATGGAAAATGTGGACTTTTCCGAGAAGATGCCATGTGTGACTTGTATGAAAAGCAAGATTCATACTCAACCTTTCCCGTCAGCGTCTGAACATAGAGCTCAGCATCTTTTGGAATTGGTACATACCGATGTATGTGGGCCTTTTAAGCAACGTTCTCTAGGCGGCTCTTCATATTTCTTGACATTCCTAGACGACATGTCGAGACGAATATTTGCTTATTGTCTAAAATCGAAGGATAAAGTTAGCACTTCGTTGTTGCCCATATCTTCACCCGTCGTATACAACGGACGTGAATTTAAAACGGCTTCTATTTGGCACAATAATGTAGCAAGTTCCTCATATGTGAGGTTACTGTCTCCTATGACTCTTTTTTGATGATACTTAACCGACTTTACCCCAGCTTCCCATATACCTCCGAAGTGAGGTCCTGCCGGGGGCTAAAATGCCAGCTAATCTGTTCTCGCTCTAGAACAGGGGCAATCTGAACGTTATCTTCAACTGCTTTTTTGAATTCTTCATCGAGCCTCCTAGCTGCTCCCACAAAATTTGTACCATTATCAGAATATATGTTAGCGCATTTGCCCCGTCTTGCAACAAATCTTCGAAATGCTGCTAGGAAAGCATCAGTTGTCAAATCACTAACAACTTCTAAATGAATTGCTTTAGTTGACAAGCACACGAATACTGCTATGTACCCTTTGAATGTTTTTTGTCCCCGGTTTTTTGAGCATCTTATAAGATATGGACCGGCAAAATCAATCCCCGTATTATGAAATGGAGATGACACCGTTACCCTGCTTTTGGGTAGGTTACCCATAATTTGCTCCGCAGTTACTTGGCGGTATCTGGCACAAGTAACGCATTCCCTTAGGTATTTTTTAAGGGCGTTTCTCAATCCGAAAATCCAAAATTTCCATTGAATTTGATTTCTCATAAGATTAATTCCTCTGTATAGAGTTTCCTTATGAGCATCCTTAATCAACAGCATTGTTAGATGTGATTTATCCAAAATCACAGGATGTTTGGCATCAAAACATATATTGGCATTTTGTAATCTTCCCCCACGCGCAATATTCCATCGTCATCATTAAGCAATATTTTGCTTAATAAATAAAAAGTGCGTGCGACCGAGTTAAATAAAGGCAGTTTGGGTATTAGTATCTGGGTATTAGTATCTGGGTATTAGTATCAAATTTAAGTGTGACAAATTTGATTGCACAAGGAAAAAAATTACGGGAGATAATCGTGTTTTTCAAATTTCGGGGGCGGAAAGGGGCGTGGCAAAATCTTTATATATACAAAATGTGCGCATTTATTATGCAAATATACATGCCAAATATGGTGTTTCTAGCTGCAATAGTTTTTGAGATAAACTTTTTTTTTTTAATTGCGGCGTGGCAAAAATTTGAAATAAACTTGATCACTCTACATACTACACGAGCCTACATTCCAAATTTGGTGGCTCTATCTCTTATAGTCTCCGAGATCTAGGCGTTCATACGGACGGACAGACGGACATGGCTATATCGACTCGGCTGTTGATACTGATCAAGAATATATACACTTTATGGGGTCGGAAAAGCTTCCTTCTGCCTGTTACATACATTTTGGCGACTTTAATATACCATTTCACCCTAGGGGTGTATGGTATAATAATTACAGAATTGGTGTGTGGCGTATTCGAAGCCCTAATATCGAAAAAAAGTTAAAGTTTAAAGTTTAATTGTAGTTGCAAGTCGGCAACTACATATAGCAGCAGAGCAACAAGATAGTTGCAAAGAACAGGCTGCTAATACAAGAAAATCTGGTGCGATGACCGGCGCCGGTACCGCCTGAGCCCATAGGCCCTGGACAACAGCAGCTGAGCAGCGATACAGCAAAAAAAACACACCGGGGAAGACGGGTCCCAAGGACTGCCCTAGACCATTTGACTCACCTCATTGCGAATACGTCTGTGCGAAGACCACCACGGGCAACTTGAAAGCTTCTCAACGTCTGGACCGATAGCGATACAACGCTACGCTAATGTTAGCCACGAATAAGTTCAAGGAAAGGTCCGTCAGCTTCAGCAATATTTGGACATGGTCTTACGCTTAAATTCAACTATTTGAAATCCGCATTAAAGGGCGAAGCAAGGAGCATAGTAGCCCATCTATTGTCAGGTTCAGCTGACAATTATAGTGCCGCTTGGGAATTGTTAACCAAGCGGTATGAAAATAATCGGAGGGTATTTTCCGAACAATTGAGTCGGATAGTTGATTTACCTATGATCAACAATGAATCCGCAAAAAGTGTTAAAGGAGTGATTGACATAATAAATGAGTCAATACACTTAATTAAAATTAAAGCAAGTTTGTCCGATGAAGTTGACGTAATAGTCGCTCAACTCATACTTCGGAAATTTGACAGAGAGTCTCTACAATCGTATGAGAGTCAGATTAGAAAAACAAGGCACATTCAAATGCTATCTGATGTCATGGAATACTTGGAGCAAAGATATTGCTCGCTAAGTGCCATGAGCAAAGAAAAAACCGCTAAAAACTGTGTTAAATTATGCGAAGATAAATGTCCGATTTGCAAAATTGCCGGGCACAAAGCGTATAAGTGCTATAAGTTCAAAGGTTTGACACCTACTGAAAGGTATGAAACAGCCAAAAAAGTGCAGCATGCATAAGATGCTTGAACCAAGCAATAAGGTGTGCACTAATGAAATGGTCCATTCATTGTGTAGTAAGGAACACCAGACCATACTGCATTTTGAAGAACAACAGGAGAGAGTTAATACTTGTGTAACCGCACAACCAACACTGTTGGCCACGGCTGTAATACAAGTGAAAAATGTAAATGGAGGATATAAGACTCTAGGCCTTTGTTTGGTTAGAGCACCATTTTGTCTGAAGAGGCCGCTCAAATATTAAAACTACCTAAAATTAAACAATATACAGAAATAAGTGGCGTGTCCTCAATAAAATCTAATAAATCATCTAATAAGGTAAAAATAGATGTAAAGACGCGAAATCCTTGGAAAGGACATCTAAAGGTTGAGGCAATTGTGTTGCCAAGTTTATGAAAGCTCTTCCATTAAAAATAGGCAACGTGGATATGTCAAAATGGCAAACTTACGTGCTAGCTGATCCTACCTTTAATAAACGTATATACGTTTGTATACGTGTGTATATATAAACGTACATATATACACAAATCTTAAAAGGGGGATTTACAAAGATTGATGGCCTGATAGGCCAAAATACTCAATTTGGTTGGATCGTCTCGGGATGCACCAAATCAAATCAGAATAAATCTGTAGTGGCAACAACAATAGATGTCACAGGGTTTGAACAACGTTGGGAGAAAAAAAAGGTAAATTTCGAAATAAAAATAATACAATTCCAAAGAAATACTGTTGAAAGTACCATATGTTTCTGTTTGCAGCCCTGTTTTGTTACCCCTGGTTATATCGATTGTACTAAGCTTGTAAGTTATCGATATAAGATACTTTGTAACTCTGTATATGTTTCTTCTTCCTTTTCCGCCCTTGAAAGTGTATGGACACTTAATAAAGATATCTACTTATAATTTAACACAATCCACTCGATCCTCAACAGGTTATGGGCCCAGATATACGCGAGTGTGGGCAGGAGGATTTGTGTTAAAAGTTTAAGTAGTTATTTCGCGGTTGGCGAAAAGTAATTGTGTGGAAAGACACACGGCATAAGGCGCGTGGTAAAATATGAGTTCTTTTTACCAAATAGAAAAATTGGAGGAGGGGAATTATGATTCCTGGTCCGTCCAAATGCGCAGCGTGTTGATCCATGCGGAATTATGGAACTCCATAGGCAAGACGAGGCCTACGGAAGCGAATGGGGTTGCTGCGTGGGATGCACAGAATCAGAAAGCGTTGGCGACGATAACGCTGAGTGTAAGACCGTCTCAGTTGGTTTACTTCAAGAATTGTGCTACAGCAAAGGAAGCATGGGATAAGCTCAAGGAAACGTATGAGCCAAGCGGACCCGTCCGGAGGGTGTCGCTATATAAAAAGTTGCTTGGGTTGCAGCTGAGAGAGGACAAGATGAGCGACTATCTGAATATGTTCTTCTCAACAAAGGACAAACTTGCTGAAGTGAATATTAAGCTAGAAGACGAGCTAGCGGTGATCATATTACTTTCAAGTTTGCCAAAGGAATACGAAAACTTCGTTATTGCGATGGAGACTCGTGATAGTCTTCCTTCTTTGGACAGTCTAAGGATTAAGTTGCTGGAAGAAGGAGATCGCAGGAGTAACGAGAGAGAATCAACCCCAGAAGAGCAACGGGCATACCAGGCAAATGTGCGAAAAAATCCAACTCGTAAGAAAAGGTCTCTGGTGGATATAGAGTGCTACAGTTGTGGGCAGAGAGGTCACTATAAGAGGGACTGTCCAAAATTTCAAGAAAAGCCAAAGGAAAATCGGCAATCACAACACCGATCGTACACTATTCTAGCTGCGGCACAGGTAGGAAATCTAGATGCTTCGAGCTGGTGTGTGGATTCGGGAGCAACGGCTCATTTATGTGGCAGGCGCAGTATGTTTGCGAATTATGTTGCGCATGAGGAAAATGTTGTATTGGCCAACAACCACGTCATAAAAGCACTTGGCAGAGGTGACGTGCTTGTACAAACAGGATTTTGTGAGCTGAAACTGGAAAATGTTTTGCACTTACCAGGGTTGGAGACGAATTTTATGTCGGTTGATCGAGCAGTCGATAGGCGATGCACTGTGACTTTCGACAAAAATTCTGCGACGGTTCGCCAAGACGGCGAGATGGTATTAATAGCAGAGAGACAAGAAAGCTCTTTGTGTTTAAGGAGAAAGGCAATCGATGCTTTGGAGCGAAACAGATAAGTGCAGAAGATTGGCACTACAGGTATGGTCATTTAAATTATTCAAGTCTAATGAATATTGTTAAACGCAGAATGGTGACTGGCATGGAAAATGTGGACTTTTCCGAGAAGATGCCATGTGTGACTTGTATGAAAAGCAAGATTCATACTCAACCTTTCCCGTCAGCGTCTGAACATAGAGCTCAGCATCTTTTGGAATTGGTACATACCGATGTATGTGGGCCTTTTAAGCAACGTTCTCTAGGCGGCTCTTCATATTTCTTGACATTCATAGACGACATGTCGAGACGAATATTTGCTTATTGTCTAAAATCGAAGGATAAAGTGTTCGAGAAATTCGTCGAATTCAAAGAGATGGCTGAAAGACAGACTGGCCAAAAATTGAAGGCAATAAGAAGTGACAACGGCGGAGAAATCATCAACAGGCGTTTTGATGGGTACTTAAAGAATCATGGAATTGTGCGTCAGTTGACGGTTCCATATAGCCCTCAACAAAATGGAGTGGCTGAACGAGCAAACCGGACGCTAGTCGAGATGGCTAGATGTTTGCTGGTACACGCGGATATGCAGGAGTTTCTCTGGGCAGAGGCAATAATGACAGCGTGTTACATTCGAAACAGATCACCAACAGCAGCTTTAGTTGGTATGACACCTTATGAGGCGTGGACTGGAAGGAAACCCAATGTGCAGGGTATGCGCATTTTTGGATCAATAGCAGTTGCATTGGATAAGAGACGACGAAGCAAGTTTCAGGCCAAGGGCAGAGAATATCGACTTGTAGGATATTCACTGGTATCAAAAGCATACAGGTTGTATGACAAAGAAAAGCGAGAGGTCGTTGAGAAACGGGATGTCATGTTCAAGGATCCGAATTTAGAATTTTAGGATCGATATTAGAATCCCCAGGTCCAGCACAAACAGTCACAGGTTTGGAAATGCGGTGGGACGAATCAAGCAAAGATGATCTGGAAAATGAGGAATTCGTTAGCGCTGACGATTTCGATAATGAGAGTTTAGGGCAGAGCGATGATGAAGCTGACCAAGCGGAGGAACAGGAGCCGGAACAAGAGATACGGCAGGAAGGACAGATCGGCACTGGAAGGCCAGGTTTGATTCGTACGGGCAAGCCAGGACGTCCCAAGAAGATGTATAATCGTGTAAACAAGTTACATGTCAAGGAACTGGATTTGCCACAGACATTTGATGATGCGATGAAAGGTAAACAATCTTCATTCTGGAAGACTGCTATGGATAAGGAATATGAGGCTCTGTTGGCAAAAAAGACATGGACGCTGGTAGACTTACCCAAGGGACAAAAAGCGATTGGTTCAAAGTGGGTATATACTATCAAACGGAGTGGCGATGGAAGCGTGGAACGGTATAAGTCTCGGCTGGTGGCTAAAGGGTGCTCACAGATATACGGCGTCGATTATACCGAAACCTTCTCACCAGTGTGTCGTTACGAAACGATACGGCTAGTTTTGGCTATAGCAACGGAGCTGAAACTATATCTGCACCAAATGGATGTGTGCACAGCCTATCTTAACAGTGACCTAAACGAAGTCGTCTATATGAGGCAGCCTCAGGGATATGTGGACAGGGCAAATTCACAACAGGTGTTGAGGCTGAGTAAAGCTATATATGGATTGAAACAAGCAGGAAGGGAGTGGAATGCCAAGTTGAATGCAGCGCAATTAAGGCATAGATTGCGATGAAATTCGAATGCGTCGATAAGGGTCCGTTACGAGAGTTTTTGGGCATGCAAGGACCGGAATGATGATACAGGCAGTATCGTGATGAATCAGGCTCAGTACATAAAGGGCATGCTTCAAAGACATGGTATGGAAGTGTGTCGAGCTGTTGCTACTCCATTGGATGCTGGTTTCCAAGTGGCGTGCAGAGACGAGAAATGCGTTATACAGGATGTGACAATGTATCAGTCAGCAATCGGAGAGTTGATGTGGCTTGCATTAACATCAAGGCCTGATATCTATCATTCGGTTATCAAATTAGCGCAAAGGAATAAGGAACCTCACAGTGAACATGTTGCAGCAGTTAAGCATGTTATGAGGTATTTGGCGGCAACGAAGGATCTAAAGTTGCACTACCGATCGTGTGGAGATGCTCTTACGGGATACGCTGACGCAGATTGGGGCGGTGATGTGAGCAACCGCAAATCGTACACAGGGTACGTGTTTTTCTTGGCAGGTGGCCCTATTTCCTGGAAGTCAGAAAAACAATGCAGTGTGGCGTTGAGCAGCACAGAGGCAGAATACATGGCTATGTCTTCAGCGGCGAAAGAGGCTTTGCATTTGAGGCGATTGTTGATCGAGATTGGATGTGGAGACGCTGGGACATCTACGAAATTGTTCGGAGACAATTTGAGTGCTCAATCTCTGGCCAAGAATCCTGTGTTTCATGCTCGATCGAAACACATTGACATCAGACATCATTTCGTTCGAGAAGTGGTTACAAGCGGCGAGATTGATCTGGACTATATATCAACTAAGGACATGGTAGCTGATATATTAACGAAAAATTTGTCTAAGCAAAAGCATAATCATTGTGTCAAGTTATTGAATTTAAACTAACAAAGAAATTGTAATTGGCACACAGAATCATATTGACGAAGGGTGTTGAAAGTACCATATGTTTCTGTTTGCAGCCCTGTTTTGTTACCCCTGGTTGTATCGATTGTACTAAGCTTGTAAGTTATCGATATAAGATACTTTGTAACTCTGTATATGTTTCTTCTTCCTTTTCCGCCCTTGAAAGTGTATGGACACTTAATAAAGATATCTACTTATAATTTAACACAATCCACTCGATCCTCAACAAATACATCAACAAAACTCAAGAAATAAATTTTATGGCACCCGGCAGGACCTCACATTGGAGGTAAAGTCAAATTGCAGGAAGGGTCAATTACATGACCTATAAATAAAATTTGTCCACTCATTGGGGTAAAATCATCAGAAGACGTGGAGGAGAACCGATATCGGAAAACTACCAGATTCGATCATCTGTCCAAAGTAGGAACCGTAATGATGTTAGCAATGTTGATGCTACTTTGTCAATTGTCGAATGCAGCAAGCATTAAAGATAATCGACCAAAAATTACGGTAAAAGCACTAAACGCAACAGCCGCATTGTACTTAGATCCAATGGGTGAGGTGGAGGTAGTTGCGTCCTCATGGGATCTGGTTGTATACTATGACATGTCGGCATATTTTGAAATGCTTACTAAAGGTGACAGATTGATTCCTAAAATGAGGGATTTATGTCAAAAGTTATATAATTTCGAAGACCAGTGGCATTTCGTGTTAGACAACACGATAAAACGCATTACGGAAATCGAAGAAAATAATAGATTGAGTCAAAATAAGCCAAGAAGCAAACGAGCACCGTTTGAATTCATGGGTTCACTGTACCATATATTATTTGGCATAATGGATGCAGATGACAGAGTACAGATGGAAGATAACATGAGAAATTTACTGACAAATCAGCAAAATCTAAAACACCTACAAGAAAGGCAGACATCGATAGTAGACTCCACGGCAAACATTCTTAACACAACTATAGATGAAATAACTGATAGCTTTCGCAACATGAACAACCGGATTAAAAATATGACGGAAGTACTAAAAGAAAGCTATTACGTATATAGAGAATCCATCCAGTTTTTCATGATTGTAAGGCAACTGAGTTAAGTGGTGGATGAATGTGAAAAAATCCAGACAAGTCTTTTAATAGACATTAACCATGGTAGGTTGAACATTTTAAAACAAAGCCAGATGAAGTTGGAAATAACGAAAATAATAGACAAGTTGTCCGAAGCTTTAGTACTACCAGGTAAAAGGACAGGGACAATGGTACCTTTGTACCCAACAACTAACCTAGCATATGTCTAAAATTACAATCAGCCACACACAAGGTGGGAAAAAACATTTGTAATTCTAAACTAACCCAAAAGATCACAACGGCAGGATGTCAAGTGGCCGACGCCGTGCCCAAAATAATAGTTAATTTTCAACCCCCAAATACGTGGGTGTGAGTCTAGAACAAGATCTTCTAAGAACAATTGTTACCTCCTAGAGCCTAAGATAATCCTATATAAACTCCGTACTTTTGTAAATAAAATCAGTTCATTTTTTGAATTCAACGAATGAAGATTGGGTTATTTTCTCTTCTCTTCGGAAATCCCTATTCAACAAGAACTTCGACTTAGTGACCTATCTTGTCAACAACGATTTTCGCATTTAGTTTTTTGGATACAGAAGAATTTTCCTTCTCCAAGTCCATTCAGTGTTATTGCACATCGTTGCAAAACGCCTACGTATTCGGAAAATGATTTTCGAATCAGAGTTCTTGTACTACCTGGATCGACGAATGCGTTTGTTGCTTTTCCGTTAACTGAAATAAATTTACAGATATCTGAGTTGATATTTGACTCAATTTTATTTACCAAAATTTGCAAAATTTCAGCTCTGTAGCTCTTACGGTCTCGGAGGAGTTCGCGTTGATCCAGACGGACGGACGGACGGACGGACATGGCTATTTGAACTCGTCTCGTCGTGCTGATCAAGAATATATATACTTTATATAGTCTGGGATGCTTCGTTCTATGCGTTGCACACTTCTGACCAAAATTAATATACCCTTTTTGCAAGGGTATAAAAAAGCAAAATATTGCTTAATAAATAAAAAGTGCGTGCGACCGAGTTAAATAAAGGCAGTTTGGCTAAAAAAAATATAATTACAGAATTGGTGTGTGGCGTATTCGAAGCCCTAATATCGAAAATAAAAAATAAAATTTTAATTACATAGTGTATGTATATATACGCTATATATATAGTTGCAAGTCGGCAACTAGAGACAGCAGCAGAGCAACAAAATAGTTGCAAAGGAGAGGCGGCTGGAGGCGATGCGAATGTAAAGAAACGGCGAACCACCAGCAAACTATCGGCAAACCCTAGCCATTGGCAGACAAGCAGCAGCAGACTATCGGCAAAACCTACTTGGCAAACTCTACTTGGCGGACAACAGTGGCGAACGGTGTCAACAACAGGATCATCAGATAAGATATAAATTAAGATAGTTATAAGTACATCTATCTATATGTATTATTATATACTTATATCGATATCCTAATATACGCATAAAACAAAAATGTTCCCTACCAAAACTGAAAAATGAAGTAAGTCGTCTCGCCGACTTAGGTATACCATACACCAGTAAAACAAATATTTCAAATTTGTAATAACTAATGCATTTGCCTATTTTAAAAAATTCTGTTCACATGCTTGTTACAAGCATATCTCAGTATCTCGCGCACTTATGCATATAAGCCTTATGGAAAAACGTTTATATGCATAACTAGGCTATTTTTTGTCCGATTTTGATCAAATTTGGTATTTTGCTGGCTATTATAAAATTTAAGTGTGCCAAATTTGATTGTACAAGGTAAAAAATTACGGGAGATAATTGAGTTTTTCAAATTTCGGGGGCGGAAAGGGGCGTGGCAAAATCTTTATACATACAAAATGTGCGCATTTACTATGCAAATATACATACCAAATTTGGTGTCTCTAGCTGCAATAGTTTTTGAGATAAACGTTTTTTTTTTAAATTGCGGGGGTGGAAAGGGGCGTGGCAAAAATTTTAAATAAACTTGATCACTCTACATACTACACGAGCCTACATTCCAAATTTGGTGGCTCTATCTCTTATAGTCTCCGAGATCTAGGCGTTCATACGGACGGACAGACGGACAGACGGACATGGCTATATCGACTCGGCTGTTGATACTGATCAAGAATATATATACTTTATGGATTCGGAAAAGCTTCCTTCTGCCTGTTACATACATTTTGGCGACTTTAATATACCATTTCACCCTATGGGTGTATGGTATAAAAATTGTTGGGGAAGCAACACGAGTTGCACAAAAGATTAAAGAAGTTAGAAGAGTTAGATGCTAGTAAGTTAACTGGCAAGATTCTTAATAAAGTAACTGAGATACAGAGGCAATGGATTACTTACCATAGCCAAATGCTGCAGAGTGGAGTAAACGAACACTACTTTTTCACAGATAGGAAGTATGAGGAAGGTTTAGATATGACAGCTATATTAATAGCCAAAGGAGAGTCAAGTAGGCAGGGCACTGTTGAGTCGGAGAGCAGTGAAGCAGATGCAACGATGTCAGAAAGTGTTGAGGTCAGCATCGGAGAGTTTGCGGGGAAACGCGGCCTTTAGTAATGAGAACGCTAATGTTAGCCAGGAAAAATTTCAAGAAAAAGTCCGTCAGCTCCGATATATTTAGACATGGTGAGCAAAGATTTACGTACGATAGACAATAGAACAGGCGAAATGTATATTAAAAAAATTAAATTCTTGTTCAAGAAGGTACAGATGTGCCAAGCTTATACAGGTGAACTTACACATAATGAAACGCTTAAAGAGGTCATAGAAGAATTAGAATTCGATCTTCAGAATACCATTAGAAGAGAAAATAAATGATCAGAAAAATTTGAAAGTTGAGAATGTTACCGTGAGAGGCGAACTACCGGTGTTGCCAAAAATACAAGTACCCACATTTTCTGGAGAACCAAGAGAATGGGACTTGTTTGTAGAATTATTCGCGGAACTGATTGAAAAAAGCGAGGATCTAAGTCTTACGCTAAATTTCAACTATTTGAAATCCGCGTTAAAGGGCGAAGCCAGGAGCATGGTAGCCAATCTATTGTCAGGTTCAGCTGACAATTATAGTGCCGCTGGGCATTGTTAACCAAGCGGTATGAAAATAATCGGAGGGTATTTTCCGAACAATTAAGTCGGATCGTTGATTTACCGATGATCAACAATGAATCCGCAAAAGGTGTTAAAGGAGTGATTGACATAGTTAATGAGTCAGTCTACTTAATTAAAATAAAAGCAAATTTCTCCGAAGAAGTTGACGTCATATTCGCACAACTCCTACTAAGGAAATTTGGCAGAGAGGCTCTCTAGAGTCAAATGAGAAAAACAAGGCAGATACAATTGCTATCTGATGTAATGGACTACTTAGAGCAAAGATATTGCTCGCTAAGTGCCATGAGAAAGGAAGAGAAAAACCGCTAAAAACTGTGTTAAATTATGCGAAGATAAATGTCCGATTTGCAAAATTGCCGGGCACAAAGCGTATAAGTGCTATATGTTTAAAGGTTTAACACCTACTGAAAGGTATGAAACAGCCAAAAAAAAAGTGCAGCTTTGCATAAGATGCTTGAACCATTCAAGCAATAAGGTGTGCACTAATGAAATGGTCTGTTCATTGTGCAGTAAGGAACACCATACTTTACTCCATTTTGAAGAAAAACAGGAGAGAGTTAATACTTGTGTAACCGCATAACCAACACTGTTGGCCACGGCTGTAATACAAGTAAAAAATGTAAATGGAGGATATAAGACTCTAAGAGCCCTTATTGATTGTGGTTCACAGAGCACCATTTTGTCTGAAGAGGCCGCTCAAATATTAAAACTACCTAAAATTAAACAATTTTTTTTTTTGTGTTTAAGTTTATTTAAAATCTGTCCACTGTAGGACAATAATTAAATTTGTTAACGGCCATGTTGTACATAACAATGAAATGAAATGAAAAGCCGCTGCAGGTTTTGTTGGTTTGGGGTCATCACTCTTCACTGGCCGAAATTAGGTGCAGCTAGCACTACCAATTGGGATCTGTCATGAAGGGGAGGTCAAGAGTATGCAACCTCTTCAGCCTGCGAAGACAGTGGTCATCTGCTAGGTTAGCTGCAAGCCTGTTGATGTGACTGGTGAGTCTGTCGAGGTGGCGGACCCCATATCTGGGGATCTTCTTGTGGACTGACGGGATTTTCAAGTCCCTATGTAAAACTGAATTTCGGACGTAGAACGGCGCACGCACCAGTTTGCGCAGAAGCTTATTTTGAAATCTTTGCAAGATTTCAACGTTGGAATGACTCGCCGTACCCCACAGCTGAATGCCGTATGTCCAAATGGGCTTCAGTATGGCTTTATACAGCAGCACCTTCTTTGATGTACTGTGCTGCGATCTATGACCGATGAGCCAGTGCATCCTTCTTGCCTTCAAATTAAGCTGCATTGTCTTAGCCCTGATGTGAGCCTTCAAGTTAAGTCTTCGGTCAAGGGTGAGGCTGAGGTATTTCACGTTGTGAACTGTGGGCAGAGGACTCCCGTGTAGACTGACTGAAGGACAGTCACCCATTAGTGTAGCAAAAGTGATGTGGTTGGATTTTGCTGTGTTTACGGCGATGTTCCATCTGAGCAGCCAAGGCTCAATAATGTTCAGATGCCTTTGCACAATTTCGGTGACTTGACTTCGAGTTGAGGCTGATCCTATAAACGCAGTGTCATAGGCATCACTTTCAATTCGGGATACCGCAGTATCACATCTGATGTAGAAGATTCTGTCGGCCAGGTATGTTTTGAACATGAGAAAGAAAGGGGCGGGGGAGCAGAGACTTAAGTTTGAACAGGAGTCCCTCGTGCCAAACTCTGTCGAACGCCTGCTTTACGTTCAGGAAGAGGCTGAACTATTTTTTTTCTCCTCGAAGGCATGGAGCAATCTTTGGATGATGCGGTGACATTGCTCTGTGGTGTCGTCTCGTTCGGCCTGGGTGCACATGTTGAAAGGGTAGAAGGCTAGCTACAAGAGTGGCAAACTCCTCTGCCTTGTCCTCTGGTGATCTGCACCAAGCTCCGTTGGTACCTCGAATAGGAACTTTCCTGCTTGTAGGCCTTTTGAGGTATCTCGTCGCATTCCAGAGACTTTTCTCAGGGTTGTTGGGTTCGAGGTTCTCCAGATATTCAGCAGTAGCTGCATTTCTTTGTTCAAAGAAAAGAGTCTTCAGGTGTTTAGTGGCTCTGTTGAGTGCTGTTTTGTCAACTGGATTGCGACTGAGTTGCCATACTCTTCGAAGTCTTCTCTTGTTCCTGATTGCATCTGATATCTCAGTTGACCAAGCAAACTTGTCCCTTTGATTGCAACGGGGTGGTGTGGCTCGTGCAGGTGGTGTGCAAGAGGTAGCAGCTTCACAAATGTCGAGGGTAAATTTTTCGACGGTTTCGTCAATGTCCCCACCAGAGTTGAGGAGGACAGCTGGGTTGACTACGTCCTCTAAGATGGATTGGAAAAGTTCAATGTTAGAGTTTCCCCTAAGCAGCCGAGTGTTGTGTGTCTTGACTTCAGCAGGGGTTCTAACCAGATTTTATTGCGCTGTGGTCAGACAGCAGGTCTGGTTCATCAGCCACGACGATTCTGCTGTGGTGAATGCCTCTGGTAACAACAATGTCTAGGACATCAGGAATCTTGTTTGGGTCGGTTGGCCAGTATGTAGGTTGACCAGTTGAGGCGATCTTCAGGTTGAGCGTATTGACACAAGGTCTGAGAGCAATTCCTTTGGGGTTGTTTAGGCTTGAGCCCCACCATGAGTGCTTGGCATTGAAGTCGCCTGCAATGAGGAACCTGTTGCCAAAAGTGCTCAGGCCTTGTTGAAACATTTGAGTGTCGACTGCGTGTCGTGGAGGGATGTAGCATCAGGCAATTGTTAGGAGACCGAGTGAGGTTTGGATGGTTATTGATGCAGCTTGCAGCCAGGGAAGAGTTAACGGAGCATTCTCAGTGTATTTTATTGTGGATTTTGTAAGGATGCCAGCACCACCTCTGGCGTTGCCGCTCGGATGATTCGCCTGAATCAAATCAAGTCCCTGGATTTTGAAGTAGGATCTGTCGGTAAGGTGTGTTTCACTTAGGAACATTATGTCGTTGCGGTTGCGTCTTAAATAAAGGTCGATTTCTGCCCATCTTTTGCATAGGCCGTTGACGTTCCAAGATACTAGTTTGAGGCCTATTTGCATAAGGCTGCCATTAGGGTGTTGAACATTTGGGTCATCTGAACCAATTGAGCATGCATAACCTTATTGATTTGCTCCAGCTGGGAGGATTGGGAGTTGGATTCCGGGAGCGGGGGAAGGGGTGGGAGGTTGAATCCTGTTTTAGGAGTTTCACCAGGAAAGGCAGCGCCTTTGGCAGCGTCGGCATAAGATAATCCAGTAGTGACGTGCTGAGTGTAAGCATTCTGCGAGGTTGCGTTGTTGGTTATCATGGGTTGGTTTGCAGTTCGCAGTGTTTTCTTGGCCACTTCTTTATATACTCTGCAGCCTTTGTAGGAGGCAGTGTGGTTCCCGTTGCAGTGAACGCATTTGGCTGGAGCGTCCTTGTCTTTTGTGCACATTGAAGATGTGTGGTTGCCTGCGCACTTGGGTGGTAGAGTGATGCAGGTGCCGCTCTGTAGGCTCTTTCTTGCTTCAGTTGGTAGCAGTAAAACGATCTATTCGCGCTTTTCTTTTCCGGTCAACGAACAGACCTCCTTCAAGATGAGGAAAATTATGAAACAAGGCAAAATCGTAATCGTCCTTAGCGGACGTTACGCTGACCGCAAAGCCATCATTGTCAAGACCTCTGATGATGGCACACCGGAGAAACCATTCGGTCAAGCTCTGGTTGCCGGTATCGACAGATACCCACGTAATGTCACCAAGAAGATGGGCAAAAACAAGTTGAAGAAGAATTCCAAGATCAAGCCCTTCCTCAGGAGCCTTAACTACTACCATCTGATGCCCACCCGTTACACGGCTCATGACATCAGTTTCGAGAAGCTGTCGCCCAAGGATCTGAATGATCCCGTCAAGCGGAAGACTCACCGTTTCCAGACCAGCGTCAAGTCTGTGTACAAGGAGGGCAAGAACAAGTGGTTCTTCCAGAAGCTGCGTTTCTAAGCATTCAACTGGATAACAATTTGTCGTCGTTTTTTTTAAGTTTAAATAAAAAAAACTAAGTAAGAAAAAAAAAAAAAAAAAAAACAAAGTTCTCTTTTGCTCTCTGACGTGATGGTCGTGTTTTTGCTTAGCTCCTGAGTTTTATTAATATATATTGTTTTCTCTCAATTTTTAATTGTGCCTAGTTTGTTTTCGTTTTCGCTGGTGTCGTTTGCTTGAAAACCTAGTATTTTATTTGCATAATTCGCCAAATTAAACAGTTTTGTTTTTTTTCTTTTTCGTGATTAGTGTTTGGTGCATTTAAATTGTTTTTATTTTTTTCTTATTGGTCTCTCTCGTCATTGCTTCTGCAGTTG
This sequence comes from Drosophila equinoxialis, assembly GCA_018150345.1. NCBI lineage: Eukaryota > Metazoa > Arthropoda > Insecta > Diptera > Drosophilidae > Drosophila > Drosophila equinoxialis. The sequence goes on from JAECWI010000775.1 coordinate 134,413, forward strand.
CTCCCCTCATCGCCCCCATCATACCATCAGTGCTAGTGGTTTTGTTGTTCTCTCTGCTTTGTGCTTGTGCTCAGCTTCCCTCCCGCGTAATCACTTTTATAAAGCCGCCTCTCAAAGCTCGTCTTATAACTGTTCTTGCACTCTCTCTTGTGCTGTGTACTCTAGCTGTCTCTTTGTTTTATTTGTAATTATTGATTTTTTATCGATAATTATCTTTGTGCTGTTTATTTAAATTTTTCTATATATTTTTTTTTTTTTTTTTTTTTTTTTGCCTTGTGTTTATTTTGGCTTTTCAATGGCTTGTTGTCTACCCAATTGCAAGCATTCTGATCGTTTTGACGATCAGTATAGAGCAATAACGTGTTGGCTTTGCGATAATCTTATTCACTTGAAATGTGCTGGCCTCAACGGCCGTGATTACGATAAATTTTCTGGTTTGTCTGTGTCTAAGCCTGAGCTTGGCTTAATGCGCTGGACTTGCCCATCTTGTGCCAGCCAGCAGCTTGATTTTAGCCGAATGTACAGGGATCTTCGTTTAAAGTTTCTTTCTCTAAATAAAATGGCCAAACAGCTGTCGAATGAGTGTGACTCTAGCATTCATTTATTGTCGCAATTCAAGTTTGGTTCACCTTCTAAGGAATTGCCCAAGAAATGTACCCTTCAGTTGCCTCATAAGCAGTCGCCAGCACTTTCTATTACATCTTCTCCCATTTTACTTTCGCCTACACCATCTTCTTGTCCCTCTTTATGCTCTTCTTTTCAGATTGATGTACCCACTACAAGCCCTGGTGTACCTCAATCTATCCCTCAGGGGAACTCTGATCAATTCCTGGATCATGCTGGCTTTCAATCACTTGCGGATCCCAATGCTCCTCCGCCTCCACTAACTGTAGTGCCTCATCATAAACAATTATTTATCTCTAGGCTTGCTCCAGATACTTCTGAGTCGTCTGTGGCCGCTTACATTAGTAATATATGCCCTGCTAAGGTTTTAATTCAAAAGTTCAAGTTTTCTAGGCCTCGTGAAATCTCCTCTTTTAAAATTACAGTACCAAATGAGTATTTCTCAGCTATGGTTGACCCTAACTTTTGGCCAGGGGCCTAGTTGTACACGAGTTTGCGCCCAATAAGCGCTCCCGTCCTTTGCCTGTCCACCTTCCTAATGTATCTTCTGCTTCAAAAACTAATAACGTCTAGTCTTTGCATTCATTATCAAAATGTAAGAGGACTTCTTACCAAGCTCTCGAAATTATTCTGTGATAGCAAAACCTTTTCGGCTGACATGTTAGCTTTCTCTGAAACTTGGCTTAACTCCTCTGTTTTGGATAATGAAATTCTTTCTAATAACTTTATTTCTTATAGGCTTGATCGTAATGGTCGACGTGGCGGTGGAGTACTCATTGCTGTCAACTCGAATCTGTGTTCAAGTGTTGTGCCGATTGATCTCCCCTTAGGTGTTGAGTTTATTTGCGTCGAAGTTACATGTTCTAACTTTAGCTTATATATCTCTTGTTCATATATTCCTCCAACTTCTGATATCATGATCTACATGCACCATGCTGATGCTTTGCGAACTATTTTTAGTCGTCTTAAAGATCGTGATTTTTTTATAGCTTTAGGTGATTTTAACTTGCCTAATGTTTCTTGGCTTGCTGATGATAATCTGTCTTTCTTAATTCCTTCATCTCAACATGTTTTTCTTGATAGCCTACTTGAATGTCCGCTATATCAGTTGAATTATTTTCTTAACTCTTCTAAAAGAATCCTCGATCTTGTTTTTGTCTCTGAACCCACTGTTAGTGCTGTATCACAAACACAGGCCCTAGTGAAGCCTGAAGATACTTATCACCCTACCATTGAAATTACTATTTCTTACAATTCTGTTAATAATTCATTTAATAATATCTCAAATTCTCGTCGTAGATGTTTTCGTAAAACAAATTTCAATCTTCTTAACAACCTTATTTTCTCTTTTGATTGGTCATTTCTATTTGAGTGCTGTGATATAGATTGTGCAGTGAAGTTTTTCTACTCTGCTCTTAATTCTTTAATTGATAAACGCGTTCCTTATGTGAATGTATCTACCGTCTCCAGTGCGCCAGTCACTGTGGTTCACACGTAGGCTCTCTAATCTCCGTAACGTTAAATCGAGATATTTTAAAAGATTTAAAAAAACTGGTTCGCGATTTGACTATGCAAATTATTGTGTAGCCAAATCTCAATTTTGCCTTTTAAATACTCAATGCTACAATAATTATATCGTTCGCTGTAAGGTTGAATTTTATAAGAACCCCAAAAGATTTTATAACTTACGTCAGGTGTCCCCCAAGGCAGTCATCTGGGCCCACTGTTATTTACCTTGTTTATAAACGATTTGCCTTTGGCCTTGGCTCATTCACGCGTGCTCATGTTTGCGGATGACGTCAAGATTTGTTATTCATATAATGATCCTTCTTTCCAACAGTACTTGCAATCAGATATCGATGCGTTCTGTGTTTGGTGTCACGTTAATAAATTACACCTTAATGCCTCTAAATGCTCTTTTATGACTTTCAGTCGTTTGTCGCCGTTCCTAGCTCATTACTCTATTAAGTCTGTTCTGTTAGATTGTGTACCATCATTTAAAGACTTAGGCGTTATGTTTGACCCAAAACTTTCTTTTAATATTCATATATCTTCAATTGTTAATAGAGCATGCAGTCTTCTTGGCTTCATAAAACGTTGGGCCAAAGAATTTGATGATCCATATGTGACAAAGGTTTTATACACTTCGTTAGTTCGCCCTACTCTAGAATATTGCTCACCAGTGTGGAACCCTCAATATGATGTTCACCAGCGTAGTATTGAATCGGTACAGAAGCAATTCCTTAAGTTTGCGTTACGCGGTCTTAATCGGACCCGAATCTTCGCCTACCTTCTTATTCTGACAGACTTCTTCTTATTAATCTTCCTTCACTTTACAACCGTAGGCTCGTATTTGGGATTCTCTTTCTACATAAAATAGTCAACGGCGAAGTCAGTTCTACCAATTTACTAGATACGCTATATTTTTGTGTTCCCTCACGTCGGACCAGAAACTTTTTTCCTCTTCGCCTTAGTAGATGTCTTTGTCAATCTTTTAACAACCTTTCTCACCTTATTTCTCCTCATCTATCTGTCACTTCTCTTCGCGCTATACTTTTTAATTATCTACAGCGTAACCACTGAAAGTATTCTGGACTGGATATTGGATTGGCTGCAACTCATCCCTGACCACATTGGCTGTGAATCGGGGCATCTTGTTGCAAATAAAACACCTCCACCGGGTCGGGGATGTTGTGCATAAAGCTAAGCTACCTTCATGAATTAATTTTATCTGTATTTTAGCTTAAGCTTTTTCGTCGACTACTGACTTAGTTGACGTAAAATTTAAATAAATAAATAAAAATAAATAAATAAATTTCCAGGGCGGCTATGAGGAGCTCGTAGTCTCGAGTCATCACACGGACCTCGCCATTTTTACCTGCCTTGTAGGAATAGTCCTTGCCGATGGTTTTAGATATGAATTTATGCATTTCGGCAACATCTGAAACAGCCGGAATAAAAATGGGCGGGGTCTTGGGTTCAGCGCGTTTGTTGCCAGTGGTATCGGCAGGGGGGTGACACCCGGGTTGGTGTTGGTTTCTGTAAGCAGAGCAAAACTGTTGGTGTTGTTAATAGTCGATTCTTTGTCCTTGGTTTGGACTATGCTCTGGAGTTCGCCGGGTTTTGGCAAATCGTCTTCGGATTCAGATTGCACCGACATGGATGAGTCCGAACTGCTCGATGGAGACCTTACATGCGCTTTAAATTAATGGGAGACTCCTTTACGTTTAATCGATACTGTTTTCCAGATTTGCCCTTGCCAAGATGCTGATGTGGCATTATGACTGCCGCTTGGTGCTTCAATGTTGCTCATAATGACGGTGGGTTGTGGTGGTATTCTTTATGGGCAAAGCCCACAAGCCCATTTAGTTTAGTTTTTTTTTTTTTTTTTCTCCTATTTTTTATTTTATTCTTATTTATTATTTTTTGAAATTAAACAATATACAGAAATAAGTGGCGTGTCCTCAATAAAATCTTATAAATCAAAATATAAGGTAAAAATAGATGTAAAGACGCGAAACCTCTGGAAAGGACATCTTAAGGTTGAGGCAATTGTATTGACAAAATTAATGAAACGTGGATATGTCAAAATGGCAAACTTACGTGCTAGCTGATCCTACCTTTAATAAACCTGGTAGGATTGATATAATAATGGGAGTAAACGTATATACCCAAATCTTAAAAGGGGGAATTACAAAGATTGATGGCCTGCTAGGCCAAAATACTCAATTTGGTTGGATCGTTTCGCGATGCACCAAATCAAATCAAATCTGTGGTGGCTACAACAATAGATGTCACAGGTTTTGAACAACATTGCGAGAAAAAGAAAGATGAATTTCAAAATAAAAATAATACAATTCCAAAGAAATACATCAATAAAATTCAAGAAATAAATTAATGGCCGGCAGGGCCTCACATGGAGGTAAAGTGAAAATTGGGGAAGAAAAAGTATATATTCCAGAGCCAGTAAAACATGAAAATATTCAGAAGGCAATGGTTCAATTAGATAATCATTATCTAAAAAATAATATCAAAATAGATTCCGGTAATAAATTGTCCGAAAAGGCAGATGTGCAAAATAATTATAAAAAGACAACATTTAATGGTAACCAGAATAGCCACTCACACTTCAGCAATCAGCGATATTTAAAAATAGTGGAGCGAAGATCACATTGGAACAAGTCAAAAAGTAAAGGTAGTTATTTTTAAAATTCACCACCGTATAAAAAGGCTAGAAGTCAGCACAGTAATGCACATCAGAAGTGGGTAGATATCCCGATATATAAATTGTTAGATAATGTTCCAACTATAGTATAAAAACTACTAAAAGCCAACTCAATAATACATTCGGGAGAATTGGTAAAAATAGGAAGTCAGTTACAATCAGTAAAGGAACATCAGATTGACTATGTTCAACGTCCATTATGTAACTGGTCATGCTTTTTTAACAATATGACAACTAAATATAAAGATAAAGTCCAAAACGCCGCATTTGGCGGCCCTTTGCAGAATGTTTAAGAATAAACATCGTGTTCATCTGAGCTGGCTTCACCAAATCAGATGCATCAATGAAAAATACAATTCGAAACAAAAACATAAACAAAAGTAAGTCATAAAATTCATATGACAATTATTGCTTAATAGCAAACAAAACATGCATCCACATTCTGTGGAAAACACTTAAGACCAAACAGCGGCGCGGTATCAAGTAACCAGCGCTCAGCATGAAATATAAACATTTTTCAACCCCCGAAAACGTGGGGCATTAGAATAAGCATTTTTAAGAACAATTGTCGCTTCTTAGAGTTTAAGAGTTTTTAAATAAAATCAGTTCAGTTCGAATGAAGACTGGGTTATTTTATTTCTCTTCGAAATTCCCTATTCATTTTGGTCCTTCGAGAAAAAGGAACTCCGTGGTTTTCCCCCACCCGTGGTAAGAGACAGAGTATAATATAAAAATATCAAAGAAGCTAACTTCGGCAATGCCAAAGTTTATATACCCTTGCATTCTTTCGCAATAATTTTTTTTACATTTTGAAATTTCTTTCCCTGCAACTGAATTCATCAATTCACAAACAAAACATTCAAATTATTTCTCTTTTTATAATAAATTTTCTTTCTTCTTGCATCATTCCCTAAGCAAAGCACAACACGCATACACATACAGTTCTTGTAGCGCTGCGTCTGTGTGTGTGTATGCATGTGCTCTGTTTGAGCAGCAAGCAGCGCTGTTTGCTGCCGGCAGCGCTGCTTGCTGTCTACTAGGTCATCATTTGAACCGATTTGTGTTGACTGTAACTTCTGTTCTATTTATCCGATCAGATTCAAATTTTGGGATCTGTCAATTTATGTCAAATACTATCATATTGGTAAATTTCATGGGGATACTCCAATTTTTGCAAAAATGTTTGTTCTAGAGCTATATGATATAGTAGTCCGATCCTCACAATTTTCATACTTTATCATCTCCCGGCTAAAAGTAGCTCAAATATGAAATTTCATTCCGATAGCTCTTAAGATGCCGGCGTGAAGTTGATTTGCACAGACGGACGGACGGACGGACGGACGGACAGACGGACGGACGGACGGACGGACAGACGGACATGGCTGTATCGACTCAGCTTCTCATGCTGATCAAGAATATATATACTTTATGGGGTCGGAAACGTCCCCTTCTGTGCGTTACAAACATCTGACCAATTTTATAATACCCTCTGCAAGGGTACAAAAACCGAAATATTGCTTAATAATTAAAAAGTGCGTGCGTCCGATTTTAAAGACAGTTTGGCTAGTGGAGCAACTGTAGTAATATCGGCGGCGGGAGTTTTTGTTTGTTGCGTATTCGAAGCCCTAATATCAAAAAAAAGGTAAAGTTTAAAGTGTGTATGTAGTTGCAAGTCAGCAACTACAAGCAGCAGCAGAGCAACAAGATAGTTGCAAAGAAGAGGCTGCTAATTCGACAAAATCTGGTGCGATGACCGGCACCGGTACCGCCTGAGCCCATAGGCCCTGAACACAGAAAAAAAAAACATACCGGGGAAGACGGGTCCCAAGGACTGCCCTGGACCATTTGACTCACCTTATTGCGAATACGCCTGTGCGAATACCAGCACCGGCACCGTCTAGCGCGACAAGCTAGACCCGGGAGCCAAGAGATCGGAGAAACCAGCATCGGCGCCCCAACAGCCTGTGCGTAGACCAGCACCGGCAACTTGAAAGCTGCTCAACGTCTGGACCGATAGCGCTACAAAGAGCGCCCACCAAAATAAACAACTATGCGCTGCGTCGGACATTTTTTTTTAATGCACTGCGATGCATATTTTTTTTCATAATTAACAATTAAAATTTATAACAAACTATGTAAAATTGTGCGGCCATAAAAGCTGTCCGATTAGAGTGTGGCCTGAAAACCATACGCAAAAATAGGCAGGGATATATGTAAAAAAGAAAACAAAACACTAAAAAAAAAAAAACAAACATTTAAAAACCAATATAAAAAAAAAAAAAATAAAAAAAAGAGAATCAATTGATTGTCACACATATATAAATCCACTATATAAAATGTTCAGTAATAAGACTGCTAAATTTTTAGAGAAGCAGGTAGAGTTGCATACCAGGTTAAGGCAGTTGCAAGCACTGGATCCCAGAAACGTTACCAGCAAAATAATCGAGGAAGTAAAAGTGATTAGTAGCCGATGGATGCCTAACCATGAAAAATTGCTCCAGCAGGGTATTTTCGATCATCAGTACTACAGAGATAAAGTACATGAAGAGGTTTTAACGATAGTTGCCAAAATAATAGCTACAGGAGAGTCAGAAAAACCAGGCACTAGTAAGTCAGTGTTAGTTGAAGCAGAAGCGGATATGTCAGAAATGTTTCATGATAGCAAAGGAGAGTCGCGCGGGAATGCGACCTCCAGTTATGAAAACGGTAGTGGAAACCAGGAGATATTTATGGATAGAGTCCGACAGCTTCAGGAATATTTGGAGGTAGTAGAGTTGAAATCAACAGGCAATGGAACATGGATAATTTATATTAATAAAATAAATTATTTATGGGAGAAGGTACGGGCATGCCAAGTAATAACAATGGATGCAAAATTTAAGAATACTATAGAGGATTTAAAATGCGACGTCCAAAATTCATTATCAATGCTAGAAACGAAAATGAACAATAAGGAAAATTGTAAAGATGAGAATGTAACCGTGAGAGGCGAACTACCGGTGTTGCCGAAAATACAGGTACCCACATTTTCTGGGGAACCTAGAGAATGGGACCTGTTTGTAGAACTATTTGCGGAACTGATTGAAAAAAGAGAGGATTTAAGTCTTGCTCTTAAGTTCAATTATTTAAAATCCCCGTTAAAGGGCGAAGCAAAGAGCATGGTAGCCCAGGTATTGTCAGGATCAGGAGTAAACGTATATACCCAAATCTTAAAAGGGGGAATTACAAAGATTGATGGCCTGCTAGGCCAAAATACTCAATTTGGTTGGATCGCTTCGCGATGCACCAAATCAAATCAAATCTGTGGTGGCTACAACAATAGATGTCACAGGTTTTGAACAACATTGCGAGAAAAAGAAAGATGAATTTCAAAATAAAAATGAAGTAAGTAAGTCGTCTCGCCGACTTAGGTATACCATACACCAGTAAAGCAAGTATTTTAAATTTATTAAACATATGCATTTTCACATGCTTTTTATTACAAGCATATCTTAGAATCTCCCTCACTCAAGTATACGAGCACCCTAGCGCCCCCACCAGCCAACGACCAACTACGGCCTTATGGAAAAACGTTTATATGCATAACTTCGTTGTTTTTTGTCCGATTTTGATCAAATTTGGTGTTTTGCTGGGTATTAGTATCAAATTTAAGTGTGCCAAATTTAATTACAAAAGGTAGAAAATTACGGGAGATAATCGAGTTTTTCCAAATTACGGGGGCGGAAAGGGGCGTGGCAAAATCGTTGCATATACAATATATGCGCATTTATTAAACAAATACACATACCAAATTTGGTGCCTCTAGCTATTATAGTCTTTAAGAAAATCAAATTTGTTTAAATTTCGTGGGCGGAGGGGGCGTGGCAAATTTTTTTTGCAACAAATTTGTGCGCGCTTACTAAAGGATTAATCATACTAAATTTGATGTCTTTAGCTATTATAGTCTTTAAGAAAATCAAATTTGTTTAAATTTCGTGGGCGGAGGGGGGCGTGGCAAAAATTTGAAATAAACTTGACCACCGTAGGTAATACACGAGTCTACGTACCAAATTTGGTGACTCTAGCTCTTATAGTCTCTGAGATCTACGTGTTCATACGGACAGACGGACGGACGGACGGACGGACGGACGGACGGACGGACGGACGGACGGACGGACGGACGGACGGACGGACGGACGGACATGTCTATATCGACTCGGCTGTTGATACTGATCAAGAATATATATACTTTATGGGGTCGGAAAAGCTTCCTTCTGCCTGTTACATACATTTTGGCGACTTTAATATACCATTTCACCCTATGGGTGTATGGTATAAAAATGAAGTAAGTAAGTCGTCTCGCCGACTTAGGTATACCATACACCAGTAAAGCAAATATTTTAAATTTATTAAACAAATGCATTTTCACATGCTTTTTATTACAAGCATATCTTAGAATCTCCCTCACTCAAGTATACGAGCACCCTAGCGCCCCCACCAGCCAACGACCAACTACGGCCTTATGGAAAAACGGTTTTATGCATAACTCCGTTGTTTTTTGTCCGATTTGTCAAATTTGGTGTTTTGCTGGGTATTAGTATCAAATTCAAGTGTGCCAAATGATGATTACAAAAGGTAGAAAATTACGTGAGATAATCGAGTTTTTCCAAATTACGGGGGCGGAAAGGGGCGTGGCAAAATCGTTGCATATATAATATATGCGCATTTATTAAACAAATACACATACCAAATTTGGTGCCTCTAGCTATTATAGTCTTTAAGAAAATCAAATTTGTTTAAATTTCGTGGGCGGAGGGGGGCGTGGCAAATTTTTTTTGCAACAAATTTGTGCGCGCTTACTAAAGGATTAATCATACTAAATTTGATGTCTTTAGCTATTATAGTCTTTAAGAAAATCAAATTTGTTTAAATTTCGTGGGCGGAGGGGGGCGTGGCAAAAATTTGAAATAAACTTGCCCACCGTAGGTAATACACGAGTCTACGTACCAAATTTGGTGACTCTAGCTCTTATAGTCTCTGAGATCTACGTGTTCATACGGACAGACGGACGGACGGACATGTCTATATCGACTCGGCTGTTGATACTGATCAAGAATATATACTTTATGGGGTCGGAAAAGCTTCCTTCTGCCTGTTACATACATTTTGGCGACTTTAATATACCATTTCACCCTATGGGTGTATGGTATAATAATACAATTCCAAAGAAATACATCAATAAAACTCAAGAAATAAATTAATGGCCGGCAGGGCCTCACATGGAGGTAAAGTGAAAATTGGGGAAGAAAAAGTATATATTCCAGAGCCAGTAAAACATGAAAATATTCAGAAGGCAATGGTTCAATTAGATAATCATTATCTAAAAAATAATATCAAAATAGATTCCGGTAATAAATTGTCCGAAAAAGCAGATGTGCAAAATAATTATAAAAAGACAACATTTAATGGTAACCAGCAATCAGCGATATTTAAAAATAGTGGAGCGAAGATCACATTGGAACAAGTCAAAAAGTAAAGGTAGTTATTTTTAAAATTCACCACCGTATAAAAAGGCTAGAAGTCAGCACAGTAATGCACATCAGAAGTGGGTAGATATCCCGATATATAAATTGTTAGATAATGTTCCAACTATAGTATAAAAACCACTAAAAGCCAACTCAATAATACATTCGGGAGAATTGGTAAAAATAGGAAGTCAGTTACAATCAGTAAAGGAACATCAGATTGACTATGTTCAACGTCCATTATGTAACTGGTCATGCTTTTTTAACAATATGACAACTAAATATAAAGATAAAGTCCAAAACGCCGCATTTGGCGGCCCTTTGCAGAATGTTTAAGAATAAACATCGTGTTCATCTGAGCTGGCTTCACCAAATCAGATGCATCAATGAAAAATACAATTCGAAACAAAAACATAAACAAAAGTAAGTCATAAAATTCATATGACAATTATTGCTTAATAGCAAACAAAACATGCATCCACATTCTGTGGAAAACACTTAAGACCAAACAGCAATGCGGTATCAAGTAACCAGCGCTGAGCATGAAATATAAACAAATTTCAACCCCCAAAAAAGTGGGGCATTAGAATAAGCATTTTTAAGAACAATTGCCGCTTCTTAGAGTTTGAGAGTTTTTAAATAAAATCAGTTCATATTTTGAATTCAACGAATGAAGACTGGGTTATTTTCCTTCGCTCCGGGAATTGAATAGGTTCAAGCACCGCTTTTTATCCAGCTCAGTGTGATGGTAGAGCCAAGCATATATTTCAGCTGGAACAGCAATAGATTGCTGGACTCTATTTAACAATTGCGATAGTAAGTGTGCTGCACATAATTCCAATTTAGGAATAGTCTTTCTATTTTTGATTGGATTAACTTTGTTTTTGCCGGCTATTAAGGTAACTGCTTCACCTATTTAAGCATATACTACCGCTGCATATGCCTTTTCTGAAGCGTCAGCAAAACCATGAATCTGTAACAACAAATTAGGCTGTGTCTTGATCCATCGGCGTAATCTGATTTCTTCCAGATACACCAAATTGTCCCTGTAAGATTTCCATTCTTTTGTTTCGTTATCGGACAACTCTTGATCCCAATTTTGCCCCGCTAGCCACAACTTCTGCATGAATAACTTGCCTATTACTGTTACTGATGCTAGCGAACCTAGTGGATCATAAATTTTGGCTAATTTGGATAGCACCCCTCTTTTATTCATCTTCCTGTTTTCGTCACAGTTTACCTTAAATTTAAATTCGTCTTTAATGTCTTTTTGAAGTCGCGGCCCGATCCACATCACGTCATTGAGACTTCTGTTATTCGTGGTTTTCGCAGAACCGTCAAATACAACTGTTAAACTTGTCCAACTTTCTTCTTTTACTACTGCTTTATGTGGCAGGTAATAAGAACCATCATCCTTAGTTTCTACCATATGGCCCAACTCCAAATTGGATTTTTCTAAAAAATTTTCTCCAAGTTAGAAAATTGCGCTGTTGCTTCTAGACTCACACCCACGAATTTGGGGGTCGAAAATTTATTATTATTTTGGGCACGGCGTCGGCCACTTGACATCCTTCCGTTGTGATCTTTTGGGTTAGTTTAGAATTACAAGTGTTTTCCCCACATCGTGTGTGCTAATTGTAATTCTAGACATATGCTAGGTTAGTTGTTTGGTAAAAAGGTACTGTTTAAGATTAAACATCGTAGTCAGCTGAAACGGCTTCACCAAATCAGATTGACCAAAGAAATATACAAAAACGAAACATAAACAAAAGTAAGTCATAAAATTCATATGACAATTATTGCTTAATAGCAAACAAAACATGCATCCACATTCTGTGGAAAACACTTAAGACCAAACAGCGGCGCGGTATCAGGTAACCAGCGCTCAGCATGAAATATAAACATTTTTCAACCCCCGAAAACGTGGGGCATTAGAATAAGCATTTTTAAAAACAATTGTCGCTTCTTAGAGTTTAAGAGTTTTTAAATAAAATCAGTTCATATTTTGAATTCAACGAATGAAGACTGGGTTATTTTATTTCTCTTCGAAATTCCCTATTCATTTTGGTCCTTCGAGAAAAAGGAACTCTGTGGTTTTCCCCCACCAGTGGTAAGAGACTCAGAGTGTGAATCAGCTCCTTGAAGTCTGATCTTATGCAAGTGTAAATGCTAAGATCAGCTAAAGGTAGCAAAAATAAATTAACTCTTGTTTTCCCCCACCCGTGGTGAGAGACAGAGTATAATATAAAAAGCAAAATATTGCTTAATAATTAAAAAGTGCGTGCGTCCGATTTTAAAGACAGTTTGGCTAGTGGAGCAACTGTAGTAATATCGGCGGCGGGAGTTTTTGTTTGTTGCGTATTCGAAGCCCTAATATCAAAAAGAAGGTAAAGTTTAAAGTGTGTATGTAGTTGCAAGTCAGCAACTACAAGCAGCAGCAGAGCAACAAGATAGTTGCAAAGAAGAGGCTGCTAATTCGACAAAATCTGGTGCGATGACCGGCACCGGTACCGCCTGAGCCCATAGGCCCTGAACACAGCAAAAAAAAACATACCGGGGAAGACGGGTCCCAAGGACTGCCCTGGACCATTTGACTCACCTTATTCCGAATACGCCTGTGCGAAGGCATTTAGCATTGCAAAAATCATAGCGTCTAAACCAATAAAGCGATTTGAAAAATTTAAAAAGCATATGATAAAGAATACCTTAAACTTCAAAATGAATGTTTGTCAAAAGTGCTGGGTGTTTGTGGTGCTGTAATATTCAAGGTCAAAGTCAGAAAATATTTCCAAGCATGTTTTTCCTTTAAAAATGGATCGAAACCCGGTTTTTTTCAATCACAAATGGATTTTTTCATTGTTTTAGACGACTGTGTAACATTTTTTTAAGTTTTAATTTGATTTTTTTAACATAATTACAAAAAGAAAAAAAAAATTTTTTTAATTTTTTTTTAGGTTAATTTTGAAAATTTGCTATTGATGGCTGATTTTCTTCAAAATAATTTTCAATATTTACATCAATATCTAATAAACTCAACATTTCGGGACTATAGTTGCTATTTTCCAAATCCTTTCGTGATCGCACGTGCCTCAGTGATGCAATAAGTGGGTCCGAAGAGGCTGCTAGCATGTTAAAAAGGTCATCATTTTGTCTAAGACGAGAAATTTTTAATGTATTAGTGTATCTGAACCTTTTGTAGTCCTTGTTTTTACATTCCTGTGCTTCTTCGGATAGCTCTCCAAGTGGTAAACACTGATATTCTATTAAATCCTTTCCGTGAGCCAAAATCCTATGTACCGTTGGGGTAAGTTTTTTTGCGGATACAATTCAGTCAAAAGATGAGCAGTCTTTAAAGTATATTCGGCAAATTTTTCACCATTTATCATTTCCTTGCAATTTATAACATTCAAGATAACAGCCAACCTTTTTATGATCTCTTGACTAACACCTGTTATAAGAGATGTCATTTCATCATTTTCAAAAAATCTCCTTGAAGTATTTCCATCATTCGTGTTTCCGTATCCGTACTTTGGGCAGTCAACTTTCAGTCCCAGCTTCCGAGAGAATTCAGCTTGTATAATCTCCTTCCTGGTCTGAATATCCTCACGAGATGTTTTATCCGTTTTTGTTTCTCCTGGCCGAGGAAGTCTGTAAGCTAGCTTTAAAATAAAATCCATACATTTTATTCTGCAATGCAACGGAGAAATTCCATATTCCTCTTCCTCGGCTAGTTGATGGTTGATCATCTTCGTGCTCCGAACCTACGAATGTCGTATACTCCTCAAGCCAAACTTCATTTTTTTTCACGAAATTTGCCAGATTTCTGCCGCTTGCGATCCATTTTCGCCTTAAATTAGAATGCGTACATTTGATTTTTACCTTAAGCTCCGTACTAGCGTTTTTGAATGAAACGCTCATCTCCTTTAGCAATCCCATTTCAAAATCATTTTAGTTTTCACACTCGTGGAAAACTTTCAAAATCCTTTCATTCTTTAACAACATTTTTGCACAAATAAATAAAACTGTCTTGAATTATATTGACAAATACTATTCAGTCCTGATTTAAGGTGTTTCCACTTATGGAGTTAAAAATAAACTGTCGCAAACGAGAGGAACAATTAGCTCTTTTTATGTTATATTTTTTGAATTAACTATGTAGAACGAAAAATCGGTATTACACTTTTTGTATTAATTAGGTAAAAAACTTAATATTTACATCCAATTAGGTAAACGGAAATAAAAACCACCAACCCACAATTGGGACAAATTTTTCATCAACTTTAATAACATTTACCTGTCTTGTAAGTTTTTCCAAAGCAGGGAATTAGCAATTTATCATTGTAGAATGGCATATATGTAAATAGGTAGTATTTGCAAAACAGCATTACGCAATGTTATCATTTAAATACAAAGAAGCTACAGGCCTACAAGCCTGCAGCGCATTTTTCAGGCGAGGTTGCCTTAGTTTTATGGCTTACGCATCGGTGTCGCAGGTCTCCGCATATTGGGACTATATACATCTGATAGGTAAATATTTCACCTACCTAGTGTATGTAGTCCGGTATTGATACTCGTTGATCCTTGCTAGTTTTATTCCACCAAAGTTCAAAAAATGTCAATATTTAGTACATTTTTTAAACGCTTCTAGTTCAATAACGATTTAAGTAATTATTAAAATTTATGAAACATGCTATTCATAAAGAACATACTTTTCAGATAAAACCAAAAAATTCAAGATCGATTGTTGAAATCGCCAAATATTCAGTTTCAAAGTTGCGATTTTTTTTTAAAATCATCATTTTTTCCTATACACTAAAAATGTCTCAACTTTGGGAGCCTCTAGCACCCATGAATCTCAACCGATTTCAAAAATTTTTTGGATTCATAATCTCTGAAGTATTTCCTATCGATTGCATATATCATTTTTGCCAAACGCGATTATGAAAAAACGTATTTGTGCAACGCTATTCCAGCAAAAGGCCCAACTGTGCGTCGGCTGCGGCGCTCAAAGATAGTTGTCCGATCTGCAAAGGTCCATGGCATAACGCACTTCTGTGCTATAAGTTTAAAGCGCTAACACCTAAAGAAAGGGTGGAAATAGCCAAAAAAGTGCAATTGTGTACACGATGCTTGAAGCATTCAAGCAACAAGAAATGCACTAATGAAATGGTATGCTCATTGTGCAACAAGGGGCACCATACCCTGCTTCATTTTGGGGAAAAACAGGCGAAGGTAAATACTTGTGTTACGTAACAACAAAAACTGTTGGCCACAGCTCTAATACAAGTTAAAAAAAATAAATGGAGAGTATGAAACATTAAGAGCCTTAATTGATAAAGGCTCTCAGAGCACTATTTTGTCTGAAGAAGCCGCTCAAATGTTGAAATTACCTAAGATCAAGAAACAAACAGAAATAAGTGGCGTGCTAATTGTAATTCTAGACATATGCTAGGTTAGTTGTTTGGTAAAAAGGTACTGTTTAAGATTAAACATCGTAGTCAGCTGAAACGGCTTCACCAAATCAGATTGACCAAAGAAATATACAAAAACGAAACATAAACAAAAGTAAGTCATAAAATTCATATGACAATTATTGCTTAATAGCAAACAAAACATGCATCCACATTCTGTGGAAAACACTTAAGACCAAACAGCGGCGCGGTATCAGGTAACCAGCGCTCAGCATGAAATATAAACATTTTTCAACCCCCGAAAACGTGGGGCATTAGAATAAGCATTTTTAAAAACAATTGTCGCTTCTTAGAGTTTAAGAGTTTTTAAATAAAATCAGTTCATATTTTGAATTCAACGAATGAAGACTGGGTTATTTTATTTCTCTTCGAAATTCCCTATTCATTTTGGTCCTTCGAGAAAAAGGAACTCTGTGGTTTTCCCCCACCAGTGGTAAGAGACTCAGAGTGTGAATCAGCTTCTTGAAGTCTGATCTTATGCAAGTGTAAATGCTAAGATCAGCTAAAGGTAGCAAAAATAAATTAACTCTTGTTTTCCCCACCCGTGGTGAGACACAGAGTATAATATAAAAAGCAAAATATTGCTTAATAATTAAAAAGTGCGTGCGTCCGATTTTAAAGACAGTTTGGCTAGTGGAGCAACTGTAGTAATATCGGCGGCGGGAGTTTTTGTTTGTTGCGTATTCGAAGCCCTAATATCAAAAAGAAGGTAAAGGTTTAAAGTGTGTATGTAGTTGCAAGTCAGCAACTACAAGCAGCAGCAGAGCAACAAGATAGTTGCAAAGAAGAGGCTGCTAATTCGACAAAATCTGGTGCGATGACCGGCACCGGTACCGCCTGAGCCCATAGGCCCTGAACACAGCAAAAAAAAACATACCGGGGAAGACGGGTCCCAAGGACTGCCCTGGACCATTTGACTCACCTTATTCCGAATACGCCTGTGGGAAGGCATTTAGCATTGCAAAAATCATAGCGTCTAAACCAATAAAGCGATTTGAAAAATTTAAAAAGCATATGATAAAGAATACCTTAAACTTCAAAATGAATGTTTGTCAAAAGTGCTGGGTGTTTGTGGTGCTGTAATATTCAAGGTCAAAGTCAGAAAATATTTCCAAGCATGTTTTTCCTTTTAAAAATGGATCGAAACCCGGTTTTTTTCAATCACAAATGGATTTTTTCATTGTTTTAGACGACTGTGTAACATTTTTTTAAGTTTTAATTTGATTTTTTAACATAATTTTAAAAAAAGGAAAAAAATTTTTTTAATTTTTTTTTAGGTTAATTTTGAAAATTTGCTATTGATGGCTGATTTTCTTCAAAATAATTTTCAATATTTACATCAATATCTAATAAACTCAACATTTCGGGACTATAGTTGCTATTTTCCAAATCCTTTCGTGATCGCACGTGCCTCAGTGATGCAATAAGTGGGTCCGAAGAGGCTGCTAGCATGTTAAAAAGGTCATCATTTTGTCTAAGACGAGAAATTTTTAATGTATTAGTGTATGTAGTGTAGTGTATGTAGTCCGGTATTGATACTCGTTGATCCTTGCTAGTTTTTATTCCACCAAAGTTCAAAAAATGTCAATATTTAGTACATTTTTTAAACGCTTCTAGTTCAATAACGATTTAAGTAATTATTAAAATTTATGAAACATGCTATTCATAAAGAACATACTTTTCAGATAAAACCAAAAAAATTCAAGATCGATTGTTGAAATCGCCAAATATTCAGTTTCAAAGTTGCGATTTTTTTTTAAAATCATCATTTTTTCCTATACACTAAAAATGTCTCAACTTTGGGAGCCTCTAGCACCCATGAATCTCAACCGATTTCAAAAATTTTTTGGATTCATAATCTCTGAAGTATTTCCTATCGATTGCATATATCATTTTTGCCAAACGCGATTATGAAAAAACGTATTTGTGCAACGCTATTCCAGCAAAAGGCCCAACTGTGCGTCGGCTGCGGCGCTCAAAGATAGTTGTCCGATCTGCAAAGGTCCATGGCATAACGCACTTCTGTGCTATAAGTTTAAAGCGCTAACACCTAAAGAAAGGGTGGAAATAGCCAAAAAGTGCAATTGTGTACACGATGCTTGAAGCATTCAAGCAACAAGAAATGCACTAATGAAATGGTATGCTCATTGTGCAACAAGGGGCACCATACCCTGCTTCATTTTGGGGAAAAACAGGCGAAGGTAAATACTTGTGTTACGTAACAACAAAAACTGTTGGCCACAGCTCTAATACAAGTTAAAAAAATAAATGGAGAGTATGAAACATTAAGAGCCTTAATTGATAAAGGCTCTCAGAGCACTATTTTGTCTGAAGAAGCCGCTCAAATGTTGAAATTACCTAAGATCAAGAAACAAACAGAAATAAGTGGCGTATCTGCAACAAAAAGTAGAACGTCGAAGTATAGGGTAAATATTGAAATGAAAACACGTGGTTCGGAGAAGGAACTTATTAAGGTTGAAGCAATTGTATTACCGCAATTAATGAAAGCACTTCCGTTGAAAATAGCAAACGTAGATATGTCAAAATGGCAAACTTACGTGCTAGCTGACCCCACATTTAATAAACCGGGTAGGGTTGATATGATAATAGGGGTAGACGTATATACCCGTATCTTAAAGAGTGGATTTGCCAAGATTAACGGCTTGCTGGGACAAAACACTCAATTTGGCTGGATCGTATTGGGATGTACTAAATCAAAAGGAGATGAGTCTATAGTAGCTACAACAATAGACGTGACAGATATGGAACGTTTTTGGGAATTGGAGGCAGACGAAGAAGATGATATAGAAGCTAATCAATGTGGAGAAAATTTTAACAAAACAACAATAATTGATAAATTGGGAAGATATGTGGTAACGATCCCATTTAAGCAAGAAAGGGATTTAGGTGACTTGAAGGCGCAAGCAACAGCGCGATTCCTTAACTTGGAGAAAAAATTTCAAAAAAAATCCAAAACTTAAGGAGGAGTACGAAAAATTCATTAAAGAATATTTGGAGTTGGGCCATATGGTAGAAACTAAGGATGAAGGTGCATATTACCTTCCACATCAAGCAGTAGTAAAAGAAGCAAGTTTGACAACTAAATTAAGAGTTGTATTTGACGCTTCTGCAAAAACCACAAATAACAGAAGTCTCAATGATGTGATGTGGATCGGGCCGCGACTCCAAAAAAGACATTTTCGACATAACATTAAAATGGCGAAAATGGCAGTACGTAGCATCTGCAGATATTGAAAAAATGTATCGGCAGATAAACATTGATCAAGACGATCAAAAATATTTGCATATTTTGTGGAGGAATTCACCACAGAAAAAATTAAGAAAATATAAATTGACAACAGTAACGTACGGTACTGCATCGGCACCGTACTTAGCTACAAGGGTGCTTGCAGAAATCGCAAACAGGTGTCAGGATAAAGTGATTAGTGAAATTATCCGAGATGAGTTCTACATGGATGTCTTAATGACAGGGGGTGATACAGTACAAGAATCAAAACACAAAGTTCAGCAGGTTTCCAGAGAGCTGGAAAAGGCAGGAATGAATTTGAGAAAATGGATTTCGAATAGATCCGAAATTGTTGAAGAGGTTATTAATACAGGCGATAATAAAGTATTAAAAATTGATGAGAACCAAGCAATTAAAACCTTCAGGTTGCAGTGGGAGCCATTTAAAGACGAATTTAAATTTAAGGTAAACTGTGACGAAAACAGGAAGGTGAATAAAAGAGGGGTACTATCCACACTAGCCAAATGATCCACTAGGTTGGCTAGCACCAGTAACAGTAATAGACAAGTTATTCATGCAGAAGTTGTGGCTAGCGGAGCAAAATTGGGATCAAGTGTTGTCCGATAACGAAACAACAGAATGGAAATCCTTCAGGGACAATTTGGTGTATCTGGAAGAAGTCAGATTACCCCGATGGATCAAGACACAGCCTAATATGTTGTTACAGATTCATGGTTTTGCTGACGCTTCAGAAAAGGCATATGCAGCGGTAGTATATGCTAAAATAGGTGAAGCAGTTGCCTTAATAGCCAGCAAGAACAAAGTTAATCCAATCAAAAATAGGAAGACTATTCCTAAATTGGAATTATGCTTGCCTTTGCCTAGCTATGCCTTGCTATCGCAATTGCTAAAAAGAGTCCAGCAATCTTTTGCTGTTCCAGCTGAAATATATGCTTGGAGTGACTCTACTATCACACTGTGCTGGAGAAAAAACGGTGCTAGTAAGGAAAAATTCGTAAGGCGTCGCATAGAGGATATCATAAAAATCAAAGAAATAGTATGGAACCATGTAAAATCAGAAGATAAACCTGCAGATATAGCTTCAAGGGGTAATTGTCCAAATAAGTTAAAAGATTGTGAATTGTGGTGGAATGGGCGAAAGTGGCTTGGCGAGGCAAATGACAAATGGCCTAAACAAAAAACAGATGATGACAAAAGTATGGTAAATTCCGTGCTAGTAAATACAGAAAGCAGTATTGTGCAGGATCTAGTTGAAAATATTCCTGTATGAATAAGCTGCTTAGAATTACGGCATATGTATTAAGATTTATTGGCATTAAAAAAAGAGATAGAGTGTACCCATCATATCTCACCGTCAGTGAGCTTAAGAATGCTAAAAATTTTATAGTTAAACACCAACAGGCATATCAATTTAACAGAGAGATATCATGTCTTACGCAGAACAAACAAATTGACATGAAAAGTAAAATTTTAAGCTTAAATCCATTTTTGGATGACGATGGAATATTGCGCGTGGGGGGGAAGATTACAAAATGCCAATATATGTTTTGATGCCAAACATCCTGTGATTTTGGATAAATCACATCTAACAATGCTGTTGATTAAGGATGCTCATAAGGAAACTCTATACAGAGGAATTAATCTTATGAGAAATCAAATTCAATGGAAATTTTGGATTTTCGGATTGAGAAACGCCCTTAAAAAATACCTAAGGGAATGCGTTACTTGTGCCAGATACCGCCAAGTAACTGCGGAGCAAATTATGGGTAACCTACCCAAAAGCAGGGTAACGGTGTCATCTCCATTTCATAATACGGGGATTGATTTTGCCGGTCCATATCTTATAAGATGCTCAAAAAACCGGGGACAAAAAACATTCAAAGGGTACATAGCAGTATTCGTGTGCTTGTCAACTAAAGCAATTCATTTAGAAGTTGTTAGTGATTTGACAACTGATGCTTTCCTAGCAGCATTTCGAAGATTAGTTGCAAGACGGGGCAAATGCGCTAACATATATTCTGATAATGGTACAAATTTTGTGGGAGCAGCTAGGAGGCTCGATGAAGAATTCAAAAAAGCAGTTGAAGATAACGTTCAGGTTGCCCCTGTTCTAGAGCGAGAACAGATTAGCTGGCATTTTAGCCCCCCGGCAGGACCTCACTTCGGAGGTATATGGGAAGCTGGGGTAAAGTCGGTTAAGTATCATCAAAAAAGAGTCATAGGAGACAGTAACCTCACATATGAGGAACTTGCTACATTATTGTGCCAAATAGAAGCCGTTTTAAATTCACGTCCGTTGTATACGACGGGTGAAGATATGGGCAACAACGAAGTGCTAACTCCCGGTCATTTCCTAATTGGAAGACCAACATTAGAAGCAGCCGAGTCCATATCAGAGGAAAAAATTGGAAACATAGACAGATGGAAATTAATTCAGAAAATGAAAAGAGATTTCTGATTAGCAATGTTGATGCTACTTTGTCAATTGTCGAATGCAGCAAGCATTAAAGATAATCGACCAAAAATTACGGTAAAAGAACTAAACGCAACAGCCGCATTGTACTTAGATCCAATGGGTGAGGTGGAGGTAGTAGCGTCCTGATGGGATCTGGTTGTATACTATGACATGTCGGCATATTTTGAAATGCTAACTAAAGGTGACAGATTGATTCCTAAAATGAGGGTTTTATGTCAAAAGTTATATAATTTCGAAGACCAGTGCCATTGCGTATTAGGCAACACGATAAAACGCATTACGGAAATCGAAGAAAATAATAGATTGCTCATGAGTCAAAATAAGCCAAGAAGCAAACGAGCACCGTTTGAATTCATGGGTTCACTGTACCATATATTATTTGGCATAATGGATGCAGATGACAGAGTACAGATGGAATAAAACATGGAAATTTACTGACAAATCAGCAAAATCTGAAACACCTATAAGAAAAGCAGACATCGATTGTAGACTCCACGGCAAACATTCTAAATGAACATGAACAACCGGATTGAAAATATGACGGAAGTACTAAAAGAAAGCTATTACGTATATAGAGAGTCCATCCAGTTTTTCATGATTGTAAGGCAACTGAGTTCAGTGGTGGATGAATGTGAAAAAATCCAGACAGGAATTATAAATCTTTTAATAGACATTAATCATGGTAGGTTGAACCCTAACATTTTAAAACCAAGTCAGATGAAGTTGGAAATAACAAAAATAAAGGACAAGTTGTCCGAAGCTTTAGTACTACCAGGTAAAACGACAGGTACTGAGTTAAAAGATATATATACTCTGTTGACGGCCAAGGGTATCTTTATTGACCGAAAACTAATCATAAATGCAAAAATACCACTCTTTGGTAGGCATCCGTCTTTTCTCTATAAAGTTGTTCCGGTGCCTGTACGATTAAACAATAATCAAATGATAATGGTTTATATAGATAGCCAGTACTTAATATATAACTTTGAAATAGACTCGTATCATCTAATGTCTGAGACAGCTATGCAAAAATGTCGTAACTGGCAGTCGAGCAGGAGAATATGTGAAGGAAGTTGGCCATGGAATAGTGCCAATGGTAATGCCTGTGAGCTGACAGCGCTTAAACAAAGTACCAAATCTAACTGCCTAAACTCAACGATCGTTGCGACAAGATCTTACTGGGTAGAATTAGATAGTAGCAGTAGTTGGTTGTTCAAGGTCCCACCTAAAACTAAGGCCAGAGTCCAATGCGGTAACAAACAGCATGAGGTAGTGGATATTCCAGAGCAAGGAATTTTGAATCTCAAATCAGGCTGCACAGCTAGGACAGAGGATAAAATTTTAGTTGCTCATCATAGCATCCAGTCAGAATCATACGTAGCTATTAAGACGTCGCTCGTAGGGGACATTAGTAACATGGAAAGTATCGTATGGAGTCCAGTAGAAGCAAACATAGTAAACCATTCGGCAGAATTGGAGAAAATAGGAAGCCAATTACAATCAGTAAAGGAACATCATATTGAATTACTAGGTTTAAACTTCCATCTTGCAACCGGTCCTGCTTCCCTAATATTAGTGTTATAGTTTAAGAGTTTTTAAATAAAATCAGTTCATATTTTGAATTCAACGAATGAAGACTGGGTTATTTTATTTCTCTTCGAAATTCCCTATTCAGGTACAGTTGTATTGTTTTTTCTTTAGTGCATCTGATTTGGTGAAGCCAGCTCAGATGAACACTATGTTTATTCTTATAGACCCGCCATCCTCTATATAACAGCTATGCAAGCTGCTGGGACCATTCTACAGCCGCCAATTTGAGTCTTATAGCGGCCTTCCTTTATATAACAGCTATATCAGCTGATGCAACCATTTTAAAGCCGCCATTTTGAGTCTCATAGCCGCCATCCTTTATATAACAGCTATAAAAGATGCTGGAACCATTCTACAGCCGCCGTTTTGAGACTTTATAGCCGCTATCCTTTATATAACTGTTAAACGAGCTGCTGGAACCATTTTACAGCCGCCAATTTGAGTCTCATAGCCGCCATAATTTATATAATAGCCATACAAGCTGCGGGTGCCATTCTACAGCCGGTGAGTCTTACAGCCGCCATCCTTTAAATAACAGCTATAAAAGATGCTGGAACCATTCTATAGCCGCTATTTTGAGTCTTACAGCGGCCATCCCTAATATAACAGCTATACTAGCTGCTGGAACTATTCTACAGCCGCCATTTTGAGTCCTATACCCGCCTTCCTTTATATATCAGCTATGCAAGTTGCTGCAACCATTTTACAGCCGCCATTTTGAGTCTCATAGCCGCCATCCTTTATATAACAGCTATACAAGCTGCTGGAACCATTCTACAGCCACAATTTTGAGTCTTATGGGCGCCTTTCTTTACATAACAGCTATACAAGCCGCTAGAACCACCCTACAGCCGCCATTTTGTGTCTTATAGCGGCCATCGTTTAACATCTATACAAGCCGCTGGAACCATTCTACAGCCGCCATATTGAGTAACAGCTATGCAATGGTGCAACCATTTTACAGCCGCCATTTTGAGTCTCATAGCCGCCATTTTGAGTCTCATAGCCGCCATCTTTTATATAACAGCTATTCAAGCTGCTGGAACCATTCTACAGCCGCCATTTTGAGTCTTATGGCCGCCATTCTTTTTATAATAGCTATTCAAGCCGATGGAACTGTTCTACAGCCATTTTGAGTCTTCTAGCCGCCATCTTTTATTTAACAGCTATACAAGCTGCTAGAACCATAACTTGCAAATAACAATTGAGTGTTTTTTTTTCTTTACGCTCAATCTCTGAGCAGAATCGAAACAACTGGAAAAATTTGCTCTCACTTTGAGCAGTTAAGGAACATCGACGAAAATAATACGCCACTGCCAGCGCGGTTTTGCCTCCGCTAAATGCAAGTGCGTACCCATGGTGTTAGCCACTATAAGGCCAGAGCGACCATTGCCAGACGACGACCCCACCCATGGTTTCAAGTCGGACTTTTGGGACTACGACCAAAATAATGTCGATTATTAATATTTTATGAACTGACCAGAGGATAAATTGTTGGACAGCTACTTGAGCTACTGATGTTCCCCTTGTTAGGCTTCGGCCACGCATTAAGCGATGAGCGACTAAGCGACTGAGCGACGCGCTCTCGAGCGACGTTAATGAGCGATCGCGTTGAGTGAGGTCGCCAAGCCCTAAGCGGCACCGCTCGATTTATTAGTTGTAAAAGTTACTTACTCTATAGAAGTTCTATGAATTCCGCATCGTCGCTCAGCGATGCACTAAAAATTAGAATCAATTCTAGCGCTGAGCGACGTCGCTCAGACGCTCACAAAATTCGCTCGTCGCTCAGCAGCTGCGTTGCCACTCCAACGGTTTTTCATAAGCTTTAATATTTTACGTCGCTCGAGAGAGCGTCGCTCAGTCGCTTAGTCGCTCATCGCTTAATGCGTGGCCGAAGCTTTAGACAAAATAGAACAAAAAAAACAAAACAATATAAATGAATTCAATGAATATTAAATTTTACTATGACTAATTGTTTCGCTTAATTAATAACAGAGATTTTAAATTGTCTGCTCCTATTGAGCTCCGACGTATGAAATGCAGGGCTGAAAATGGCCGTTCTACTGACACTTGCATTGCTGGTGTAGCCAGCACTACTTGTGCGAACGCAGTTAATCTGGCAATTTGAGCTTCACTTCATTGAAGTAATCTAAAATATTTGCATTCAATGGCAAGCGACCAAACATTACATCGAAGGCTTCAATGTCACCATAAATCTTTGTAAGTTTTTCCGATACAGGCTCTTCTTTGCTTTCTGACACTGTCTGAACTTTGTCCAAATAGGCTGAAAACAGCGAACTCGCTCCAGCTGAGGATACATTTAATGAATTTGAAGATAATGAGGCGTCAAAGATATCTTCATATTCATGAGTGCCTAAAATAATAAAGCGATAATATTTAACATATTTCCTTGATATTAGTTTAAAACATGTATTAGTATTTGACAAACACAGTTTCATGAAGTAAATTGAAATTTTTCAGAACTAAGAGCACTAAACATAAAAGAAAAGGGACAACAATTTGCGTCAAACTATATTATTTAGCTTACTTGTTTCAACTCGATTAAACGATATGCAATTTTCTTTAAATTTTGTTTTTCTAACGCTTTTTGCTTAGGCGTTTACATACAATTTAACCTTGAGTCCATATAAACTGCCGCCAACAATACTTCATTTTACAACAAACTCTTTTCTCTAATTTTCATCTGAGCTGATAGTTTTTTTTTTATGGTATTACTGTTTTTTATACCATACACCCGTAATATACCATATATTAAAGTCGCCAAAATGTATGTAACAGGCAGAAGGAAGCTTTTCCGACCCCATAAAGTATATATATTCTTGATCAGTATCAATAGCCGAGTCGATTTAGCCATGTCCGTCTGTCCGTCCGTATGAACGCCTAGTTCTCGGAGACTATAAGAGATAGAGCCACCAAATTTGTAAATTTGTAAAATGTAGGCTCGTGTAGTATGTAGAGTGATCAAGTTTGTTTCAAATTTTTGCCACGCCCCTTTCCGCCCCCGCAATTCAAAAAAACGTTTATCTCAAAAACTATTGCAGCTAGAGACACCAAATTTGGTACATATGTATATTTGCATAGTAAATGAGCACATTTCCGCCCCCCGAAATTTGAAAAACTCGATTATCTCCCGTAATTTTTCACCTTGTGCAAAATACCAAATTTGATCAAAATCGGACAAAAAATAGCTGAGTTATGCATATAAACGTTTTTGCATAAGGCCGGAGATGGCCGTTGGCGGGTGGGGGCGCTAGGGTGCTTATATGCATAAGTGCGCGAGATATTGAGATATGCTTGTAACAAGCATGTGAACAGAATTTTTTAAAATAGGCAAATGCATTAGTTATTACAAATTTGAAATATTTGTTTTACTGGTGTATGGTATACCTAAGTCGGCGAGACGACTTACTTACTTCATTTCACTTTTACCTTTAATTCCATCCAGAGAATAAAGAACTCACTATACACTAGGTGTGGGTCCTGAAGCTTTAAAGTCGCTTGATATGTTTCTTTGAAAGCGTCAATATAAATCTCCGTTTACTCCCAATCAGCATCTACATATATTTTAGTTATAACATATATCGTGTTATAACATCGAGAGTTGGGATGTTTTAGAAACGTCTATATACAGTAGCGGACAAAGAAATCCGGACACCTCGGTATGCCTCTATATGCAAACTTTGAACGGGCGTAAAATATGTAAAAAAGGTTCAATCGGTTTGGATCTTTTTTCGCGTTATCTATTAAGTATTTAGCTTTAAAATACCGCCTAGTTTGGTGTAACCTAAACTTTTGAAGTGAAAAAAAAAATAAAAAGTGAAAAATGTCAAAAATGACTGAAACTGATAAAGGTGCCATATTGGCTTTACGATCGGAAAATTTAAGTCTTCGCGATATAAGCGCTAAGGTTGGCTTTAGTAAATCTTCTGTCTTAATTTTAATTTAAGACTTTTTCTGTAAAAAAAACATCACTGAAATCTAATAAATATTTGTTTTGGTTAGCAAATACATATATATAATAAGTTTAATACAAATTTTTTCGAATCAACAAACACAATTTTTAAAAACTTACAAAACAAAGATTTTTTTGCCTGTCCGGATTTCTTTGTCCGCTACTGTATTTATGTATATGTTAAATTATATATTTAATAAAAAACGAATTGTTACTAACCTATTTGTTTCCGTGCGGAGTGATTTGCACAACGTACGACAGCAACTAATTTACCCTCGATCGCATTTACATCAAGTACACACATCAAATCAATGCAATCTAATTTTTTCATGGTATTTTCAGCTTGTGTGTCATCGAAAAAAAGGGACTCCTCCGTGGACAGCGTTTGAAATTTGAACGGTTTTATTCATATTTTTACCATTATCAGATGTTATGCTGTGTGTATAAATTTAATATTCTTAATATTCGAGGAAGCTTCTGCTCTCTGACGCGACTGTCGTGTTTTTGCGTAGCTCCTGAGTTTTTATTAATATATATTGTTTTCTCTCAATTTTTAATTGTGCCTAGTTTGTTTTCGCTTTTAGCTGGTGTCGTTTGCTTGAAACCCTTGCGTTTTATTTGCATAATTCGCCAAATTAAACAGTTTTTTTTTCTTTTTCGTGATTAGTGTTTGGTGCATTTAAATTGTTTTTATTTTTATACCCTTGCAAAAAGGGTATATTAATTTTGGTCAGAAGTGTGCAACGGATCATCTCAGACCATATAAAGTATATATATTCTTGATCAGCACGACGAGACGAGTTCAAATAGCCATGTCCGTCCGTCCGTCCGTCTGGATCAACGCGAACTCCTCCGAGACCGTAAGAGCTACAAAGCTGAAATTTTGCACGTAGGCTTGTATATACTGCCGGCGTTGTATATCTCGGATTCAGCGGATCGGACCACTATATCATATAGCTCCCATAACAACGTCTAAGTCACGAACAGTGACTTTTCTCAATAACTTTGTTAATTTTATAGCTATTGTCATAAAAGTTGGTATTTGTCAGTTTTGTGTTCTTATTAATTTTTTTTTTTATTTATTTATTTTGCATATGTTTGTTATAATAATAAGAGTATGCTTCTAATATACAATTTCATTAGAGTTCAGGTCTATGGACCTTTTCAGCTATGTTATATGTGGGGATATTAATATTCTACAATTTGATTGTTATCATAATAAATTAAATTTAGGGGAAAACTTTGCAAGAAAAACCCCCATCCTACTTAAGATAAAACTTAATACTACTTACATCTATATTTACATAATTATTTCGTTTATGTGATTATAGGTTGAGTATCTGCATTTATCATTGAAGTCGGCATTCAATCTGTATAATCTGTCTGTTATCATTTCGACTTTAGCTTTGTTATGAATGTCTGAGGTGGGATGGTGCCAAGGGAGTTTGAATATCATTTTTAATAGTTTGTTTTGGGCTATTTGCAGCCTTTTAATATGGCACTTGGCGACATCCGACCACACTGGGGCTCCGTAAAACATAACTGCCTGGAATATTGACCTGAACAGGTATAACTTGTTTTCTATAGATAAACGGGAGTTCCTGTTAATAAAGGGATATAGAATTCTGGTAAGGGAATTGATTTTGTCTATTGTATACCCTACATGGTCCTTAAAGTTTATTTTAGAGTCTAAAATGACTCCCAGGTAGCGAACTTTTTTATCCCAGGGAATATCGGTGCCATCCAGATCTATGGGACTATTTGGAAGATACCTGGACGATCTTTTTCTGGAGAAAAATATTGCTTGAGTTTTGTCGGAATTTACCTGAATCTTCCACCTTGTTAAAAAGGATTGGATAGTGTCAAATGCCTCCTGTAAGTTTTGAGTAACTTCCGCTGGTAACAGACCCGTGGAGATAATTGCAGTATCGTCGGCAAATATTGAGGCAGTGCAGCCGTTTAGGTTCGGAAAGTCAGAAGTATAGATATTGTAAAGCAGTGGGGAAAGACAGGACCCTTGGGGGCAGGGATATCTAGTGGGGCAGAATGAGCTCTTCCAATGTAAACTAAAAATGAACGCCTGCTTAGAAAGCTTTGAACTATTTTGATGAGTTCCGTAGGAAAATTAAGGACTGACATCTTGAAAATGAGTCCGTTGTGCCAAACGGAATCGAAAGCTGCTTTAATATCCATTAATACCATTCCAACAGAGTTTTTCCTATTAAAATTCTGCTTAACAATCTTTTTGATTCGGACTAGCGGAAGGGTTGTGCTGTGTTCCTTACGGAAACCGAACTGTTCCTTAGGGAGTAATTCGGCATCATCTACAAAGGATGTAATTTTTTGTTTAATAATCGTTTCCAATATTTTGCTGATTGAAGACAGAAGGCTAATAGGCCGGTATGATGATGGAAACTCGGGAGGTTTATTTGCCTTTCTAATTGGGACAACTTTAGATGTTTTCCAGACTTGTGGAAAATAACCAAGTCGGAGACTAGCGTTTATAATAGCGGTCAGGAAACGAATACAGCTACTAGGAAGCGCTTTTAGGCATAGGTTGTTGATATCATCCAAGCCTGGGGCTTTTCTGATTTTAAGACTTTTAATAATTTCCGAGACGGCGCTACAGTTTGTAAGGTAACTTACGTCGGGGTTAATCTCTATGGTATTTAGTAAATCTACATAGTTTTGAACATCGTGTTCAGTATCAGGAAAACTTAAGGCCTGGGTACTCGAATGATTCGCCAAGAATGACACAGCGAGAGCCTCACATTTTTCTACTGCAGTGGAACACTGATCTGTTCCAATGACAAGAGTAGGGATATTTGAGGGTTTTTTCTTTATTATTTTGGCCACTTTCCAAAAGGGAGAGGAGCCTTTATCCAAGTTGGACAGAAACGTGTTCCACGACTTGTTCCGATGAGTTACTATTTCTGCGCTTATACTGCGGTTTAATTCTTTAAACGCTACTAGGTGGGCTATGTTCCTGGACCTTTGCCAATAACAACGGAGGCTATTTCTGCGCGTAATTAATAGCTTTATGTGGGCCGGCAGAGGCCTTGTGCTGAATTGGGTCCTTACTTTAGGGATACAACGATCCTTAGCCTCATTGATTACGCTTGTGAATTTCTCAATCATGAGATGGGTGGGGGGGTGGTATGTGATGCCGAACGAAATAGAGTGATGGCTATGCTTGTTGATCGGGGAGTAGGTGGGAAGAACAAATACGAGAACGAAAACGGCTTGTGGGTATGTGAGGGGAATATACAAGCCAAAGAAGGGGAAAGACATCAATAATTCAGTCGATTTGTTCGCATTAAGATAGCCCATGTAGTGGGATTGACTGCTCACTTGTTCTGTTTTGCTCACTTATTCTTTTTTGCTCACCTGCTCACTATTGTTCACTTGCTCTTTTTGCTCAGCTGTTTTACAACACTCACTTTTGTTGGCTTTGCTCATTTTTGCGTACTGTTAGCTCATTTTACGTTCTTCCGTTTTTTATTGTCTTCAAACTTGTATTTTCGTGTTAGCGCCAATTTTTGTTTCGCTTTTAAAAATTCATTATGTCGCTAATCCGGTAATACAGTAAGATACATCAGTGCTACAATCACACACCATTGCTTGCGAGGCCTTTAAAGAGTCACACACTTCGCTATAGCTTCGGACAATGCCCGCAACATTGTTGGTGCTATAAAATTTGGCAAGTGGAAACAGGTGAGGTGTTTTGTGCACTCTCTAAACATCATTGTTCAAAAGGTTTTGGAGAAAATCAGCAGTGTGCGCACGAAAGCAAAGGCTATCGCAGAGTACTTTAACCGTAGCTCATCAGGGCTAAAAAAGTTAAAGACAATGCAAGCTATGCTTAACTTGCCACAACTGAAACTCATGCAGGATGTGATCACAAGGTGGAACTCTACCTTCAAAATGTTTCAGCGGCTGTCGATGTTGAAAGAGGCAGTTTTGGCAGCTCTTTCCACACGGACTTCCAATTTTACAGCCCTTCTATCAAATAACGGAAGAGATTTGCGTGGAAAAAAAATGACACTATCAAATATAATTGTTTTAGTTGGGTTGCTGCGCAAAAAAAAATGGTGACAATAAATGCGTCTATTGCAAGCCATACTTTGCAGGAGGTTGTCGAGACCATCATTTTTGAAATGGATGGCAGTTGAAGATGGCAGATTCCCAGCTGTAGAATTAAGTTCTACTGACAAAGACGACATCTGGAACGCGTACGACAATAAGTTCCAACAAGTAAGCCACCCCACAAATACAATTGCTGCTGGTATTCGAGAAATGGATAAATATTTAGCTGAAGAGTATATATCTCGGAAGGCTGATCCATTGCAATGGTGGAATCAACGAAAAATGCAATACCTGCACTAATGTACATATATGCTAAAACGCCTATGCATAAAAGCAACATCTGTAGTAAGAACGTAATTATTTTTATTTATACAAAACAGAGTTTAGAAGCAAAAGTTTAGACAGATGTTCCGTAGTTAATCTGTTTCTTTTTTCGGTCGCCGTATTTCCCGCTTTTGAGAACAGGCGTTCAGCTGGTACAGATGTGCCTAGCAGAAAACAGAAGCGTTGTGCAACTGTATACAATTTTGGGTATACCGAGCGCATTTCCTCCCAGGCGTCAATAACGTTGCGTTTCAGCTCCAATACAGGAGCGTTTAGAAAACAGCGTCTAAAACGTCTTGGACATCGGAATACTCCACTCCTTTTTTGCGGCGTGTATGTGCCAACGATTTGTTGTGGGCCCATAAGTCAAATTCCACTGCACCACCAACTGATCCATCACTATCGCTGTCTTGGCTTTCATTTGCTTGGGCCATAGTCGCCATTTCTTTCCGTATATTTTTCATTACTGAAGCCAAGGCAAGAGCATCTTGAAAATGGATTCTCTTAAAGCGGGGGTCCAGCAAAGTTGATGCAGCCGACAAAAAGTGGTTGTGTTACAGATCACTATCATTATTTGTTGCCGTCCACAATGAACCATCGGTATGACCAGGCTCAATGTAGCATATTTCTCACCACTAATTTGAGTGGTCATAGCCTCTACTGGTTTAAGCAACGAAATTATTTCAACTGGTTCGGTTTTTTCCTTTGTGGAGATCATTTCTGGAGATTCCGAAAAATTTAATACGACTTAGTGCTTTTCCCTCTGGGACGCCAGCAGATTGTTGGAGCTTTAGTAAATTCTCCTTAGATCTTGTACTACGTTTGAACCAAAGTACTATATTCCGGCACTTGGCAATCACTTCCGCTGCTCCAGTGCGTTCACACACACTAAGTTCAAAGTGTGCGCGAAGCAAGGGATGTGGCGTGATCTTCCAAAGCTGTCATGTATGGAGTTTACTATATTCGCACCATTATCCGTCATCACTGCACAGTGTTTTTTTTTTTTGCGTTTATTTTGGCATAAATTCAAATTTTTTTTGTTAAGTATTTTAAGCTTTCGTCGACTTTATATTTTGGAACACCCTAGTTAGGTAAAAAAATATTTAACATATGGAATAATACTTTTCTGAGTGAGCGCTGTTAAAGTCAGCTGATTATGTAAAACGTGTTTTGACTGAAATTGGCGAGAAAAATTTATCAGCTTTAATTGCTTGATCTGGCGAAAATGTACAAAAAATTTAAACAATTACTATGGAAAACGACTGTACTATATTTTAACCATATTTGTGTCATTATTCTGTGTTCCTGTCCAATTGTACCGTGTTTTAAATATGTGTATTTTTTAATTGAGCTTAACAAGTATATTGGTGTTTTGTACTTTTGCATGGCAAAGCGTTGCAAAAAGTTTAATGTGAGAAGGTATTAAGAAAAGTGTGCAGATAAATGAGAAACTAACAATTTTTGTCCGAATCCACACGATTTTTAAAAAAATTAACTTTTTGTAGTACAATATGTGTTCAAGAGGGCGGAGCTGCTTGACGTTTGGAATAACAACAATCGTTCCCGTGACGCAGTACAACGTCATATGTTGCAAAACATTGAACAAAAGCATATAAATGACGACAGCATTAGGAGAATAAATGAAAACGTCAAAGCTTTCGTTAATTATATAAATAAACACTTGCCAAAGTGTAATTCAACTCTGGCAAGATTTAAAAGAAAGCATGCAAAATGGCTTGAAAAAGACACTTCCATAGAAATCTCCGGTCTCTGTTCAACAGAAAAAAAAATGCGTCGTCCAAAGTGTGATTACGAGAAGGCTTGTCCTCGCCTCAAAAGAAAATCAGCTGCTGAGCTTTCCGATTAAAATATGTAACAACTTATCTCCCTTACTTATACATGCTGCTACAGTTTCTGGTAAAATATCGAAAGAAAAAGATTTAGCTGTTGTTTTGAAAGCTGCTGGGAGTTGCGAAACCCTAAATCAGGTAAAAAGTAAACTTTTTACAGACGAGCCAAAGCAAATGTCCGCAGACTGTGCAATGGAAAATGGATTTACAAAAAGTCAGTATATAAATATACAACGGAATGCAAAAATGCAGGGTTATGATATATACCCAACATATCCAGCCGTACTTAATTCGAAATTAAAACTCTGGCCTAAAGAAATTCAATATTATGAAAATAAAGCGTATGTTTCACTTCAAAATCTTTTGGACCATGCATCTTCCCGTATTTTGGAAATGCAACATGAAGTCCTGGAAACACTTCCCAACTTGGTACATTGCAAACTAATTTTCAGCTATGGATTTGATGATTCGTCCGGCCAGAGTGTATACAAACAGCGTTTCCAGAACCACGATAGTGAATCGATTGACAGTTCACTGTTTGTTACTACAATTGTTCCATTAAAATTGATAAATGAGTATGTTTCACTTCAAAATCTTTTGGACATACATCTTCCCGTATTCTGGAAATGCAACATGAAGTCCTGGAAACACTTCCCAACTTGGTACATTGCAAACTAATTTTCACCTATGGATTTGACGGTTCGTCCGGCCAGAGTGTATACAAACAGCGTTTCCAGAACCACGATAGTGAATCGATTGACAGTTCACTGTTTGTTACTACAATTGTTCCATTAAAATTGATAAATGAGACAAAACAAATAATTTGGATTAATAGGGCTCCGCAATCTGTCAGATTTTGTCGACCATTAAAAATCCAATTCAACAAGGGAAGTACCGAGCTCATATTATCAGAAAAAGACCATTTAGATGCCCAGATTCTCAACATGCAAATATTTTTGTATAAATTTAAAGAGAAATGTATATATGTGCAGTATACTGGACACATGACACTGTTAGATGGTAAAGTTCTAAACGTATTGTCAGGAACCAACTCGTGTCAATCTTGGCCAATTTGTGGAGCGAAGCCAAAACAATTGCTGGACATCAAAGATGTGAACTCGAAAGTTTTCTTAGCTAAATCACATGCCCTTCAATTTGGAATCAATCCATTACACGCTTGGATCCGCTTTTTCGAGTTTGTTTTAAAAATCTCATATAGAATAGAGTTAAAAAGTGGCATGTCAACGACGCAGACAAGATTAAATTAAAAGCATGAAAATTTTTGATACATTTAAAAATTATGAATAAAATGGGATTGAATGTAGACAAACCTCTTTCAAATGGCAGTGGGAAATCCAATAAAGGCAACACAGCGAGAAGAGCATTTTCCAATCCTGACTTATTGTCATCGATTCTTGACTTTGACTGTGACATTTTAAAAAGCTTCCAGACAAGATTGATAACGATAAACTGCGAGTACGATATAGACTGAGCTAAGGTCAAAGCTTTCTGTGCTAAAGTTTTTGTGGCTTATCAGGAAAAGTATTCTTGGTACCCCATGTCGCCCATTGTTCACAAAGTCTTAGTACATGGGCACCAAATAATAGATACTTGTATAGTTCCCGTAGGCTGCGTTCCCGTTGGCCAAGTCGTATTAAAATAAACGCAAAAAAAAAAAAAACACTGTGCAATGCCGTTACTTGATCCTCTGCAATGAAAAAGCTTTCCAATGATGCCATGAACATATCAGAGATGTGATTTGCTTTGGGCTTCTGGTAATTTGAAAACTCCAACTGTGGCACTGATTTGCTTACTTTCAAAAAGGCCATGTAGAGTAATTCCAATCACACTGGTCAAATTTTTGTCAGTCCATATGTCTGTGGTTAATGACAATCCTGACATTTGACCCACCATATTTTTAAACTTGGCAACCTCTATGTCATACATTTTAACCATTTCCGATTTAATGGCGTTGCGTGCACGAACTTTATAGAGGGGAAAATATTTTCATCATTTTAAAAAAATCTGATCCTACAATTAAATTTAGTATAATGGAATTTTTTTTTATTTGTCTAGATTTCGACCTTATTGAAGTTAATCAAAACTGGGTATGAGCCGGTTTCAGGTCAATAAATCTTACTAATTTTGTAAGATTTTAAATCATAGGCAGCACAAAAGGTGAGCAGGTTGTCTGTATAGCTATTTCAAGAACCACCAAGTTCTATCATCAGCAGACTTCGCTAAAGAATCCACCGTTGTAATGGCCATACCATATCTTCAACGCTAAAAGTAGTTGGGAATTCCAAACGACATGAAGCGAGAAAAGAACGGCAAAGCTTGCAACTGCAGATTCCACCTTTTTAATGTGCATACCCTTGGGCGCCATCAGAATTAGTGTGAAGGGCTTCGCCTTCACCAACTACCCATCGCGCCCAATTTTTTGTTATAGTATATTGTACTATATGCAAAAAAGATGGTTTACAGCAAGTGTAAAAACAACATGTGTAATACGGCGGGCCTTCCGTTTTTGGTATTTGTCTAGATTTCGACCTTATTAAAGTTAATCAAAACTGGGTATGAGCCGGCTTCAGGTCAATAAATCTTACTAATTTTGTAAGATTTTAAATCCTAAAATTAAATTTAGTATAATTGAAGTTGAAATATTTGTCACGATATTCAATTCATTATTACCTTCAACAATAAAAAAGGAATAATTATCAGTGACCATAAATTCCATTATCATCTTCGTTATTTCATCGTGCTTAGAGCCCCCTGATGCAAAGCTATTTACATTTGCAAATGTTGTTTGTATTTTTGTTTGCTTTTGCACAGGCTTTGGATATTGCACTGTTGCCGTTGCTGCAACCATCTCCTCTTCATCTTCAGTATCTTCAATACGTGTATCATCAATACGTGTGATCGGTGTCTAAAAATAATCCAATTAAAATATTTATGTTTGTTGTAAATAAAGGCTGAATTAAATTAAATTTGAACTTTAAATGATGCAACATATTTGTTGTGTTTTGGCAATATTTCAGTTGCTTCTCACACAAATTGCATTTCACTTCTTTACTATTTATTTTGATATAATATTTCCACACTTTTCTCTGCGTCGGTGCCATTATTTGCAATTCCAATTCGCAATTGAAATATTATTCTGTAAATTTACTTCGCGCTGAAATTCACTCACCCAAGCGATTATTTGATCGAATAATCGATTATTGATTCAATTAATCGAAAGCCCCTAATCGATTAAATATAATCGCAAATTGAAACAAAATAATCGATTATTGTGCATCATATAATAATTTTGCTCCTTTGTTCCTTTTTATAATAACTCTTTGTATGATTTGTTTTTTTCTCCGTTTGCCAATTTTTTCCTTTTCTTTTTTTCCCCCTTTTTTTATACCCTTGCAAAAAGGGTATATTAATTTTGGTCAGAAGTGTGCAACGCATAGAACGAAGCATCTCAGACCATATAAAGTATATATATTCTTGATCAGCACGACGAGACGAGTTCAAATAACCATGTCCGTCCGTCCGTCCGTCCGTCTGGATCAACGCGAACTCCTCCGAGACCGTAAGAGCTACAGAGCTGAAATTTTGCACGTAGGCTTGTATATACTGCAGGCGTTGTATATCTCGGATTCAGCCGGATCGGACCACTATATCATATAGCTCCCATACAAACGGCAAAGTCACGAACAGTGACTTTCTCAATAACTTCATTAATTTTATAGCTATTGTCATAAAAGTTGGTATTTGTCAGTTTTGTGTTCTTATTAATAATTGTGCCAAATTTGATCAAGATCGGGTGACTATATCATATAGCTCCCATACAAACGGCAAAGTCACGAACAGTGACTTTCTCAATAACTTCATTCATTTTATAGCTATTGTCATAAAAGTTGGTATTTGTCAGTTTTGTGTTCTTATTAATAATTGTGCCAAATTTGATCAAGATCGGGTGACTATATCATATAGCTCCCATAGGAACGATCGGTCACAAACAGTGACTTTTGTCAAAGAGTTCGTTATATCCTATGCTAAGATTGAAGGCCGTTCTTTCGCAAACAGTAGACTTTTTGCATAAAACGTTTTTACACTTTGATATCTATGGGTAAGGAAAGAATTACCAAAACAGTTGCAAGGGTATACAAACTTCGACGCGGTCGAAGTTAACCCCGGCCCTCTGGTTTCTTATTGTTCTCTCTCGTCATTGCTTCTGCAGTTGCTCCCCTCATCACCCCCTTCATACCATCAGTGCTAGTGGTTTTGTTGTTCTCTCTGCTTTGTGCTTGTGCGTAATCACTTTTGTAAAGCCGCCTCTCAAAGCTCGTCTTATAACTGTTCTTGCACTCTCTCTTGTGCTGTGTACTCTAGCTGTCTATTTGTTTTATTTGTAATTATTAATTTTTTATCGATAATTATCTTTGTGCTGTTTATTTAAATTTTTCTATATATATTTTTTTTGTTTTTTTTTTTTTGCCTTGTGTTTATTTTGGCTTTTCAATGGCTTGTTGTCTACCCAATTGCAAGCATTCTGATCGTTTTGACGATCAGTATAGAGCAATATCGTGTTGGCTTTGCGATAATCTTATTCTCTTAAAATGTGCTGGCCTCAACGGCCGTGATTACGATGCGTACCCTTGAGTTGCCTCATAAGCAGTTGCCCGCACTTTCTATTACATCTTCTCCAATCTTACTTTCGCCTACACCATCTTCTTGTCCCTCTTTATGCTCTTCTTTTCAGATTGAAGTACCCAGTACAAGCCCTGGTTTACCTCAATCTATCTCTCACGGGAACTCTGATCAATTCCTGCATCATGCTGGCTTTCAATCACTTGCGGATCCCAATGCTCCTCCGCCTCTACTAACTGTAGTGCCTCATCGTAAACAACTATTTATCTCTAGGCTTGCTCCAGATACTTCTGAATCGTCTGTGGCAGCTTACATTGGTAATATATGCCCTGCTAAGGTTTTAATTCAAAAGTTTAAATTTTCTAGGCCTCATGAAATCTCCTCTTTTGAAATTAGAGTACCAAATGAGTATTTCTCAGCTATGGTTGACCCTAACTTTTGGCCAGAGGGCCTAGTTGTACACGAATTTGCGCCCAATAAGCGCTCCCGCCCTTTGCCTGTCCACCTTCCTAATGCATCTTCTGCTTCAAAAAACTAATAACGTCTAGTCTTTGCATTCACTATCAAAATGTAAGAGGACTTCTTACCAAGCTCTCGAAATTATTCTGTGATAGCAAAACCTTTTCGGCTGACATGTTAGCTTTCTCTGAAACTTAGCTTAACTCCTCTGTTTTGGATAATGAAATTCTTTCTAATAACTTTATTTCTTATAGGCTTGATCGTGTTGGTCGACGTGGCGGTGGAGTACTCATTGCTGTCAACTCGAATCTGTGTTGAAGTGTTGTGCCGATTGATCTCCCCTTAGGTGTTGAGTTTATTTGCGTCGAAGTTACATGTTCTAACTTTAGCTTATATATCTCTTGTTCATATATTCCTCCAACTTCTGATATCATGATCTACATGCACCATGCTGATGATTTGCGAACTATTCTTAGTCGTTGATGATAATCTATCTTTCTTAATTCCTTCATCTCAACATGTTTTTCTTGATAGCCTACTTGAATGTCCGCTATATCAGTTGAATTATTTTCTTAACCCTTCTAAAAGAATCCTCGATCTTGTTTTTGTCTCTGATCCCACTGTTAGTGCTGTATCACAAACACAGCCCCTAGTGAAGCCTGAAGATACTTATCACCCTACCATTGAAATTACTGTTTCTTACAATTCCGTTAATAATTCATTCAATAACATCTCAAATTCTCGTCGTAAATGTTTTCGTAAAACAAATTTCAATCTTCCTAACAGCCTTATTTTCTCTTTTGATTGGTCATTTCTATTTCAGTGCTGTGATATAGATTGTGCAGTGAAGTTTTTCTACTCTGCTCTTAATTCTTTAATTGATAAATGCGTTCCTTATGTGAATGTCTCTACCGTCTCCAATGCGCCAGCCTGGTTCACACTTAGGCTCTCTAATCTCCGTAACATTAAATCGAGATATTTTAAAAGATTTAAAAAAACTGGTTCGCGACTTGACTATGCAAATTATTATGTAGCCAAATCTCAATTTTGCCTTTTAAATACTCAATGCTACAATAATTATATCGTTCGCTGTAAGGTTGAATTTTATAAGAACCCCAAAAGATTTTATAACTTTGTTAATTCCAAAAGACGCTCTAATGTACTACCTTCCACCTTCAGACTTAATGACCAGACTGCTAATAGTGATTCAGATATTGCAGATCTGTTTGCTAAATTCTTTCAGTCGACTTATTCCACTACTGCTTCGGCTCCCACACCTTATCCCTTCACAATTCCACATTTAAATTGTATGTTTTTTCCTAGTATTACTGAAGACTGTATTATCTGTAGCTTGTCATCTATGACGTCTTCCTTCGTACCCGGGCCTGATAATATACCTAGTTGCATCCTTAAAATGTGTTCGATTTCCCTATCTAAGCCTTTATCTCGGTTATTCTTTATATGGAGTGAGACTTGTCGCTTCCCTGATATTTGGAAGGAGTCTTTTATTATTCCGCTTTTTAAAAAGGGTAACAAATCGGATATTTCTAACTACCGTGGCATTGCCAAACTTTCGGCAATACCTAAGCTGTTTGAGAAAATTATTACGTCTTCCCTTCAACACCTATCCAGATCCACTATTTCTCCTTGTCAGCATGGCTTCATGAAAGGTCGTTCGTCGCTTACCAACCTTTTAGAATTGACTACCCTTGTACACCATGGCTTCCGTAAAAAGTGTCAAACTGATGTTATTTATACTGACTTTAGTAAGGCTTTCGATACGGTTGATCATTCTATGATTCTCATGAAACTTAACATAATGGGTTTTTCCCCGAAACTATTGGCTTGGTTATAGCCGTATCTTATTGGCAGAACCCAAAAGGTGTCTTTTCATTCCTCGATATCTAAAACTGTTCGAGTTACGTCAGGTGTCCCCCAAGGCAGTCATCTGGGCCCACTGTTATTTACCTTGTTTATAAATGATTTGCTTTTGGCCTTGGCTCATTCACGCGTGCTCATGTTTGCGGATGACGTCAAGATTTGTTATTTATATAATGATCCTTCTTTCCAACAGTACTTGCAATCAGATATCGATGCGTTCTGTGATTGGTGTCACGTTAATAAATTACACCTTAATGCCTCTAAATGCTCTTTTATGACTTTCAATCGTCTGTCGCCGTTCCTAGCTCATTACTCTATTAAGTCTGTTCTGTTAGATTGTGTACCATCAGTTAAAGACTTAGGCGTTATGTTTGACCCAAAACTTTCTTTTTAATGTTCATATATCTTCAATTGTCAATAGAGCATGCAGTCTTCTTAGCTTCATTAAACGTTTTGCCAAAGAATTTGATGATCCATATGTGACAAAGGTTTTATACACTTCGTTAGTTCGCCCTACCCTAGAATATTGCTCACCAGTGTGGAACCCTCAATATGAAGTTCACCAGGGTAGTATTGAATCGGTACAGAAGCAATTCCTTAAGTTTGCGTTACGCGGTCTTAATTGGGACCCGAATCTTCGCCTACCTTCTTATTCTGACAGACTTCTTCTTATTAATCTTCCTTCACTTTACAACCGTAGGCTCGTATTTGGCATTCTCTTTCTACATAAAGTAGTTAACGGCGAAGTCATTTCTTACAATTTACTAGATAAGCTATATTTTTGTGTTCCCTCACTTCGGATAACAAACTTTTCTCCTCTTCACCTTGGTAGATGTCTGACTAACTACTCTCTTCACGAACCTCTTCGTGTTCTTTGCCAATCTTTTAACAACCTTTCTCACCTTATTTCTCCTCATCTATCTGTCACTTCTCTTCGCGCTATACTTTTTAATTATCTACAGCGTAACCACTGAAAGTATTCTGGACTGGATATTGGATTGGCTGCAACTCATCCCTGACACATTGGCTGTGAATCGGGGCATAGCTGGCACCTTATTGCAAATAAAACACCTCCACCGGGTCGGGGATGTTGTGCATAAAGCTAAGCTACCTTCACGAATTAATTATTATCTGTATTTTAGCTTAAGCTTTTTCGTCGACTGCTGACTTAGTTGACGTAAATAAATAAATGAAAAAAACATTTTGTTTTTTTATGTATATTTACCTGAATATTTGAGATACTGTTATTTCGTAGTCATGTAGAATTTCTAAAATTTGTACTTTAATTTACATCCCAGTATGCGCATCCGCTAGCTGAATTATCCCTAGTGTTTTAACAACGATTTCAGTTTTTGATAAAGTTGAACGAATCAATTGTAAATTCACTCCAAGAATTGCTCTGTCCATTCTAGGGGCTACGTCGATTTTAAGGGACACTAGTTTTCCATTTGCTAGAGCTCTTAGAGCTCTCGTGTCACTTTACATTGACCGTACGCACTAGTGCTGAAAAACTATCGCAGCTGTATCGATATTATCGATTTTCATGAACTTTCGGATAATATAAATTTTTTTTTTTGGCAATTTAATAAGCATCACTCGCTTAAAGACATTTTGCTTCATTTCACTCATGCAAATACTCTCAATCTAAGTGAAACGAAAAAGAAACGAAAAAAACGATTGTTGGCCAAGTGCGTGTGTGATAAACGAAGAGATTATCAATACTCTGCTCACGAGTATTCTTTTCATATACTCAGTAAAGAGACGTATTTGAAGACGTTGCAAAACACTCAAGTGTTATTTGCGAGCTATGGTTCTCACACTTTTCTTTGTCACGTATACGCATTGTTGCCTAATATGGGTTATTGGGGTAGTCGTGGTCAAATGAACATAATATATTTAGAATGCTATTCTTATCGAATATACCCTGTTTCAGATCGATATTTGCGTTATTCGACTTTATGCCACTTATTTGGCAATTCCGCCCAGTGTTAGTTAAAACCAAAGGGCCGGGGCTAACTTTGAAACTTTTTAGGTAACTCTTTCCTTACCTATAGCCATCAAAGGAAAAAACGTTTTATCTAAAAAGGCTAATGTTTGCGAAAGAACGGCCTACAATCTTAGCATAGAATATGACGAAAGATATTAATCAAAGTCACTGTTTTCCACCGATCGTTCCTATGGGAGCTATATGATATAGTCACCCGATCTTTATCAAATTCGGCATAGTCATTAACAGATATGTTAAACTAAGAAATGTTAGATTTGAAAGCAATTGCATCAAAAGTAACAAAGTTAACGACTAAAGTCACTGTTTTGGACTGATCGTTCCTATGGGAGCTATATGATATAGTCACCCGATAGTTATCAAATTTGGCACAGTGGTTTATAGGTATGTAATTCACTGATCAACATTAAATTTCACGACAATAGATGAGAAAATAACGCAGTTATTGAGAAAAAATCCTGTTCGTGACTTTGCCGTTTGTATGGGAGCTTTACGATATAGTGGTCCGATCCGGCTGAATCCGAGGTATACAAACTGTGCAGTATATACAAGCTTACATGCAAAATTTCAGCTCTGAAGCTTTGGGGGTCTAGGAGGAGTTCGCGTCGATCCAGACGGACGGACGAACGGATGGACATGGCTATTTGAACTCGTCTCGTCGTGTTTTATGGTAAAACTACGTGGGGAAAGATTAGCTAATCGTCAACGAGACTGCACCAAGAAGTACTAGGATCGCTCCCTTGAAGATTCTCACCGGTATTGACATGTTTAGATCAGAGGTTGAAAACCTTAAAGAACTTCTCGATGATCTTGTAATCGAAGAACTAGTAGAACACAGGAAGAAAATACGAATTGAGGCAGTTAAAAATAAATGATTTGCTTGCTATTCAGCGTACCCAATATGGCGTTGGTCTGAAACTTAAAGGAAAGTATTTAGGACCCTATAAGGTAACGGCAATTAAAAATCATGGAAAAGAAAGTCGGACAGGCGGAAGGGCCTATTAGGTCATCAACATCATATATCGGAATATATAAAATTTTGGGGACCATCATTTGGGTCGAATATACTGTCAGGAGGACCGAATATGGGAAATGGCATTGAGAGAGAAACAAACATGTAGTGGGCGAACATTCTTGTAGTAGAGCAGGGCATAGGATCATTATATAAATTAAGAGAGAGCTTGTTAAATAGGCCGTAAATCAATCGTAAAGAAGCTATTTATTTATTTATTTATTTATTTATTTATTTTACGTCAACTAAGTCAGCAGTCGACGAAAAAGCTTAAGCTAAAATACAGATAAAAATTAATTCATGAAGGTAGCTTAGCTTTATGCACAACATCCCCGACCCGGTGGAGGTGTTTTATTTGCAACAAGGTGCCAGCTATGCCCCGATTCACAGCCAATGTGGTCAGGGATGAGTTGCAGCCGATCCAATATCCAGTCCAGAATACTTTCAGTGGTTACGCTGTAGATAATTAAAAAGTATAGCGCGAAGAGAAGTGACAGATAGATGAGGAGAAATAAGGTGAGAAAGGTTGTTAAAAGATTGGCAAAGAACACGAAGAGGTTCGTGAAGAGAGTAGTTAGTCAGACATCTACTAAGGTGAAGAGGAAAAAAGTTTCTGGTCCGACGTGAGGGAACACAAAAAATATAGCGTATCTAGTAAATTGGTAGAACTGACTTCGCCGTTGACTACTTTATGTAGAAAGAGAATCCCAAATACGAGCCTACGGTTGTAAAGTGAAGGAAGATTAATAAGAAGAAGTCTGTCAGAATAAGAAGGTAGGCGAAGATTCGGGTCCCAATTAAGACCGCGTAACGCAAACTTAAGGAATTGCTTCTGTACCGATTCAATACTACGCTGGTGAACATCATATTGAGGGTTCCACACTGGTGAGCAATATTCTAGAGTAGGGCGAACTAACGAAGTGTATAAAACCTTTGTCACATATGGATCATCAAATTCCTTGGCCCAACGTTTAATGAAGCCAAGAAGACTGCATGC
This sequence comes from Drosophila equinoxialis, assembly GCA_018150345.1. Lineage (NCBI taxonomy): Eukaryota > Metazoa > Arthropoda > Insecta > Diptera > Drosophilidae > Drosophila > Drosophila equinoxialis. Next base: position 178,799 of record JAECWI010000775.1, read on the forward strand.
TCTATTAACAATTGAAGATATATGAATATTAAAAGAAAGCTTTGGGTCAAACATAACGCCTAAGTCTTTAAATGATGGTACACAATCTAACAGAACAGACTTAATAGAGTAATGAGCTAGGAACGGCGACAAACGACTGAAAGTCATAAAAGAGCATTTAGAGGCATTAAGGTGTAATTTATTAACGTGACACCAAACACAAAACGCATCGATATCTGATTGCAAGTACTGTTGGAAAGAAGGATCATTATATGAATAACAAATCTTGACGTCATCCGCAAACATGAGCACGCGAGAATGAGCCAAGGCCAAAGGCAAATCGTTTATAAACAAGGTAAATAACAGTGGGCCCAGATGACTGCCTTGGGGGACACCTGACGTAACTCGAACAGTTTTAGATATCGAGGAACGAAAAGACACCTTTTGGGTTCTGCCAATAAGATACGACTTTAACCAAGCCAATAGTTTCGGGGAAAAACCCATGATGTTAAGTTTCATGAGAAGCATAGAATGATCAACCGTATCGAAAGCCTTACTAAAGTCAGTATAAATAACATCAGTTTGACACTTTTTACGGAAGCCATGGTGTAAAAGGGTAGTCAATTCTAAAAGGTTGGTAAGCGACGAACGACCTTTCATGACGCCATGCTGACAAGGAGAAATAGTGGATCTGGATAGGTGTTGAAGGGAAGACGTAATAATTTTCTCAAACAGCTTAGGTATTGCCGAAAGTTTGGCAATGCCACGGTAGTTAGAAATATCCGATTTGTTACCCTTTTTAAAAAGCGGAATAATAAAAGACTCCTTCCAAATATCAGGGAAGCGACAAGTCTCACTCGATATAAAAAATAACCGAGATAAAGGCTTAGATAGGGAAATCGAACACATTTTAAGGATGCAACTAGGTATATTATCAGGCCCGGGTACGAAGGAAGACGTCATAGATGACAAGCTAGAGATAATACAGTCTTCAGTAATATTAGGAAAAAACATACAATTTAAATGTGGAATTGTGAAGGGATAAGGTGTAGGATCCGAAGCAGTGGAAGAATAAGTCGACTGAAAGAATTTAGCAAACAGATCTGCAATATCTGAATCACTATTAGCAGTCTGGTCATTAAGTCTGAAGGTGGAAGGTAGTAAATTAGAACGTCTTTTGGAATTAACAAAGTTATAAAATCTTTTAGGGTTCTTATAAAATTCAACCTTACAGCGAACGATATAATTATTGTAGCATTGAGTATTTAAAAGGCAAAATTGAGATTTGGCTACACAATAATTTGCATAGTCACGTCGCGAACCAGTTTTTTTAAATCTTTTAAAATATCTCGATTTAATGTTACGGAGATTAGAGAGCCTACGTGTGAACCAGACTGGCGCACTGGAGACGGTAGAGACATTCACATAAGGAACGCATTTATCAATTAGAGAATTAAGAGCAGAGTAGAAAAAATTTACTGCACAATCTATATCACAGTACTCAAATAGAAATGACCAATCAAAAGAGAAAATAAGGCTGTTAAGAAGATTGAAATTTGTTTTACGAAAACATCTACGACGAGAATGTGAGATGTTATTGAATGAATTATTAACGGAATTGTAAGAAATAGTAATTTCAATGGTAGGGTGATAAGCATCTTCGGGCTTCACTAGGGGCTGTGTTTGTGATACAGCACTAACAGTGGGATCAGAGACAAAAACAAGATCGAGGATTCTTTTAGAAGAGTTAAGAAAAGAATTCAACTGATATAGCGGACATTCAAGTAGGCTATCAAGAAAAACATGTTGAGATGAGGGAATTAAGAAAGATAGATTATCATCAGCAAGCCAAGAAACATTAGGCAAGTTAAAATCACCTAAAGCTATAAAAAAATCACGATCTTTAAGACGACTAAAAATAGTTCGCAAAGCATCAGCATGGTGCATGTAGATCATGATATCAGAAGTTGGAGGAATATATGAACAAGAGATATATAAGCTAAAGTTAGAACATGTAACTTCGACGCAAATAAACTCAACACCTAAGGGGAGATCAATCGGCACAACACTTGAACACAGATTCGAGTTGACAGCAATGAGTACTCCACCGCCACGTCGACCAACACGATCAAGCCTATAAGAAATAAAGTTATTAGAAAGAATTTCATTATCCAAAACAGAGGAATTAAGCCAAGTTTCAGAGAAAGCTAATATGTCAGCCGAAAAGGTTAAGCTATCGCAGAATAATTTAGAGAGCTTGGTAAGAAGTCCTCTTACATTTTGATAGTGAGTGCAAAGACTAGACGTTATTAGTTTTTTGAAGCAGAAGATGCATTAGGAAGGTGGACAGGCAAAGGGCGGGAGCGCTTATTGGGCGCAAATTCGTGTACAACTAGGCCCTCTGGCCAAAAGTTAGGGTCAACCATAGCTGAGAAATACTCATTTGGTACAGTAATTTTAAAAGAGGAGATTTCGCATGAGGCCTAGAAAACTTAAACTTTTGAATTAAAACCTTAGCAGGGCATATATTACCAATGTAAGCTGCCACAGACGATTCAGAAGTATCTGGAGCAAGCCTAGAGATAAATAATTGTTTACGATGGGGCACTACAGTTAGTGGAGGCGGAGGAGCAATGGGATCCGCAAGTGATTGAAAGCCAGCATGATCAGAGTTCCCGTGAGGGATAGATTGAGGTACACCAGGGCTTGTAGTGGGTACATCAATCTGAAAAGAAGAGCATAAAGAGGGACAAGAAGATGGTGTAGGCGAAAGTAAAATGGGAGAAGATGTAATAGAAAGTGCGGGCGACTGCTTATGAGGCAACTCAAGGGTACATTTCTTGGGCAATTCCTTAGAAGGTGAACCAAACTTGAATTGCGACAATAAGTGTATGCTAGAGTCACACTCATTAGACAGCTGTTTGGCCATTTTATTAAGAGAAAGAAACTTTAAACGAAGATCCCTATACATTCGGCTAAAATCAAGCTGCTGGCTGGCACAAGATGGGCAAGTCCAGCGCATTAAGCCAAGCTCAGGCTTAGACACAGACAAACCAGAAAATTTGTCGTAATCACGGCCGTTGAGGCCAGCACATTTTAAGTGAATAAGATTATCGCAAAGCCAACACGATATTGCTCTATACTGATCGTCAAAACGATCAGAATGCTTGCAATTGGGTAGACAACAAGCCATTGAAAAGCCAAAATAAACAAGGCAAAAAAAAAAAAAAAAAAACAATAAAAAAAATATATAGAAAAATTTAAATAAACAGCACAAAGATAATTATCGATAAAAAATCAATAATTACAAATAAAACAAAGAGACAGCTGGAGTACACAGCACAAGAGAGAGTGCAAGAACAGTTATAAGACGAGCTTTGAGAGGCGGCTTTATAAAAGTGATTACGCACAAGCACAAAGCAGAGAGAACAACAAAACCACTAGTACTGATGGTATGATGGGGGCGATGAGGGGAGCAACTGCAGAAGCAATGACGAGAGAGAACAATAAGAAAAAATAAAAACAATTTAAATGCACCAAACACTAATCACGAAAAAAGAAAAAAACAAAACTGTTTAATTTGGCGAATTATGCAAATAAAACACAAGGGTTTCAAGCAAACGACACCAGCGAAAACGAAAACAAACTAGGCACAATTAAAAATTGAGAGAAAACCATATATATTAATAAAACTCAACTAAGTCGCACGTCAAGTTCTACGACTAGTCAAGTTTTATTTTTATAAGTATGTGAATAAAATCTTAACAATATATTGAACTCGATTGCCATCAAACAATTAAAATACTAATAAATAAATAAATAAATATAGTAACGATCATTAAATCAACGCTACATTTATGTTGAGTAATCTAGTAATCACAGAGAATAAATTCAATTTACAAGATTTTCTTCCATTGAAAACGAGTATTAAAGCTTGAACATAATTTTGGTGTGATTGCTAAAAATTTTTCTTCAAAATTTTGCTGTTTACTAGTTTTTATTTTCGCAATGCAGGTTGCTTTACTGCATTGTCGAGGCAATCTCCTTGGTCTCCTTCGAATGTTTGTAGATATGCAGATGAAAAAAAATGTTGGAAGGTAAGAATATACTATCAATGTACGCAATATTTTATGACGTCTAAAAACTATAGGGGCAAGGTAAAAAAAAAGGTGATTCGGCCTTTTGATTCGCAAATGGACTACAGGTCTCGACTTCAGTTCAATGCATCTGCATCAAAGTTTCCTTTAAGCGGAATAGTGTGCACGATTGGTCCGGCTTCAAATAGTACAGAATGCATTAAAAATCTTATTAAAGCTGGCGTGAGAATAATACGGCTAAACTTTTCACATGGTACACATCATGAACATTGCAGCACAATTCAAGCTATAAAGGAGGCAATAACTCATATTTCTAAAGAAATGGGTGTATATAAAAGCGTGGCTATTGCGCTGGACACAAAAGGTCCGGAAATACGGACTGGGAGGATTGCGTCGGATAATTCTGAAATCAAACTAGAAAAGGGGGATATTGTTCATTTATCGACCAACAAAGAATTAGAGAACAATTGCACCAAAGATCTCATTTATGTAGATTATAAAAGTATTTCAAATCTGCTCAAGCCTGGTAATGATGTTTTTTTAGATGATGGACTTATTTTATTGAAAGTGAAGCAAATCAATGCCGATATGATTACCTGCAATGTGGAGAACGGCGGATTGTTGGGTTCAAGAAAGGGCGTCAATTTACCTGGCGTGCCAATTGACCTACCCTCCGTTTCTGAAAAAGATATATCTGATCTTAAATTCGCAGTTGAGAAAAAGTTGGATTTTATCTTTGCCTCATTTATTCGAAATGCTAAAGCATTGACCGAGATCCGTCAGATTTTGGGACCCAACGGCAGTCACATTAAAATAATAGCAAAAATTGAGAACCAACAGGGCATGCTTAACATAGATGAGATAATAACTGCTTCGGATGGAATTATGGTAGCTCGCGGAGATCTTGGCATTGAAATACTCACTGAGGAGGTTGTAATAGCGCAGAAGGCTATTATCGCCAAGTGCAACAAAATCGGAAAACCTGTTATATGTGCTACACAAATGATGGAATCCATGATTAACAAGCCAAGACCTACTCGCGCGGAGGCTTCTGATGTGGCTAATGCCATTTTTGATGGCGCAGACTGTGTTATGTTATCTGGTGAAACAGCTAAAGGAATTTACCCTGTCGAATGTGTTAAATTCATGGCTCGAATTTGCACTAAGGTCGAAACTGCTCTCTGGTATGAATCTATTCAAAATGAAGTTAAAAATGTCATGAAAACCATGTCTTCAGATCAACTATCAACTGTGTCTTTGGCTATTGTTGAAACTGCCCTTTTAGGAGATGCAAAGGCAATACTAATAGCTAGTCCATGTGACCTGATTTCGCAATTAGTTAGTCACTTTCGGGCAAGTTGTCCCATAATCATGTTGACTGGGTCAGCTGTCCAAGCTCGACAAATACTAATTTACCGTGGTATATATCCATTAGTTTTAAAAGAAATGAAAGATGGTTGCAAAGATTTTAAGCAAATTCTGCAAGCAGGCATCAAGCAATTATCCAAATTGCGAATGATCGAGATTGAAAAAAGCGGTACCATTGTAATCGTAGATGCACTAAAAGCTGACAGAATATCATTCCGACTCTTGTCCATAAATCGAACAAAATTAGAGAAAAATTTAAGAAAAATAGCTGACCAGAACCCGGATCATAAAAATAAACATAAAAACAAAGGAACTGCCGCAGACACCAAAGTACCTAAAAAACAGGAAACCCCAGAAAAAAAAAACCGAAAATGCTAAAAAGACAACAAAACAGAACGAAGAACTCAAGCAATATAATAAAGAACAAATATCGAGCTGTATAAAAGCAAAACTGAAGCAAAGCAAAGAAGAGTTACATGATGATGAATAAATAAAAAAAAAAAACGATTTGTTGTGAATAATTTTTTGAAGCTCGGCAAAGGGTATAATAAAATTATTCAATGTCAATATTTTTGATTTTCTGTAAATTAGTCTCCCAGCTTAAACTTTTTTTTTAGGAAAAAATAAAATTGTATATTAAAGCCCAAACTGTGTATTACAGGCTGTTACAAATAAAAGGAAGCATTTCCGACCCCAAAAAGTATATACATATGTATTGTATGTATATTCTTGGTCACCATCTGTCATGTCTGTCTGTTCTTTTGAACACCTAGATATCGAGGCAAATAAAGTTTATTTCAAATTTTTGACCACTCCGTTCCGCTCTACTATGTATTTGAATAAAATTGTCGGCGACCATTAATTGGTTAAGTATGCAGACCACTTGCAGTTATGCAGGACCACTTCTGCCGCCAGAAACAGGAAGCCGTTTGCCTCCCAAAAAGTGTCACACTAATTAGTATTGTTTATTCCCAACGGGCAACACAATGGTTAAGGGAGGCGGGAGCTTTCACTTCGCGCCGCTCTCCCGATAATGCCCATCGCTCTCCCCACGAAAAGAACTCCCCACACTTTGCTCCAAGCGGAGCTTGGTTCCCCGCTCTTAGTTAAGCTAGAGTTAGTTGAAATTTATCAGTGAATTAAACATATACCAGGAGAGGAATTGCTGCGTTACCCCCCATTTTTACATGCGAAGGAAAATCTTAAGGAGAATTCATTTAGCTGCCCCCTCTACCGAGGAGATTCAACCCCCTACATAAACATTGGTCCTTCGAGCCGGATAACAAGATCCTCTCGAACCGTTTTGCATCGGTGCAATTTCACATTTCAAGCTAAGTAATTTTATTCAAATTATATGTATATGAGTACATGTACATACATGCCTCCAGCATCCGTATCCTTACTCACATATTTACATATAATTGTTTCGCTTGATTTTCCCAATCAAATTAAAATTACTTTCGCGCAAATTCCCTAATTCTAAATCGTTTTTCCTCCTTAAAGGAAAGAAATTTTGGTCCCCAATTTTTTTCATACATGTAAGATGGAGTCCTCAATTGAGTCCCCAAATGTATTATACTATAGTTTATTAATAATATTATAAATCGTGATTACAATATGCAACTTAAATCTCGGGTTCTGTATACTGTTGATTTATCGGCTTATTACTGCTGCTTACGACTGCTGACTGCTGATACTTCTAACAGCTGAACACCGACTGCTGACTGCTGAACCTCGACTTTTGACTGCTGAACATCGACTGCTGACTTCACACGACACCTCACGACTGCTGCTGCGTTGCCAATCTGAATAAGGGAGTTGCCACCACGCTGCAACTACCTTATCCCATCTCACATTCGGCCTTCCTGATTAGTCATCAGCCTCTGATGACGAAGCATCCTCGTTTTCTGCTACAAAACTCCACAATTTCATGTTGTCATTGCTAGTGGTCGTATATTTTGGTCCCTCGGTGTCTGTTGCTGCTTTTCGAACGTCATAGCGTCCTGCACGTTTCAACTTTACTATCTCGTACGGTCCCAAAAACTCGCTTGCCAACTTTTTTCCTGCTACAAATTTAATTCTACGAATGGCCACCAGATCTGGAATATTGTATCCGAAATCGTTCTTTCGGTTTTTATCAAACTGTTCTTTATAACGTTCCTGATCCATCCGTATATTTTTTTTACTTTATCACGCATCTCTTGCCTTTCTGAGTCAAAGGTATCAAACATTTCATTTTCGAGCAACTGTAAGATATCGCTTTCGTTTCCACTTCTCATTTTCACGCCGAGCATCAACTCAAATGGAGACCGCTTTGTGGAATTATGGACAGAAGAATTAATCGCTTTTTGAACTCTCGGTACGAACTTATACCATCTCTCAGGCTCCTCCGATGACAACTTGGATATAATGTTAAGGATCGATCGGTTGACACGTTCAATTTGTCCATTTCCTCTTGGCACTCCAGTGGTGCTCCAAACATGTTCAATTCCATTCTGTTTCGTATACTCTTGAAAACTTGACGATGTAAATGCCGATCCACGATCATCTATTCGACTGGCAAAGTTAGATGATGAACGTCGTATTGAATCATCCTTCAGCTTGACCATTTTTGGTTCGGTAATGGCTATTCGGCTTGGTGCGTGTCGAAATGGCTTGATATTGTCGTCAGACACTATCTTTAACGTGATCGGGCAGTCAGCTGTCTTCTCTCTTTTTGCAAAATCCTCAATCATCGATTGAACAACATGAGTATACTGTAAAGGCACATCAGGGTCAGTGTTTGTTTCGACTACATTACAAATACTTATCTGATTTTGGTTGGCAGCTTCTTCCTCAGAAAGCTGTGCGAAAGTATATCCAACGGGAGTTAATGACATTTGGAACTTCGATATAAAATCATATCCCAACAGTAATTCAATTCCAATTGTGCAGTCATCCACTACCAGAAACGTGTGTGTGGCGCAAATGCCATCGATCTGCACCTCTGCCTTGAACTGACCTACAGGACGTGTGGTACTGGTGATTTTTTCGTAAATGTCATATTTATCTTTCAGCTGCTTCAGTGACTTGCAGACATACAACGTGTTGCGGTGCAGGCTTAATTGCCGCCCCGCGCCAGTAGAAAGGCTTACCCAACGCGCCCCTGGTTTTATTCTCTCTCATTCGAAGAAGAACAGTTAGAATTTACTTTGTCTTTGCTTGCACTGGTGACAGAGCGGCAACTCGCTATGATGGCGCGCTAGTCACAGAAAATTTGGCAAGCAGGAAAGACGTGAAAAGGAGAGAAAAAACACAAATGTAATATAAAATAAACACATGTGAGAAATTTGAATTAACATTGAAATAAATATTTCAGCCAACCGATCTATCCGATCGATTTGCCCCACAAATTGTGCAACTGAATATAGCGCAATACAACACAAAACTGGCGTTTAATTCTTTGGTTAGAGGGCTCGGGATATATGTTCAATCTCGCGAACTTTTTCGGAGCTGGCTCACGTCAAACTTGATTTTCTACATCCTGAAATATTTATTTCTTTGGCTCCAGAACTTTGACTATGTGAACGTGGAATCTTCGAGAAGCTTCTTTCGTGAGAGCGACCGCGGCAGACGATTACATGCCGGCTCGCTGAGAGAGGAAAAGAGAGGGAGATAGTGAACCATGTGCAATCAGGCAAACATAACCTCATTGTTACGCAACATATGCAATGAGCAATATTGATGGAGTACCAGTTCAACTTGGCGCTGAGAGTCAAGAAGATGGCGCTGAGGCGACTGAGAGTGGAGCGGTCTCAAGTGATAGAGAATCTGATACACCAACGATGTCAACGCCTTAAAGAGGCGATGGTTTGTCAGTGCAACAAACGATTCTTAATGGAATGTTCGAGAGTCACGCAGGAAACTGTACGGCAATTAAACGGCCCAGTAAAATTGATCAGCTTCGTGGTCCGTACCTGCGTTGCCGCAATCGACTATTCAAGGAGTGAGTCTACCGTTTCTGGCCAATACAGTTAACCTTCATAACGGATTGTGGACCCAACTGCCAACTACCGGACACTCGACGTTAAGCCCTGGAGTGCACTCTACGGACTTAGGACAAAAGAAAACTTTATTGTCATCGGAACAGATAGCGGCCCGCCAAGTACTGAACAAAGACTTACCCGTGTTTTCCGGTAAGCCAGAAGAGTGGTTGTTGTTTATAAGTCACTACGAACAATCTACTGAAAGATGTCGAATTAGTAACGGAAGAATCTTATTCGAATCCCAAAATGGTTAAAAGGAGCGGCTTGGGATGCCGTTCGAGGAAAGCTAATGTGTCCAGAGACGGTGCCGTATGCTATCGGTACGTTACGGTAGATTATTCACTCGAGCCTACAAAGGAAACTAAGAGAAGAACCAGCGGCACGCTCAAAAAATTTGGATTCGGTTATTCAGCTACCCTTGGCAGTGCAGAACTATTGCGCTACACTGGTCGCAATTGGGCTTAAAGAGTATCTGTACGATCCAGCTTAACTAGGCGAGCTTGTTAAGAAGTTGCCGGAAGACTTGAAACTCGATTGGGGAAGATACCGAATGACTCTAATTGGATGTGTCGCTAACTTGTCTATCTTTGACAATTGGTTGTTTGGCATTGCAATGCTTGCCTCAATGGTTACGCTGTATACAGTTCCAGCTAAGGATGGAGCAAAGAGAACCAAAGAGCGAATTTTTTCTGCACAACGAATTGCCAAGTGGATCTAGTCAGGAATTGAAAACGCAGGAAGTACGCATCCGGTTGTGTCCCAAATATGCAGGAAGTCATAAGTTCGTGCGTCAAAAGAGGTTCTGCTATTGTTTCGATCAGCACGTAATACGGAATTGCAAAAGAAAAAGAAGTTGTGGTGTCGATGGGTGCAGGCAAACACCACTCATTGATCCACGAGACATCGGACTACAAGGAAAGCAAATCGCAGTGGCCCACCAATTTTATTCTATGAAGATATAACAAGCAAGGCTTTATTCAGATATATGCCAATCATGTTATACGGAACGAAGCGAAATTTAGCTACATATGCCTTACTGGACGAGAAAGCCGCTTGCTCTTTAATTGAAGAAACTCTGGCAGACGAGCTAGGACTAGATGGCCCGGCCGAAGAACTGCGCTTAAAGTGGACCAGTCAAGTCACTCGAACGGAAAGCGCGTCGAAGTATGTGTGTCGGAGTGTCGTCGATGTGTAACGTAAAAGCAAGCTTAAAATATTGGTCTGCATAATTTGTAAGTTTGTGTGCCTTTAAAGATACGGGAGTCCGAAGGAGACGACGTGGTCGCTGCGAGCTGTTGATTGGGCTGGTCTGTGTATGGCCGGCACAGCGACGCCGCTTCAGCTTCCTCACACATATTGCACATATGTGAGTGCAATGAAGCGAGCAGCATGCGCGCTTTTGATGCGTCAATGAAAGAATACTTCGCTATGGAGTCTTCGGGAACACATGTGGCAAGCAAGCCATTAAAATCGAAAGTCGACGAGCGCGCGTTGCAGATTATGGAGGCGACCACAAGTTATTGCCCGATTGACAAGCGTTGGCAAACTGGACTGTTATGGAGGTTCGACAGATTCATACTCAATAGCCATGAGGCGTCTTCAGTGTTTAGAAGCGAAAATGGCAAAACGACGTCAACCTTAGAAGCTTTATGTTGCACAATATGCAAAGCTATGAAGAAAAGGGATACATCCGGAGATTAACAGAAAGTAAGATGAATAAGGGTAAAAGTTCATGGTTTCTTCCTATATTTACCGTCACAAACCCAAACAAGAAGTTTGAAGGCACGTTATTGAACGACGTCTTGCTAAATGACCCAGACATACTGGCATCTCTGGTTGGCGTACTAATACGTTTTCGGGAGCGACCAGTAGCAGTGGCTGTTGACATAAGTGAGATGTTTCACCAAGTAAGAGTGCGCCCATAAGACCAGGCGGCTCAGAGGTTTCTATGGCGCAGTGGAAATCCGGCTAAGGCGGCAGAAACGTACGTGATGCAGGTTATAACATTCGGGGCTTCCTGCTCGTCGGCCTTAGCTAATTACATAAAGAATCGCAACGCAGAGCGGTTCGGAAAAGAATCTCCAATAGCTGTTCCAGCCATTGGAAGAAACACGTTTGTCGACGACTGGCTTGAGTCGACAGACACCGAAGATGAGATGGCGGAGTTGGCATTGGAAGTGCAGAGAATTCACTTGGAGGGTGGATTCAACATGAGGCGCTGGACCTCGAATTCGGCGAGCGTAGTGAGAGCGGCCACGAATCAGGAAGAGGACGTGCCTAGGGAGTTGGGATTTGTAAAAGAAATGCAAGATAAGGTTTTAGGCATGTGGTGGCTATCTTTAACGTCAAGCCGGAGATGCTTGAAAGAGCATCAAAGAACTATCCCACCAAAAGAACTGTGCTAAGTGTGGTTATGCCAATTTTTGACCTACTTGGATTGCTTGGCGTTTTTCACTGTTCGTGCTAAAATTATTTTGCAGAATATCTGGCGAGCACGAACGGATTGGGATGAGTCTCTTCAGGAAAAGGACCAAGAAGACTGGAAAATTTGGGTTAAGCTGTTACCCAAAGTCAACACAGTGAGGATTCCAATGCTTGCCGAAGGTTTGTTGTTCAAGACGAGTACAACTTCACACGTTTGTGGAAGCATAAACGAGTATGCAGCGCTTGTGTATCTGTGAGCAGAAGTGGATGGAATAGTCCACTGTTCCCTGGTAGCGTCTAAGACACGAGTGGCCCCCTTGAAGCCAGTCTCAATACCACGGACGGAACTGATGGCTGCTGTTTTAGGTTTACGACTGACGAAATTATTCGAATCAGAACAGAATAACAGTATGTCAGCGTATTTTCTGGACGGATTCAAAGGGCGTTTTATGCTGGATTAGATCAGATGCCCGTAAATACAATCAATTTGTGGCATTGCGTGTTGGAGAAATTCTGGAAGACTCTTACGTACTGTCTTGGCGATGGGTGCCCACCCAGCATAACGTTCCAGACGATGGCACGAAATGGACAAAGATGCCAGACATGACCGGGAATTCAAGGTGGTTTGTTAGCCAGAAATTCTTGTATGAACAAGAGACACAATGGCCTAGCATGGAGCAGAGCCCGAGCAAGACGAGTGAAAGTATCTTGCATCACGAGGAGAAAGTCAAAACGAACTCTAGTTTGGCTTGCATCACACCTGATCCGGAACGATTCGGAACATTTTGGCTATAAACTGCGATGTGGAAACCGATGCAGTTTTTATTCGTGCATGCCAAGAAGAGGAGTTTCCAGAAGAGATCAGATGCTTAAACCAAAGACATGGCCTAACAAATGGGAAAAGTAAGCTATTTAAGTGCACTCCTTACCTGGACGAGATAAGAGTGCTACGTATCAAAGGACGAATCGACAGAATTGAAGGCGTTGATATGGACACTAAACGACCCATTATATTACCGCAAAAGCATAGAGTAACGTTTCTGATTGTGGAATACTATTACAGGAAGAATTACCACTTGCACAATGAAATTGTCGTTAACGAGGTACGACAGCGGTACTGGATAACCGGCTAACCGCCCGACCAGTGCCACCAAAGATGGGCGACCTACCAAAGGAGTGGACTGATTCGGCCCATTTGAAGTCTGAGTGGGTCGCAGGCACGAGAAGAGATGGCGCGTGTTATTCACATGCCTTACGACCCGAGAGATTGCTGCATCACTGTCAACCGACTCATTTCTCTGCGTATTGGCGTTTGTAGCCAGAAGAGGGGTACCGCTTAGCACACTATCGGACAATGGTACAAATTTTAGAGGAGTCGACTGGTACGTTCGACTAAATCTATACTTTCAGAAATGCTGCCAAAGTCCACCCTGAAGGAAGAGGTGTTAAGAGGAGCGTTTGCTGACGTAGAGCAAATTTTGAATTCAAGGCCTCTGGTCTACGTGAGAGCGGTTCATTGGAACGGTCTGGTCCGCAACTTGCAAAAGGGTATCGTGTTGCCAGCCAAATTGCCGACCGTTTCTGGAAGAGGTAGCTAAGAGAATATCTACCTTCAATCACAAGGCGCACGAAATGGTTCCAACCGCAGCTCAAGCCGATAGCAGTAGGTGACGGTGATAATTGTAGACGATGCCGCTAAACGTAATACTTGGGCAAAGGGAAGACTGATCGACGTGCATCGTGGGAAAGACGGACAGGTACGAAGCGCAGTCGTTCGCACAGTAGAAGGATTTGTGACGCGACCAACAGTGCAGCTGGCCGTACTGAATTTGGAAAGTACGGGGTGGGGAATGTTGCGGTGCAGGCTTCATTGCCGCCCCGCGCCAGTAGAAAGGCTTACCCAACGCGCCCCTGGTTTTATTCTCTCTCATTCGAAGTAGAACAGTTAGAATTTACTTTGTCTTTGCTTGCACTGGTGGCAAGCAGGAAAGAAGTGAAAAGGAGAGAAGAAACACAAGTGTAAGATAAAAATAAACACATGTGAGAAATTTGAATTAACATTGAAATAAAGATTTCAGCCAACCGATCTAACCGATCGATTTGCCCCACAAATTGTGCAACTGAATATAGCGCAATACAACACAAAACTGGCGTTTAATTCTTTGGTTAGAGGGCTCGAAATATATGTTCAATCTCGCGAACTTTTTTGGAGCTGGCCCACGTCAAACCTGAATTTTCTACACAACCACTGATGTCATTTCAGCTTTTTTCCAGCCAGATCTGGCTGTTTTGGAAATGAGTTTGCGGGAAAGATTTGAAAACAGCGGGCGGCGGGAATTCCAGCTTTTTTAGCAAATTGAAATTGCCGGACAACTTTAATATATTAAAACAGATTGATGCTTTTTCTGTTGACAACATCTTGAAAATCAAAAACAAAAGCATCACTCCGATCCTGGAGTATTTTAATACTCCCAATATTGACCAAATCGAACGTCAGTACTATGAAGTTAAGCAAGTACAATGGGAAAATGTCGACGACACGGTTAAGTTCTGGAATGAAGTACTAAAATACCGGGATTCTGGCGGAAACTACAGATTTCATGAATTGGCTTTAGTTGCTCTTCAAATATTGTCACTGCCTTGGTCGAATGCAAAGGGGAGAGGGTTTTTAGCCAAGTGAATTTGGTTAAATCCAAAATACGAAATAGGATGAGCGTTGATACGTTAAAATTTTAGGTATGGACTGCACCGAGAAAAGAAATGCTGTTTTGATTACCAGCTACTGCCCAGCTATCTAAATAAAATAGAACATAGAAAATAATATGCGAGCGATAAGGCAGATATTGAAAATCTAGTATTATTGGATAAATTATAAAAAATTCAATATATGAAAATCAGCTTTTTTCGACTTTTTTCCCGAAGATGCAGCTTTTTTTTAGCTGTTTTCTTGAGTCGATTTAGCTGTTTTGGCCTTACAAAAAATGACATCACTGTACACAACGTGTATTTGTAGTCACTCTTCAAGTTCAATCCATTAACGATATGTTTGATAACTGACTCCATATCAATAATCCCATGGGCAGCGATCCGTTTCATTTGCAAAATGTACTCATAAAAACTTTCACCATCGGGCTTCGTACGTAGAGATAATTGGTTGTGAATTTCGGCACTGCACGGCTGATCGCAATCAAATTCCTCCAGGACTCGCTGGCGAAGTTGTCCATATTCAAAGACAGCCGTAGACTCGAGAAATAGAGCGGCGGTACCGGTCATTTTCGCTAGAGCTTGAACGTACTTCTGTTTATTGTTCAATCCATATGCATCAGCGTTGAGTTCAAAGTTTTGAAACCACTGTTGTACAGACATTCCTTCCCCGCAAAATTCTGGAATGATTTTGGCAAAGATCTCCACCACCAGCATGGTGTCATCTTTTTTGTCGGCTTGCACTTTCAGAGAAAATAGTTGGACCAGCTGCTAAAGAGTCGCTGAGTTCGATAGATCCAATTTTTCTTTTTTTCACTTATAAAAGAAATGGATTTATAATTGGCGCAGTCGGTAGGATTAAACGAAATATATTTAGTGCGTGCAAAACCTGTGTATAAGCGACCGTTACGGATATCGAATCTAAGGTTGCCTAATAAACCAGACCTTTTGTGTATCATTAAATAAGTAAATGTGCGAAACTTGTGTCAAGCCACCGTTACAAATATCAAATCTAAGGTTGGCCCGTGATCGAGACTTTTTGTGCAAAAAATTACAATAATAAGGAGCTGTAAGCAATTAGGCACAAAGCCCCCGAAAATTTTTTTCGTTTTATCCGCAAAAGAACCTTTCGCGACATCGAATCCTGGAGCTTAAATAATAAATAATAAAATAAATAATTTCGCGACATCGAATCCTGGAGCTTAAATAATAAATAATAAAAACAACAACCTTTGATTTTGAACTTTTTGTTTTTCAACGTTGGACAAATTATCCAAGATGTCACTAGAAGAAACAAAGCTGAACCAGGCACTCACCATGCTTAGACAGTTGCCCAATTTCGATGGCAACGCTTTGACCTTGAGCGCGTTCAAACGGAGAGTTGATTATATTTTACATCTCTACCCGACGAGAGACATCCGCCAACATAGTTTGATGTACGGCACTATAGAGATGCAGCTCACTGGACAGGCACAGCGGACATCACAACTATCGCATGCCAGCAATTGGAGCGAGTTGCGGGCCGCCCTCATCAGCGAATATAAGGTGCAAACGCCCTTTGAAGAACTACTACGACGGCTATACCACACTTCTGTTGGAGGAAACCTTCGTAAGTTTATTGAAGATTTAGAACATAAGTCATTCATTATAGTAAATAAGTTAGCATTAAAAGGCGACGCGGCCAACACCGTATTATACACAAATGCCATGAATATCACAATCAAAGATGTTATTATCAAAAGATTACCAGACAAACTTTACAAGACATTAGTAAATTTGATATTTCTAGTGTCTAATTTAAAACAAGTAGCTCAGAGAGAAAATAGTTCCACCGAGAAATGCAAAACAAATAATCAAAGTACTTCTGCAAACTCCAGCTACGAAATTCCGAGGCCTAGGCTTTCTCTTAGCTCTAGTACGGATATTCGGTACCTTTTAACGGCTGGGACTGTGAATACATGAATTTAGTTTACCGGGTCAGAGAATCAAATCCTCTCTTAAATATAAAAAAATATCACCTTTCAACTCTTTCACTTTTAATAAACTAACCGAACGATTAGGTTTGGCACTGTCCTGTACTGGTCTTCCAATTTTGTACAGATATTGGCTAGATAGCCTGGTAATTAATTTTTATCCACGACCACGTGGTATTACGTAATGAAATTTCTTTAAGTAAAAATCACTATATAATTTATGCGATTTATCGCTTCGGCAGAACAGAATAGAATAAATTTTTTGAACTAATGCAAAAGAATTTGCGAACAGAGCTTTCTAACGGGTCTTTTCCAAAGTGTTGCGACGTGGCGTCTTTTCATTGGGCGTTTGAGCGTGGGTATCATAACTGTACTCAAAGCTGAAACTCAACCCTGCAATTAACTTGACCATGATCGTTTCAGGGTGACCGTGTTCTTATATGTTCTTCATGAAAGCGCAGTTGATTTAAATAAATTCTCTTCATTTTGTCGTTTAAATATTTAAAAGGAAAAATCCGGGCACTACACTAATTAAGAGCGAGGAAGGACAAGATCGCAGTTTTTATAGCCGGAAGCGATGTTTCGGATCGATAACGTGCCAAAGTCTGTTGTAATCACTACATAGTATACGAAAAGGTTCATGCAGAGAAAAGGTAGTTGTGCAAGTGGGAAGTATAAGCGGTGTGAAATTGCGGGTCCTTCTAGATGGAACAGAAATGTTAATTTGGCTCAACAGCTCGGAAGAGTCAATCTCACTATTCAAAAGTTTGTAAAGAAAAGTTACACCAAGCACAGTTCTACGATTATTTAGAGAAGGTAGGTTAATTAACTGAAGTCGACTAGAATAAGATGGAAGTTGTACAGTTGGATCCCAGCGCAAATCACGAAAGGCTAAGAGTAAAAACTGTTTTTGTACAGATTCTAATTTGTTTTGATAAAACTCATATTGAGGAGACCAAATACAAGATCCATACTCCAATATGGGGCGGACTAAAGAAGTAAAAAGTATTTTGGTAGTATATGGATCCTTGAACTCCTTCGACCAGCGCTTTATAAAGCCAAGAACACTCTTAGCCCTACTAACAGTAGTCGATATATGCTGATTAAAACTAAGTTTGTGGTCTATTAAGATCCCCAAATCTTTTACAACCAAAGAAGTATTATTAATTCTTTCTAACGGGAAATTATTTAAAAAGTAACTCGTTAATTGGGGAGTACCTCTATAAAAAGACATAATTTTGCACTTAGAACAGTTTAGCGATAACAAGTTAGCCCTACACCACCCCTGAAAAGCATTCAGGTCAGCTTGCAAAGTATCACATGAGAGAGAGTCTACGATGCGCTTAGCGATTTTTGCATCATCGGCATATATAAGAACTCTGGAATTTAAAAGAACGGTGGGGAGATCATTAATAAAAATGGTAAATAGTAATGGGCCAAGGTGACTGCCCTGTGGGACTCCCGATTCAACACAAATGATCTTAGAAAGAGAGGACCTAAAAAGAACCCTCTGCCTCGTATTGCTTAGATATTGTTCAGCTTAATAGTAAGGCATGGTTAACCGAATCGAAAGCCTTACTGAAATCCGTATATGTGACATAAGTTTGCTTTTGTTTCTTAAAACCTTGGATTACAAAAGATGTCAACTGTAGAAGGTTAGTTGTGATAGACCTATTCTTGACAAACCCATGCTGAAGCGCGAATACCGTCTGGGCCCGGTGAGTATACCGGCTTAATCATCATTAGTTCCTTAGCTACCGAACTTTTCGTTATAATAGGATTAAGAATGCGGTTGGATTTCGTTATAGGATATGGATATATCTGACTAGAGTTGTACTTAGTTGATTTGTACGTAGTCGAGAAGAAATTAGCAAATAAATTAGAAATAGATTGTGCGACAAGTCAGTCTTCCGAAAACATCGGGTGCGTACAGTAGGATCACACTCCGAGATGGGCTCGCGGCTGGGAAACTCAATAGATAACTCTAAAGTTGGATGACAACTATCCTCTGGTAACACCATTGGACTAGTTCTAGATACTTCACAAAAACTAGGATCAGAAGTAAAAATCAGATCCAGAAATCTGCCACACGTATTAGGAATCGAATTCAGCTGGGCCAACAAAAGTTCAAGCAGACCATCAATAAAATCGTGACACCCAGAGGGCAGCAACGTTTTGCTACCATTGTGTTGACCAAGTTATAGTGGGCAGGTTAAAGTCCCCAAGGACAATTTATGAGCCACTTTCAGAAAGTAGTTCAAGTATAAATTTAAAAGATTTTAAGTGTAGTAAGTAGGTTGGCCATTCCGATTGGGGCGGAATGTAAGAACAGCTAACAAAAATGGAAAAACGAGTAAAAGATACCTTAACGCATATAAATTCGATACTACTTGAGGCAGGTATAGTTATCAGACCCGATGATAGGGTGGAATCTACAGCAATAAGAACTCCACCACCCCTACGATCAGTACGATCACGTCTAAAAATATTGAAATTAGAGGGTAAAACTGTGGCGTCAAAAACGTTAGGTTTTAACCAAGTCTCAGTAAAGACAATTAGGTCAAAATCAAAAGACAGACTATCTACAAAGAGTTTAGTAAGTTTAGTATTAAGGCCTCTGACATTCTGATAGCCGACAGAGAAGGAAGTTGTTAGTTTTTTGATAGTGTAGAAGAAGGAACTGGTAATGAAGAAGTGGGAATAGATGAAGAAAAAAGAGGAATAGATGGTGAAGGAATCCTTGTTTGGCCCCGTGTCTTCCTTTTTCTGGATGTAAACTCCTTCACAATTAAGCTTTACGGCCAGAAGCTAGAACTGCAGATACAGTCAAAGAACTCAATTGGGACACTGATTTTAAAAGATGAAATTTCTCTAGAATATGAAAATTTAAACTTTTCTATGGATATATTGGAGACATTCCGTTTAGCCCGAATGTGGGCCATGACATCATCCGATGTAGCATTAGGGAGAAGTCTCGAAACAAAAATGTGTTTTTTGGGTGGCACTCCCACCAATGGTTTCGGCATGGTTTAAGAATAAACATCGTGTTCATCTGAGCTGGCTTCAGCAAATCAGATGCACCAATGAAATATACAATTCGAAGCAAAAATATAAACAAAAGTAAGTCATAAAATTCATATGACAATTATTGCTTAATAGCAAACAAAACATGCATCCACATTCTGTGGAAAACACTTAAGATTATAACAGCGGCGCGGTATCAAGTAACCAGCGCTGAGCATGAAATATTATCAATTTTCAACCCCAGAAAACGTGGGGCATTAGAATAAGTATTTTTAAGCACAATTGTCGCTTCTTAGAGTTTAAGAGTTTTCCAATAAAATCAGTTCATATTTTGAATTCAACGAATGAAGACTGGGTTATTTTCCTTCTCTCCGGGAATCCCTATTCAGCATTCCAGGTATTGCATCAGCTACCGCATTAATTGTAGCATCAGTTGCAACAAGTGGCGCTCCGATATTGCTATCACTAGAATCCCTGTCGGCATGGGTGTAGATTCTTGCCCAGACAAAACGGACACTACAGACATCGTCTGCGGAATTGGAGTTTGCATTGGTTGAGAAGGGGTCGGAACCGATATAGATGTGGAGACCGGCAAACGCAAGGACAAATCAGGAGTCTGTTCTCCCGCCTTCTTACGTTTACGAGACTCTTGCGAGAGTTTAAGAAAACTGGCGGACAGACTCATCAGGTTATCCTTTGTTTGCCGCATGAAAAGTTCCATTTCATCTTCCACGATCCGGCATGACTCACATCCCCATTTGAGACCCTTTTTTTTCTAAAAGATCCTTCACCCTGCATGTAAAGCCGGCGCACTTAACATGTACTGTAGTTTTACACAACCAACAGTAAATAAAACTATTGAGCGGTGGGGCGGGATGCAAACAATTTTTAAGTGAATAAACACGCATTATAAGGTAATATGAAAAATTGGTAATCAAACAAATAAAAATGAGAAATGTTTTGGTAATAAAATATATAACTCACTCTGAGGTCCAGAAATAATAAGAAAGAGAGATTTTGAGGGTGCACGAGGGTTAAAAGCAAAAGAGAGCACTGAAGAAAAGAGAGAGAGAAAAAAGAAAAAAAACCAACAAAGGTTATAAACAGAAATTAAAGTTGTTAAAATTATAAACACAAACACACAAAAATGCAACGAGTGATACGGTACAAGTTAGATTTACTAATAAATTTAAATTTCGATCGCGATGCCGATAAAACAAAATAAAAAAAAAATGTAAATCAGTTCAAAACGCAGGAGCTTAAAAAAACACGTCCGTCTTCTTCGAGAGCGAAAGAAAAAAAAGATTTAAGTAGTGTATACATACGCTATATGTATATATATAGTTGTGTTGGCTAACGGCTGCGCCCTTGCGGAGCCCCAAACTGCTCACTTTGTATGATGCGGCCTTCGGATGATTTCCACCGAGGCGGCTTTGAGGCACTTGCGATTTGGCAGGAATAAAATTATCAGGGTAACTTCAAGTTGCTTTATTTTTTAACCTTAAACTAAGTAGTACAATTTTCGGTGGGCAAAATGCAACCACATCGAACGAGATTAATTTCAAGAGTAAAAATTCAAGTACAGCAAACCATGCTGTCTTTTACAAAATTCAAAGTTCTGGAAATTTCCATAGAAGAAGTAAGCAAGAAAAAGAATTAAAGTAACGGAACTCCAAGTTTGTCTCTTCAAAGTAATTTGCGCTGTTCTTGGTCTCTCTCTCTCTCTTCGTTCGTTTTCTCTCTTCACCAAAGAGTGTCTTGATTCAGTTGTAGCCCAAACAAGTTACAAGTCGGCAACTAGAAACAACCGCAGGTCAACAAGATAGGGCAACAAGATAGTTGCAAAGAAGAGGCCGCTGGAGGACGAACACGGCACCGGTACCGCCTGAGCTCATAGGCCCTGGACAACGCCAGCTGAGCAACGACAAAATAAAAGAGACAGGTGGAATCCTCACATAGCGGAGTGGACACATATGGTCTGGAATTGGAAAAAAATTAATTCCGAATGAGAACCCAAAAAAAAACAATCCAGACCACTCCAGAGAAGACGTGCCCGGCGGACTGCACTGGACCATTATATTCGCCATATTGCGAGTACACTAGTGTCAAGAGGACCAGCATCGTCGCCCCAACAGCCTGTGCGAAGACCAGCACCGGCACCGTCTAGCGCGACAAGCTAGACCCAGGAGCCAAGAGATCGGAGAAACCAGCATCGGCGCCCCAACAGCCTGTGCGAAGACCAGCACCGGCAACGCCTAGCGCGCCAAGCAAGGCCCCTGACTGCGGTAGGACCAGTAGCGCTACAAAGAGCGCCCAACACTGAACAAATAAACTCATCCTAAATTAAAATTGTTTTCAAAAAATATATGTTACTATGTAAACTTGAGCAATAATTGCGTTGCTCGGTCTAGAGTGTCGCCCGTAAAGCCACACGCCAAATAGGTAGGAAGATCACTGCGATGATCGAGTAGGAAAGTAAAAAATATATATATAAAATTTACTAAAAAAAAAATATAATTCATATTTTTAAGCAAGTTGCCAGGTCAATGGTAATATAAATAAATATACAAAAAATAAATTAATATTGAAAAAAGAATGCAATTTATTGTCAAATAGACCATACAAAAATGTTTCCTACCAAAACTGAAAAATTGTTAGGAAAGCAACACGAGTTGCACAAAAGGTTAAAGAAGATAGAAGAGCTAGATGCTAGTAAGTTAAGTAGCAAGATTCTTAATGAAGTAACTGAGATTCAGAAGCAATGGATTAGTTACCATAGCCAAATGATACAGAGTGGTGTAACCGAACACTACTATTTTACAGATGGAAAGTATGAGGAGGGTTTAGATATGGCAGCCAGATTAATAGCCAAAGGAGAGTCAAGTAGGCAGGGCACTGTTGAGTCGGAGAGCAGTGAAGCAGATGCAATGATGACAGAAAATGTTGAGGTCAGCATCGGAGAGTCGCGGGGAAACGCGACCTCTAGTAATGAGAACGCTAATGTTAGCCAGGAAAAATTTCAAGAAAAAGTCTGTCAGCTCCAGATATATTTGGACATGGTGAGCAAAGATTTACGTACGATAGACAATAGAACAGGCGAAATGTATATTAAAAAAATTAAATTCTTGTTCAAGAAGGTACAGATGTGCCAAGCTTATACAGGTGAACTTACACATAATGAAACGCTTAAAGAGGTCATAGAAGAATTAGAATTCGATCTTCAGAATACCATTAGAAGAGAAAATAAATGATCAAAAAAATTTGAAAGTTGAGAATGTTACCGTGAGAGGCGAACTACCGGTGTTGCCAAAAATACAAGTACCCACATTTTCTGGAGAGCCAAGAGAATGGGACTTGTTTGTAAAATTATTCGCGGAACTGATTGAAAAAAGAGAGGATCTAAGTCTTACGCTTAAATTCAACTATTTGAAATCCGCATTAAAGGGCGAAGCAAGGAGCATTGTAGCCCATCTATTGTCAGGTTCAGCTGACAATTATAGTGCCGCTTGGGAATTGTTAACCAAGCGGTATGAAAATAATCGGAGGGTATTTTCCGAACAATTGAGTCGGATAGTTGATTTACCTATGATCAACAATGAATCCGCAAAAAGTGTTAAAGGAGTGATTGACATAATAAATGAGTCAATACACTTAATTAAAATTAAAGCATGTTTGTCCGATGAAGTTGACGTAATAGTCGCTCAACTCATACTTCGGAAATTTGACAGAGAGTCTCTACAATCGTATGAGAGTCAGATTAGAAAAACAAGGCACATTCAAATGCTATCTGATGTCATGGAATACTTGGAGCAAAGATATTGCTCGCTAAGTGCCATGAGCAAAGAAGAGAAAAAACCGCTAAAAACTGGTGTGCACTAATGAAATGGTCTGTTCATTGTGCAGTAAGGAAGAAAAACAGGAGAAAGTTAATACTTGTGTAACCGCACAACCAACACTGTTGGCCACGGCTGTAATACAAGTAAAAAATGTAAATGGAGGATATAAGACTCTAAGAGCCCTTATTGATTGTGGTTCACAGAGCACCATTTTGTCTGAAGATGCCGCTCAAATATTAAAACTACCTAAAATTAAAGAATATACAGAAATAAGTGGCGTGCCCTCAATAAAATCTTATAAATCAAAATATAATGTAAAAATAAATGTGAAGACAAGAAACCTCTGGAAAGGACATCTTAAGGTTGAGGCAATTGTGTTGACAAAGTTAATGAAAGCTCTTCCATTAAAAATAGGCAACATGGATATGTCAAAATGGCAAACTTACGTGCTAGCTCATCCTACCTTTAATAAACCTGGTTGGATTGATACAATAATGGGAGTCAACGTATATACCCAAATCTTAAAAGGGGGAATTACAAAGATTGATGGCCTGCTAGGCCAAAATACCCAATTTGGTTGGATCGTCTCGGGATGCACCAAATCAAATCAGAATAAATCTGTGGTGGCTACAACAATAGATGTCACAGGTTTTGAACAACGTTGCGAGAAAAAGAAAGATGAATTTCAAAATAAAAATAATACAATTCCAACGAAATACATCAACAAAACTCAAGAAATAAATTAATGGCCCCGGGCAGGACCTCACATTGGAGGTAAAGTGAAAATTGGGGAAGAAAAAGTATATATCTCAGAGCTAGTACAAAATGAGAATATTCAGAAGGCAATGGTTTAATTAGATAATGATTATCTAAAAAATAATATCAAAGTAGTTTCTGGTATCAAATTGTCAGAAACTGTAGTACCAAAAAGGCAGATGGGCAAAATAATTATAAAAGGACAAAATTTAATAATAACCAGAATAACCACTCAAGTTTTAGTAACCAGCAATATTCAAAAATGATGGAGCGAAGGTCACATTGGAACAATTCAAAAAAGTAAAGATAGTTATTTTTTAAATTCTCCACATTATAAAAAGGCTAGAAGTCAGCACAGTAATACACATCAGGAGTGGGTAGATATTCCAAAACAGAAATCGTTAGGTAATATATTAAAAACAAGTAGAAGCCAACTCAGTAATACATACGGCAGAATTGGTAAGAATAGGAAGTCAGTTACAATCGGTAAAGGAACATCAGATTGTCTAGGTTGAACGTCCGTAACTGATCATGCTTCTTTAACAATAGTTATCTTACATACGCATTTGGTGGCCTTTTGCAGAATGTTTAAGAATAAACATAGTGTTCATCTGAGCTGGCTTCACCAAATCATACCATAAATCGCTACTTCATCCAGGTATCACTAAAACTCAAAACTGGTTTAAAGAGAAATACTATTATCCAGACTATCAAAAACTAATTTAAAACTTCATTAATGTATGCCATATATGCAATTTATCAAAATCAGAAAATCGAAATACTAAATTAACCTTTGAAACCACCCCGAAGATATTTAACACTAGAGAAAAAGACGTGATGGATTTCTATTTAATCGACAACCAACAATTTTTATCTTGCATAGATATTTACTCAAAGTACGCAACCTTAGTTGAAGTTAAAAGTCGAGATTGGCTTGAAACAAAAAGGGCAATCACAAAAATCATTAACCAGATAAGGACTCAGCTTTTATTTGTATATCACTTCAAAATTGGCTACAATCAGAAAACGTTAATATAAGTATAACATCGAGTAAAAATGGCGTTTCAGATGTGGAAAGATTCCACAGAACCGTAAACGAAAAACTAAGCATTATTAACGCAGAATCTAGCATAGAAGACAAACAAACTAAATTTGAAACTATCCTTTACACATATAACCATAAGGCTAAACATCTAACGACAAATAGAACACCATCCGATATCTTTATTTACGCAGACACACCTCTTTATAATACGCAAGCTAATAAAGTAAAACAAATTGATAAACTAAATGAAATTAGGCACGATTTTGAAATAAATACAAAATATAAACAACCCCCTTAGTTAGGTCAAACACCCTTTGAGAAAACAGGAGAAATTACCCAAGTTGACGACAAACATTATATTGAAACAAACCGAGGTAGACAAACAACACACTACAAATCAAAATTCAAAAAGAAAACTCATCAAAGTAAATATACTAATTAATTTCAGAAATCCCAACAAGTAAATCAACCGCCGCCGTGTGCCGACGTGTTTTTTAATGCACTCCGCAAAATTGAGTATAAAAATAGACCAGAGGGCCGGGGCTAACTTCGACAGCGTCAAAGTTCGTATATCCCTGAAAGTTTTTTAGTAACTCTTTTATCTAAACTAACTGTTTAATCTAACAAGAGTAATGTTTGCGAAAGAACGGCCTTCAATCTAAGCGTAGGATATAACGAACATTTTGATGAAACTCACTCTTTTCCACCG
Organism: Drosophila equinoxialis; assembly: GCA_018150345.1. Taxonomy (NCBI): domain Eukaryota; kingdom Metazoa; phylum Arthropoda; class Insecta; order Diptera; family Drosophilidae; genus Drosophila; species Drosophila equinoxialis. Next base: position 204,738 of record JAECWI010000775.1, read on the forward strand.
ATCGTTCCTATGGGAACTACATGATATAGTTACCCGATCTTTACCAAATTCGGCATAGTAACAGGTATATTTAACTATCAAATGTTTAATTTGAAAGCAATCGCATTAAAAGTAACGAAGTTATTGACAAAAGTCACTGTTTTCGACCGATCGTTCCAATGGGAGGTATATAATATAGTCACCCGATCTTGATCAAATTTGGACAATTAAATTTCATGACGATAGCTCAGAAGATAGCGAAGTTATTCAGAAAAGTCAATGTTGAAACTGAGATATACAACGCCTGCAGTACATACATAGCCTACGTGCAATTTCAGCTCTGTAGCTCTTTCGGTCTATGAGGAGTTTGCGTTGATCCAGACGGACGGACAGACGGACGGACGGACATGGCTATTTGAACTCGTCTCGTTGTGCTGATCAAGAATATATATACTTTATATGGTCTGAGATGCTTCGTTCTATGCGTTGCACACTTCTGACCAAAATTAATATACCCTTTTTGCAATGGTATAAAAAGACCGCTTTTGCATAAATTGTGTAGGGCTCTCAGTCGCCTCAGAGACGCCTATTTACAATCATATTGCTATTAGTTTGTTCTAATAACAATAAATACTAAGTTGCAACAACAAAGTGAGCACTTTTTTGGAAAGGCCATTGTTCACTCGACACACGCCGCCGTGGACCCCTTCGCTTATAAAACTCCGGACCCTCTCCAAGCGCCCCTGGTTCCAATTTCATCCAAATTGTTGAGGAGTTGATGAGTTGAGAGTTTTATTTCCTAAGAAAATACATATTAAAATAACTTAAAACTCATTTACTCACGCTTTTCCCTTCACGGCTCGATATCAAGTGCTTGCTTTCCTACACTAGCCCTTCTCGTCTTACAACACTATGTCTTACAACACTAACAAATCATACTTTCTTACAGCTAAATTATGTGTAGTCTAACACTATCAAATTAAATTTCAATTTCAATTTTAACGGCTTTCGATATTTCTTCACAACATCCCTGCCACCGTGAATCTAGTTCATCTTAGATTCACCAAAATCCAGTTTGGCTAACATGCATGCCGGTCGACGAAACTCTCCAGTGCTGGTCTTCACTTTCGCAGATCGTACTTGGCCATCTGGTCCGGTAGTCACCTCGATGATTCTGCCCTTCTGCCAGTTAACTCGATGCTGTGCGCTGTCGCAAATAAAGACGATATCTCCCAGAGCTTGCAGCTGTACCGAATGATACTACTTGGTGCGGTGACACAAATCGGGCAGGTATTCGTTTACCCACTTGCGCCAAAACGAATGAGTCATCAGTTGCTTAATCCGCAAATCCTTCATGGTAGGGTGATAATCCTCTTCTTGCGGATGCCGAGTCTGATTGGAGTTGGCTGTACCTAAAAGAAAGTGATTTGGGGTTATATATCCCCTGTCGGACTATCTATGGCAATGGGCAATTAAAAAGCCACTCGATTTTTTTCGCTTGCGAGCCCGGCAGCTACTTTCTTATACAATTCTTGTCTTAGTATTCGCTCAGCTCCTACTAGGTTTGCCCCGTTATCAGACCTGATTCTTATTGGGACTCCACATCGCCTCATAAAGTTATGAATGACTTTAATGCAAGTGTCGGCCGTCAAGTCCCTAGCCATTTCCAAGTGTATGGCGCGTACAGTCAAATAAGTAAAAATGCATATCGCTTCTCTGTTCCTCTTCCCCTTACCACTGCAAACGGTCCCATGTAGTCAATTCCAGTGTAAGAAAATGGACGAACAAAGGGAGTCACTCTGTCCGAGGGCAGTTTTCCCATCAAGGGTGGTGCTGGGCGAGCTCTTCTCATACGGCATATGAAGCATGTTCATGATGTCCGCCAAGAGGTAGCGTAGGTGAGGAATCAAAAACTTCCATTTGTTGTGATAATGTGTGATTAGTAGTTTCGTCACGTGGTTTCCCTGTGGCAGAATTATTGGGCGTCTAGTGTACACATCAACGGCAAAAGCTTTATCTATTCGTCCGCTTACACGTAACAATCCATCATTATCTATCTCCGGTTTTAGTTTCAGAAGACTACTCCTCTTATCAATGAACTTTTTTGTACAATTCTGAACAGAACTACTTCAGCTTAATCTATCTCTGAGCATTTCAGGTAATTTTCACGAACTTCTTTTCTTTTAAATCGTAGAACCCAAGCCAGAATCCGTACGAGTCTCGTGTACGATGAGAATCTCTCAGTTCATCCGCCTGCTTCGTGGTGACCATACACAATTTTGGGCGCAGCTCCATGTCAGTACTAAAATTACCTTTGCTCTACTGTGGTGATTCCTCAAGATCATCCAATAAAAAATCTGTCCCGGTTAACCATAGGAACTGTCTGCTGTCTCTTTTAATCTTCGTGCCGAAATCCGCTGGATTGTCCTTGCCGGCAACTTATTTCCATTCTGCGACGTGAGAGCTTTCTAGAATTTCCTTCACTCGATGGATGCCATACGGCTTGTACTTTCTCTGTTCAGAACGGATCCATGCTAGAACAGTTGATGAGTCCGACCAAATACAAACTCGTTTTGGTTGTATATCATGTCCTTCTAATATCGAGTTTCTGAGCCTAGTTGCCATAACGGCAGCCGTAAACTCCAGTCTTGGCACAGTAGACAGTTTCATCGGTGCGAATTTTTGTCTTTCCCATTATAAAAGACACTTTCCATCCTTCAGTATCTTCAACTCGCCAATAGCCCACCGCTGCATTACTAAAAGTTGTACCATACCATCTTGAAACCCTTATTAAAGCATTTCATTAACAAAACGAAGCCATCTTTTCCATTCGATGTACTCTTCTTGATGTATGGATTGATCCCATTCTAACTTTTTCCCCCAAATAGACTAAAGGAGGAGTTTTGCCATCAAGGAGTACTCGACTAATATTCGGAAAGGATCGACGATTGATATAACGATCCGTAGTACTTCTCGTTTTGTTGGAATTCTTTCATTAGAGAACAGAGATTTGTCGATTTTATTAAACGAAAGTATAAACCCAAATTTATCCATTGGAATTTCATAAACAAGTAACTTAATGGCTGACATTGGTCAGGCCCTCTCATCAGCAGTGCATTCAGCGACACGCCGTCGACTTCCGCTGCAGCATCGAATACGATTCTAATTTTCCCGGGTTTATGTGGATTGATGACTCCAAAGTGTGGCAAGTACCATGCCTTATCCTTATTCTGTTCTGACTTCTGATTCAGCCGAATATATCCCTTTTCCTCATATTCCAACATCAGTTTGCAATATTGCTTCCGGTATTCAGGGTCCATATAAAACTTCTTTTCCAACGATAATTGTCTCTTAATGACAATTTTATTGCTATCGGGAATGTTGAAATCGTCCGTTTTCCATAACAATCCAGTCTCAAAACGATTGTCCATACGTCTTGTTGTCTTTTCCAGTAGCATATTTGATCTTTCAAGCTCAATCAACAACTCAGGTTCTACATTGCTATACGACTGCAATGGTGTGTTCTCGAGGTGTCGATTTTTAAAGTACAAGTCCTTTCTATTTATTGTTTGTTTTGGCAACTTTAGGTTTTTGACTGTTCGAACGCCCTTTAGAGCATAAATCGTGTATTCATTCAGCAAACCTTCGTCAAGGAAAGCAAAACATTCCACTGTGTGACCCTTGGCATGTAGCCATACCGGTAGTATCTTGAACAGAAGCGTTGAGCCTTTGCTCTCTGTTGCAGTGCCAGAAAACTTTTTGGAACTACTCGGTTTTACTACGACAATCGGTTCTTTCTCCATATGGAGCAATGTATTGTGGCGTCTGTTGCAGTTTGGCACTTCGCATTTAACTTGAACTTTGCACTTGTCGGTGCGATGGCAACTAACACATAAGCCCTTTTTCAGTACAAACTGCCATTTCTCATCGTGATTACAGTTTGCGAACCCATTGCACTTCCTCAGCCAGTGACTTCCGCTACACATAATGCATCTTGCTTCCATTGGATCAGAAGTTTCAGGTCTCTGACCTACGTGATACATTCTTGTTCTTTCCTCCTTCATTTTGGATGTTGATTCCGAAGTACTAAGACAGACCCCATGTACAACTTTCGCCATTGTCTGTAACTATTCGCTCAAGTCCTTGATTGTCGCTTCGCGATTTAACGATATAACTGTGAATAAGTAGACAATCAACTACTTCCCTAGCCCGGCCTACAATGGATTTTGTAGGCGCAATAAATTCTGTGGGTCATTATAACCGTACTCCACTGTTGTCATATCAAATGCCTTCTTAAACATTGGCCATAATTCCGGTGTACCATCGAAAGACGGAAGATCATACAACTTTCTAGGCGGTTCTGCTCGAGTCATCAACTCGCTGCTGTTGCTGGCCGCTGTACTTCCTGTCGGCATACAAAAGTTCGCCCGGACTTCCTCCGACTGTACCTCATCCTCACGTGATGCCGCTCTAGCTTGCTGATGTTCAAATGCCCTACCAACCGTTCTCTCGATTCCTGAACTGTCTGCATTTGTAGTTTATTCATCCTGACCATTTTCTCTTGAATTGCCTGCATTGCAACAAAGCCCCCGGCCATGACCTAATCACACCGAAAATGATTCTAGAACTTCCTACCATCGCCATACAATACATCTGCAAACTGTTCAACGCTATAATAAGAATTGGCTACTTCCCAAGAGCTTGGAAAAGGTCCACTATCGTCATGATTCCTAAAGTGGGAAAGGACAAAACCCAGCCATCATCCTATAGGCCAATTAGTTTGCTGCCATGTCCTTCGAAGCTTTTTGAAAAGGTCCTGCAGATCCGACTAAACTCATTTCTGGCATCGGAGAACACAATCCCTTCACACCAGTTCGGCTTCCGCGAAATGGAATGATTGGAATGCTTGTGACGTAACATATATTTTTATAACCTTTCAAGACAGCAAAAGTCCGTTAAAAATTCAAATTTAGGCTGTACAAGTGTGTTCATTGGCACAAATATGGTTCCAGTTCCCAGTGCTGTCAGTTTGGCAGTTGAGTTGATAGATCTTGTAAAATTGAAGCTTAAATGTTTTAGCCATTATTTGGCCAGTTTCCCATATATTTAAACAATTTTAGCTTTTTTTAAATGTGACGTTACACTTGGCGCGTGGTGGGGGGGGTCAGGCAAAGTGACAATCTTTGACAAAGGGGTGGGGGGTCAAAAATTGTCAAAAATCGCGTTACGTAATTTAACCCAACCAATAATAAATGATTAGGGCCGCCTGCAATATCTCCTGGATTTATCTTAAGCACTAGATTAAGAAAAATATCTCAAACTTGTTGTTAGGCTCTAATTTAAGAGTAGATTCAACAAATATATATTAAACGTTAAAAAAAATGAAGTAAGTAAGTCGTCTCGCCGACTTAGGTATACCATACACCAGTAAAGCAAATATTTTAAATTTATTAAACAAATGCATTTTCACATGCTTTTTATTACAAGCATATCAAGTATACGAGCACCCTAGCGCCCCCACCAGCCAACGACCAACTACGGCCTTATGGAAAAACGTTTATATGCATAACTTCGTTGTTTTTTGTCCGATTTTGATCAAATTTGGTGTTTTGCTGGGTATTAGTATCAAATTCAAGTGTGCCAAATTTGATTACAAAAGGTAGAAAATTACGTGAGATAATCGAGTTTATCCAAATTACGGGGGCGGAAAGGGGCGTGGCAAAATCGTTGCATATACAATATATGCGCATTTATTAAACAAATACACATACCAAATTTGGTGCCTCTAGCTATTATAGTCTTTAAGAAAATCAAATTTGTTTAAATTTCGTGGGCGGAGGGGGCGTGGCAAATTTTTTTTGCAACAAATTTGTGCGCGCTTACTAAAGGATTAATCATACTAAATTTGATGTCTTTAGCTATTATAGTCTTTAAGAAAATCAAATTTGTTTAAATTTCGTGGGCGGAGGGGGGCGTGGCAAAAATTTGAAATAAACTTGACCACCGTAGGTAATACACGAGTCTACGTACCAAATTTGGTGACTCTAGCTCTTATAGTCTCTGAGATCTACGTGTTCATACGGACAGACGGACGGACGGACGGACATGTCTATATCGACTCGGCTGTTGATACTGATCAAGAATATATATACTTTATGGGGTCGGAAAAGCTTCCTTCTGCCTGTTACATACATTTTGGCGACTTTAATATACCATTTCACCCTATGGGTGTATGGTATAAAAAGAAATCCGAACATTGCTATTTCTACTCTTATCAATGGTACACTCAATGTATAATCAAAATATTGAAATTAATCCCATAAAGGCACTTAATGGATATATTGTATTCAAAACAGGAACCATGGATTTACCCTCAGATTTCGAATATCATTACCTAACTGTAAATTTAGCCAACTTACAAAACACTTACAACAACCTGGTAGAGCAGTCAGAACCATATAAGAACAAGGTCAACATTCACTATTTAGTTGAAAAATTAAATCGCGAAATGAGCGGCATAAAAATAATAAAGAGAAATAGGCGAGGACTTATTAACATATTAGGTACAGCACATAAATACATTTTCGGCACTTTAGATCAAAACGATAAAAAAGAGCTTGAACAAAAAATTGAGCATTTTACAGAATACATACAAGACATAGAACTAGGAATGCAGTTGACAAGATTAAGAATATTTAATCCAAAACTTTTAAATCATCAAGAAATATATAACATAAATACAGAAAAACTTTTAAACATAAAAACATCTACTTGGTTAAAATCAGACATGAATGAAATATTCACAATCTCACATATACCTAGAAAAATATCTAAAATATCACTATTTAAAATTATAGCCTATCCAGACGAAAATAATAACACCTTGACAGAAAATATTCAAGAAACTTACTATATTAAAGAGAATAAAATTTATGCAAAAAAAACACAAGAAATAAATGAATGTATAATTGGCATTATTACACAAAAACCAGCAGAATGCAAATACACAAAAAAATTTAAGACAAATCTAATTAGTTATGTAGAACCCAATATTATCGTAACTTGGAACTTGCCCAAGACAAATTTAAAACAAAATTGTAACCAGAACAAAATATTCATAGAAGAAAATAATATAATTAAAATATACGACTGTATTATGCAGTTAAATGAAATATCAATAGTAAACACATTGCAAGACACATTACCCAAAACATTTACGTAACCAACAATGTAACGAAACTAGAACCAATCTCTTATATCCAAACTAAACAAATCATTTCGGAAAAAACTGCTTATAACAAAATATGCAACATAATAACTACAACAACATTTGTAATTACGCTAATAAGTTTAACCCTATATATAAAGCTTTCTAACCGAACTTTCAACATAATTGTAAACATCAAAAGCTTTCTAACCGAACTTTAAACTTAATTGTATGAAAAATGATAAGTTAGTTCTTGAGGCGCATCCTTTAAATAAAGATCGTTTCTTTTGAGTTCGATAGATCAAATTTTTCTTTTTATACCATACACCCATAGGGTGAAATGGTATATTAAAGTCGCCAAAATGTATGTAACAGGCAGAAGGAAGCTTTTCCGACCCCATAAAGTATATATATTCTTGATCAGTATCAACAGCCGAGTCGATATAGACATGTCCGTCCGTCCGTCCGTCCGTCCGTCCGTCCGTCTGTCCGTATGAACACGTAGATCTCAGAGACTATAAGAGCTAGAGTCACCAAATTTGGTACGTAGACTCGTGTATTACCTACGGTGGTCAAGTTTATTTCAAACTTTTGCCACGCCCCCCTCCGCCCACGAAATTTAAACAAATTTGATTTTCTTAAAGACTATAATAGCTAAAGACATCAAATTTAGTATGATTAATCCTTTAGTAAGCGCGCACAAATTTGTTGCAAAAAAAATTTGCCACGCCCCCCTCCGCCCACGAAATTTAAACAAATTTGATTTTCTTAAAGACTATAATAGCTAGAGGCACCAAATTTGGTATGTGTATTTGTTTAATAAATGCGCATATATTGTATATGCAACGATTTTGCCACGCCCCTTTCCGCCCCCGTAATTCGGAAAAATTACCTTTTGTAATCAATTTTGGCACACTTGAATTTGATACTAATACCCAGCAAAACACCAAATTTGATCAAAATCGGACAAAAAACAACCAAGTTATGCATATAAACGTTTTTCCATAAGGCCGTAGTTGGCCGTTGGCTGGTGGGGGCGCTAGGGTGCTCGTATACTTTAGTGAGGGAGGTTCTAAGATATGCTTGTAATAAAAAGCATGTGAAAATGCATTTGTTTAATAAATTTAAAATATTTGCTTTACTGGTGTATGGTATACCTAAGTCGGCGAGACGACTTACTTACTTCATTTTCACTTATAAAGGAAATGGATTTGTAATTATAATATATATAATATATATATATAATTATATATATATATATATATATATATATATATATATATATTCCACAAAATTTTTATTTTTTCGCACACAAATATATATTTTTCCATCACCGCGAACAAAATCCCGCTACCACCTTGCAGCTTATATACATACGTGCATACATAAGTCCCGCTTAACTGCAGTATACCACCACAGCTGCAAGCTCAAGCAAAAACAATGGAATTGAATGCCGGAATTTGGATCATGAATAACCCACCGCGGAATTCGGATCTGGTCAAGGAAGGAGAAGCTCTTTGTAAAACCCTGCCACCTGTGATGGAGTTCACTGGGCAATTGATCATCCCACCCTATCTCTTTTAGCCAAAGCTCTTGCATAAACACCTTGGCTAGAAATACAAAGGGAGCCAGCCAGCCAGCGGGATCGAATAACTTGGCGATCTGCCCGAGGACTACTCGCTTAGTACAAACTGACTTGATATCTTGGGGTGAGATGACAAAATAAAACTCATTCGTAGTCGCTTTCGATCGGATTCCAAGTGTTTTTGCTGTGCTAGCCTCTTCGATATCGAGGAAATCAGCATTCAGCACATCACACTTTGGAATGCAACTGAGCATGGATTGTACATCACTTAAGCTCGTAATCACCAAGTTGCCCGTCTTTGTTTTGGAACAGGATACTCTGAAATGGCGTATGGATTGGATCGACCATAATTTGGCGGTACATTTTTGTGATGTCGGCATTGAAAACTACTCGGAAAAAACGCTACTTGAGAATCTGAGTAGTGAGATCGGACTGAAGTACCGGACCAGGGTAAAGTATGTCATTGAGACTTACTCCGTTTGTGGACTTGCTAGAGGCGTTAAAGACCACCCGTACTTTTGTTGTGGTGCTGTCGGGCTTGAAAACTGCATGGTGTCGCAAGTAAAAATTGATATTACTGCCGTCAAATTGCACCTGACACATATGGCCCAAGTCCAAATATTCTTGGATGACGGCGTCATACTCAGTTTTTGCCGGAATATTTTTTTAGGAGACGGCCTTCGTTTTTTAGGAACTGAGCCAATGCCCCTGGTCTGGAGTGTCCGTGGTTGATGTTTCGAAACGGAAGTGAGACCATGTATCTCGCCGAACCATCTCTGCTTGTGGTCTTCTGAAAATTGAGCTCGCAACAGGAATCAGAATCTTCTACTGGTTTGACCGGTAGATCCGCCATCTCAAACCTTGTGAGAAGAGTTTCAAGTGCTTCCTCTCTGCTAACAGCGACTCTCGTGGTGAACGCGGCACACGAACTAACGGGGACCCCTTGCAACGGGCCTGAAATGACCCAACCCAATCTCGTCTCTTGAGCCATTAAAGATTCGCACACTTCGGTCTGGATGCCGGAAAGGGTCACCGCTGGTATGACATCAATACCAAGAAGCAGATCGATCTTCGCCATTGGGCATTCCTTCCAGTGTGGCTTGGGCTATCGTACATGACGGCAAATCATCAGCAACTTGGGACAAGACAAAGGCTTCTATCTCTATCTGGACTGGAGGTCCATGCGATGACCGAATGCTTATGTGACAGACCTTCAAGGTTCTATTGACCTTTCCGTTAATGCCTGTCACTTCGGCCCTGACAGTTTGGAATGGTAACTTCATGAGCCGGAACATTCTTTCGGATATAAAATTGGCTTCCGAAGCCGGGTCTAATAACGCCCGTGAAGGATAAGAGTGCCCTTGTGCCAAAAGTCCACGATGGCTGTACCTAGCAGCTTATCTTGTGAGGACCTTGCCTCAGAGGTAAAGTATGTCCGGACAATATTATGAGAACTGGGCTGCGCTTGGATCGGCGGTGGACTATTCTCCAGTCAGGCATCCTTGTGCAAGAGCGTATTGTGACGCCCCTTGCACGTGAAGCAATTGTGCTGACTCGGACAATCTTTTACTTGATGTCAGTTCAGACAAAGGGACGGGGGAAATTCGCGAATCGCTTATGTAGATGGCCGTAAACATGTCACGGAACGTAGGCCATTTTAAGTAATCTCCCGTAAAGACTTCTGTGTCAATGGTTGGCAATCGCCAACCGGACAGTCTCGTTCTGCTGTCTGAGCTATCGTCTTTACCATCTGGGAGTGCCTCGCATTTCTCATATTCCTGTTCGACCTTCTCCCACAACGCTTGAACTCGATCACGACGGACTTGGAGCGTAAATACGCTGACTTCGGACAATGAAGTGAATTAGTTTATCTCTAATGGAGACAAACCTCTTCAAAGCCATGGTGGAAGCAACTAAAACCCTTTTGGTTTCGGACCGAGTGACTCTTGGGGCGGTTACCAAAATCTGTGGATGTGGTAGCAATGATTTGACCTCTTTTTGGCTTGATCGTCGGGGCTCTGACGTGGCTTGCTGAAAGGTAGTGCTTAATGGTACGGCCGTGAGAGCTAATGGACTAGAGACGGTCTGAAATGTTCTGGAAGGAGTAGTAGGGCTGATACTCCTCTGACGCTGACTTGGAGCAGTAATTGAGGATTTGCTCGTGGCCGCAGTGTTCTTAGCCTCTTTCTCGTCTTTTGGCGGGCTCGTGCTCATAACGCCACAGAGTGGCGGTAATAAAGTAGTGAGCTGGTTTGGAACGGCTTGAAGATTAGCGAAAAAGACAAACTGGAACGTTTTGGAAGACCTGGAACACTACCAAACTACTTCGTTTATAATTAATTTTGGTTTATTTTCAGTATATTACAAAAATGTCCCGACACACACGAGAATGGTTCGGGTTGGAAAAATGGTGCAATTCGAGAAAAAAAACACAGTGAAAGAACGGGTGTTCGGGTTAGAAGTTCGTACTGGATCGAATATGGCGATTTACTCGAGAACACTTCGTCACCTTCCTCAGTATGACCGAATTCGGTTTTGGGGAAAAACCCTACCCCTCACTCTCTGCTGTTCACCCGGTGGCGTGAACACCTAGGAACGAGTTGGAATTGGAATATAAAACCAAAAGATACGACTGGGAACACTTGAAACACTTTGGAGTTATAATATATAATCAAAGATACGACTTGGCACGCGTAGAACACCTTGGAATTCAAATTTAAATCCAAAGAAACGACTTGGAACGCGTTAAACACTTTCAAGTACAAGTATAACCCCAAAGATACAACTTGGAACGCATGGAACACTTTGGAGTACAAATATAACCCCAAAAATACGACTTAGAACGCCTGGAAACACTTTGGAATTGATATATATAACCAAAGATACGACTTGGAACGCTTTGGAATCGGAATAGAATTACCAGTCACGTCTTGGAAAATTTGGGAATTCAATAAAAAAACCCAAGTCGTGACTGGTTATTTTATTCCAATTCCAAAGTGTTCCAAGTCGTATCTTTGGTTATATATTTGAATTCCAAAGTGTTCCAAGTCGTATCTTTGGTTATATATTTCAATTCCAAAGTGTTCCAGGCGTTCCATGTCGTATTTTTGGGGTTATATTTGTACTCCAAAGTGTTCCATGCGTTCCAAGTTGTATCTTTGGGGTTATACTTGTACTTGAGAGTGTTTAACGCGTTCCAAGTCGTTTCTTTGGATTTAAATTTGAATTCCAAGGTGTTCTACGCGTGCCAAGTCGTATCTTTGATTATATATTATAGCTCCAAAGTGTTCCAAGTGTTCCCAGTCGTATCTTTGGGTTTTATATTCCAATTACAATTCGTTCCTAGGTGTTCACGCCACCGGGTGAACAGCAGAGAGTGAGGGGTAGGGTTTTTCCCCAAAACCGAATTCGGTCATACTGAGGAAGGTGACGAAGTGTTCTCGAGTAAATCGCCATATTCGATCCAGTACGAACTTCTAACCCGAACACCCGTTCTTTCACTGTGTTTTTTTTCTCGAATTGCACCATTTTTCCAACCCGAACCATTATCGTGTGTGTCGGGACATTTTTGTAATATACTGAAAATAAACCAAAATTAATTATAAACGAAGTAGTTTGGTAGTGTTCCAGGTCTTCCCAAACGTTCCAGTTTGTCTTTTTCGCTAATCTTCAAGCCGTTCCAAACCAGCTCACTACTTTATTACCGCCACTCTGTGGCGTTATGAGCACGAGCCCGCCAAAAGACGAGAAAGAGGCTAAGAACACTGCGGCCACGAGCAAATCCTCAATTACTGCTCCAAGTCAGCGTCAGAGGAGTATCAGCCCTACTACTCCTTCCAGAACATTTCAGACCGTCTCTAGTCCATTAGCTCTCACGGCCGTACCATTAAGCACTACCTTTCAGCAAGCCACGTCAGAGCCCCGACGATCAAGCCAAAAAGAGGTCAAATCATTGCTACCACATCCACAGATTTTGGTAACCGCCCCAAGAGTCACTCGGTCCGAAACCAAAAGGGTTTTAGTTGCTTCCACCATGGCTTTGAAGAGGTTTGTCTCCATTAGAGATAAACTAATTCACTTCATTGTCCGAAGTCAGCGTATTTACGCTCCAAGTCCGTCGTGATCGAGTTCAAGCGTTGTGGGAGAAGGTCGAACAGGAATATGAGAAATGCGAGGCACTCCCAGATGGTAAAGACGATAGCTCAGACAGCAGAACGAGGCTGTCCGGTTGGCGATTGCCAACCATTGACACAGAAGTCTTTACGGGAGATTACTTAAAATGGCCTACGTTCCGTGACATGTTTACGGCCATCTACATAAGCGATTCGCGAATTTCCCCCGTCCCTTTGTCTGAACTGACATCAAGTAAAAGATTGTCCGAGTCAGCACAATTGCTTCACGTGCAAGGGGCGTCACAATACGCTCTTGCACAAGGATGCCTGACTGGAGAATAGTCAACCGCCGATCCAAGCGCAGCCCAGTTCTCATAATATTGTCCGGACATACTTTACTTCTGAGGCAAGGTGCTAGGTACAGCCATCGTGGACTTTTGGCACAAGGGCACTCTTATCCTATACGGGTGTTATTAGACCCGGCTTCAGAAGCCAATTTTATATCCGAAAGAATGTTCCGGCTCATGAAGTTACCATTCCAAACTGTCAGGGCCGAAGTGACAGGCATTAACGGAAAGGTCAATAGAACCTTGAAGGTCTGCCACATAAGCATTCGGTCATCGCATGGACCTCCAGTCCAGATAGAGATAGAAGCCTTTGTCTTGTCCCAAGTTGCTGATGATTTGCCGTCATGTACGATAGCCCAAGCCACACTGGAAGGAATGCCCAATGCCCAATGTAAGTCTCAATGACATACTTTACCCTGGTCCGGTACTTCAGTCCGATCTCACTACTCAGATTCTCAAGTGGCGTTTTTTCCGAGTAGTTTTCAATGCCGACATCACAAAAATGTACCGCCAAATTATGGTCGATCCAATCCATACGCCATTTCAGAGGATCCTATTCCAAAAAACAAGGGGCAACTTGGTGATGACGGCTTAATACGTTTGAGTGATCCGTTCTTCATCCGAGTACTTCAGCAACTCGCAAGTGATGTACAATCCATGCTCAGTTGCATTCCAAAGTGTGATGTGCTGAATGCTGATTTCCTCGATATCGAAGAGGCTAGCACAGCAAAAACACTTGGAATCCAATGGAAAGCGACTACGAATGAGTTTTATTTTGTCATCTCACCCCAAGATATCAAGTCAGTTTGTACTAAGCGAGTAGTCCTCGGGCAGATCGCCAAGTTATTCGAACCCGCTGGCTGGCTGGCTTCCCTTTGTAGTTCTAGCCAAGGTGTTTATGCAAGAGCTTTGGCTACAAGAGATGGGGTGGGATGATCAATTGCCCAGTGAACTCCATCACAGGTGGCAGGGTTTTACAAAGAGCTTCTCCTTCCTTGACCAGATCCGAATTCCGCGGTGGGTTATTCATGATCCAAATTCCGGCATTCAATTCCATTGTTTTTGCGATGCGTCACAGCGGGCTTATGGTACCGCATTTTACGTGCGCATTAGCAATGACCAAGGCATATCGTGCTGCCTTCTTGCAGCGAAGTCTAGAGTAGCCCCAGTTAAAATGGTTTCATTGCCCTGCCTTGAATTATGCGGAGCCACGCTTTTAGCTGAACTGGCAGCTGCAGTTCTTCCGCAACTTCTAGTTAATAATGCTGAGGCATTTTATTGGTCAGATTCCACCGTCGTACTGTCGTGGTTAAATAAGCCAAACTGCACATGGACAACGTTTGTCGCTAATGGGGTAGCTAAAATTGTGACGGCAACAAATAGCGCCCCATGGAATCAAGTCCGTTCAGAGGACAATCCAGCAGATCCCCCTAGCCGCGGCCTGAGTGCGCAGGAACTTGTACACAAGGATTTGTGGTGGCACGGCCCAGCATGGCTACGGGAACCACAAGAGTCCTGGCGGCGAGCGACACCACTCCCACTAGACACTACCTTGGAGAAGCGAGTAGTGAAGGTCCACGTCGCGATCGCTAAGCCAGCCAACGAGATACTGTCTCGTTTTTCCCATCTGGCACGTGCCTTACGAGTGGTAGCATATGTGGTCCGTTTCGGCAGAAATTGTCGAAAACTTTCAAAAGATTACTCCGGGGAGGTGACCTCTAACGAGATCAATCAAGTACTCCATTCGTTGATCCGAGTCACTCAGCGTGACTACTTCCCGACGGAACATCGGTGTCTACAGCAGAAGAAATCTCTGCCCACTTTTAGCACCATTCTCAATTTGAATCCGTTTATGGACGCAGCAGGTCTGATCCGAGCATGTGGACGCGTGCAACAAGCAGCGGCCCTCAGTTACGATAAGCGTAACCCCATCCTGTTGCCAGTCGTAAGTCCATTGTCCCGGCTGTTGGTGCTTTTCACGCATCAGATCTCTCTCCATGGGGGCAGTCAACTGTTAGTCCGTCTCATCCGACAGAGATACTGAATTCCAAGACTGCGGAATGTAGTCAAATCGGTGGTCAATTCATGCTAGGTCTGTGTGATTTACAAAAGAAGGCTACAATCACAGCTAATGGGCACCCTTCCGTCCCTTCCGTTGTTTTTCCACCAAGGCCATTCACCTTGAGGCAACTTCGCTGCCGATTTCTCCTATGTCTGAAGACCCCACCGATTCTTTAGCTTTGACCCCAGGCCATTTCCTAGTGGGCGGTCCATTGCTATCCATCACGGAACCTGAAATCAAGGATCAGGTTCCTTCTATTATTAACCGGTGGCAGCGTTTGAAGGCTGTGAGTCAGCATTTCTGCACCCGATGGAAAGACGAGTATCTAAAGGGCTACATAAGCGCAATAAGTGGCGATTACCTTCTAAAAATCTTGAAGTGGGCGATCTGGTGGTACGCAAGGACGACAATCTTACATTTAATGAAGGCGTCTCGGGCGAATCCACCAAACGTACCCTGGCAGTGACGGCAACGTCCGCGTCGTCGATCTGCTTACCGCTCGCGCTGTTGTGAAGCGCCCAGTCGCAACGCTGATCTTTCTTCCTCCAGAAGAAAGAATTCAAACTCATTACGTAAAGCTACAGTAGCGTCCAGCACTTGGTCCTTTCTCCCAAATAAGAAGGGCCGAGCTGCCAGTAGTAATATGTGTCTTCTATAGTCCTACATTAATCCGCTTTCTTCGTTATTTGTCCCGGCAGCTTCCTGATATCCGTCACTCTATATCCCATTTCCATGGCTCCGAGACCACGTTCAGTACAGGCATCGAAGGAGGAGCGCAGATGTTCGCGAGGAACTGAGTCCTTCCGTTGCCGAGTCTGTCGCGGAATCCATCCTCTGAAGCAATGCCGTCGCTTCCTGCGGCTGAACGTGGAGAAGAGGATGAGGGCAGTGCTTGCGAACAAGTCCTGCGCCAACTGCCTGGCCCACCAACACTCCGGAGGAAGCTGTTTGAGCGGTGATAGGCGCCGATTATGTAAAGAGGACTACCACACACTAGTCCACTTAAACGAGGAGCCACGTCGACGCACTCCATGCTCCGATCCTAAACTGCCACTGGCCACACTGCTGCAGCACCGCAATCCACATCTGATGCCAACGGCGATGGTACGTCTCGAGACGGGAGAGGCTCTAGTGGACCCTTGTTCGGCGGTATCCGGTCCCCGATCAGTGAAGGATGGCGACTGGAGGCGATCCTGAAGGTGGTCGATGGCTTGTGCTGCCGAACTCCAAGCTTTCCGGTGGATCCGCAAGTTGCAACGAAGTTCGAGGGCATCGTCCTGGCGGATGACACGTTCTACCGACCGTTGTCGGTGTCTTTGGTCCTGGGTGTGGTCGTGAAGACGAAGGTCATGCTAGAGGGTGGTCTACCCGGGGTTGGCGGACGGCCAATTGCG
The DNA here is from genome assembly GCA_018150345.1 of Drosophila equinoxialis. NCBI lineage: Eukaryota > Metazoa > Arthropoda > Insecta > Diptera > Drosophilidae > Drosophila > Drosophila equinoxialis. Next base: position 221,424 of record JAECWI010000775.1, read on the forward strand.
ATGCGCACAGAGACCCTGTCCCGAGCGTGCCATTAGATTGCCTGGGTCTTACACTCCTGCAAGGGGGGGAGCATGTTTATGCCCAACGGGCATCACAAGGGTTAAGGGAGGCGGTAGCTTCCACCTAGCTTCCACCTCGCGCCGCTCTCCCGATGGTGCCCATCGCTCTCCCCACGAAAAGAACTCCCCACACTTCGCTCCAAGCGGGGCTTAGTTCCCCGCTCTTAGTTAAGCTAGAGTTAGTTGAAATTTATCAGTGAATAAACCAGAAGAGGAATTGCTGCGTTGTTACCCCCCATTTTTACATGCGAAGGAAAATCTTAAGGAGAATTCATTTAGCTGCCCCCTCTACAAAGGAGATTTAACCCAAACAAACAAGTATTAATAATTTTTGCCGACATTTGAATGAAATCGGATTGAAAATAGCCAAATTAGTGGCATCGCTGGTAAGATGTCTCTACCTACAAAGTAAAATCAGAGAGTGAGAAAAAGACAAACGACTAAAGAGCGAAAAAGAATAAGAAATAGCATTCAATGATGAAAATGTTGCGGCAAACGAGCTACAGCGGGATAGAAAAGACGAAAAAATGACGGTGAACGACTAAAAAGCATAGCTCGCAAATAACAATTGAGTGTTTTGCTACGTCTTCAAATAAGTCTCTTTACTGAGTATGTGAAAAAAATCCTCGCGAACAGAGTATTGATAATCTCTTCGTTTATCACACACGTACTCGGACAACAATCGTTTTTTTTCGTTTCTTTTTCGTCTCACTTAGATTGAGAGTATTTGCATGAGTGAAATGAAGCAAAACGTCTTTAAGCGAGTGATGCTTATTAAATTGCCAAAAAAAAACATCGATATCCGAAAGATCAAGAAAATCGATAATATCGATACAGATGCGATATTTTTGCAGCACTAGTGCGTACGGTCAATGTAAAATGGGACGAGAGCTAAATAAAGTGCATAAATTCTTTAAATTTAATCAGGAATAAAATAAATCGCTATGTAATGTTTGGGGTTCGAAATTGACAAATTTGACAACGAAACATGCGGAAATATATGTACAATGAGTGGAACAATGCAGAGGACACCGAAGGGAAACCAATTAAAAAAAAAAAAAATTAAAATATCATATCACACAAGTGAAGAAGGAATCATTTCTTCCTTAGTTAGATCCTAGTTGTTGGTAAAAATTTTGCTACGCCCCTTGTATGCTTACGTGCTCGTATGCTTGCGTGAGCGAGATACTAAGAATGCTTGTAAAAAGCATGTAAATTGCATTTGTTATTATAAATTTGAAATATTTGTTTTACTGGTGTATGGTATACCTAAGTCGAGAGACGACTTACTTACTTTAATTTTTTTATGTTGAGATGCCCTTTTCTTAGTGGATATACTTGAGATGAGGGGATCTGAGGGGTCCATAGATCTTTGGAATACATCCATCATATTATTTTCCGAATTATGATCTAGACGATCACGCTTGATATTATTAATGCATGCAGTTATTATTAGCGATCATGATACTAAGAATCTTATGGAGAGTTGGTGATATAGGATCTATGAAAATTGTAACATGTATATTAATAGTTTTAATATGAGAAATTTTGAAATTTTAATGTTTCGATTGCAAATTCGCAGTTAATAGCTATTAGTAGTAACTCCAAATCGAGTTCTTACTTGACTTTTTTTTCATGTTGACGATGCCCTTGTTTGGTATACTTAAGATGTGGGTCTAAAGAGGTTTCCATAGATTCTTTTGGGACTACATCCATCATATTATTTTAACGCAACTGCTGGATTTTGTGCCCGTAGTACGAGACAATGATCACGCTTTGATATGTATTACACAATGATGCCAAGTTATTATTTGAGTGTCGAAATCTTTTTTTTTTCATGAACTAAAATCTTATGTGAGAGTTGGTGACATTTTAGTGATACTTGAAAATTTACAGATTTGTTTTTTATGAGAAATTTTGAAATTTTAAAGCGTCGATTGCAAATTACCCATCGTTCAGTTAATAGCTATTAGAATAGTAACTCCAAATCGAGTTCTAAATTGACTTATTCCATATTGTAACGATGCCGAGGGTTCGGCTTAAGCGGTTGATTAAACAAATCTTGCATAAGGTAACTTTTACCATAGTTTCTGTAACAGTTATTCCCATGGGTCTCGATTGCAAATTTAGCTTCCTGGGCATTTTGGTAGCTTCGATATATGTCACAATTATGCTGTTTGCTTATTTGCCGAATTTCATGATATTTAATTGTTTGCTTTTCGAGCCAGCCTCGTGATTTATCAAATCTTGCAATGTATTTTTTGCCAAAATTTCTGTAACTGTTATTCCCATAGGTCTTAGTTGCAATTTAGCTTCCTGGACATTTTGGTAGCTTGGTAGCAATATATGTCACAATTATGCTGTTTGCTTATTTGACGAATTTCATTATATATAACTGTTTGCTTATCGAGTTTTCCAGCAAGAATTCCAAAGCTTCATTTGTTGTTAAAGGTATTGGTTCTGCAATGCCAAGTTTTTTTTTAGCTTCAGTAGCCTCGCATTCGGAACTGCTAAAATTTTTACGCACAAATGCAGTGTCACTCTTATTTGATTTTCTGGATGCCATTGTAGCAGCATGAATCAAAAGTTTGGTGTCATTCTTAATGTTCATTGCAACATCGGCAGGGGCCCTGCTTCATCATAATTTAGCTTCGGTCTACCCAATCGAAGACTGTCCGTATATTGTTTATTGTCCAATACAATTGCTAAGCTCGTTAATAGCCACTGTATTCACAACAACAACATTCGTTGTATTAAAAATGTGCGCATATTTCTACTGCACTTTTGTAACTTCGAAGTAATGTATGTATATATAAGTATATATATCATAGCTTTTAACTTTATTTTTAATTTCACTAATGCTTTCCTTGCTTTGCAAACATTCCGTCAATTGGCCAAATATCCAGTTTGCAAGAATGGCAGAATTGCGGCCGCTGCACAGTGGTTGGGTTTGTATGGAGCGCGCAGCTAAAAGTACTTCTAGAGGAGATAAAAATCTGAAACTTTTTCCGAAATTCAATAAAAATAACATAAATAAAAAACATAAAAAAATTGATCATATTCAACCTCCTTCAAAAGTTACACCCACTACAGTGGTCGCGCTTGTATAGAGCGACTGACAAAATTTTTGTTATGGAGATATCATTTTGAAATGTTTTCCAAATTTGTATAAAAAATTAATAAATAATAAAAGATGTCTCAAGTCATACATATTACTTGCCACCGTCCTTCACCCCTATGGACGTACGCTAAGAAAGAAAACTATAAAAAATAAAGGAAAATATTTATTCAAACGCAATTAGCACAACAGAAAATGTAAGAAAAAATGTTTCAACAAAACAATAATATATTATTAATTAGGTTTACTCATCTATTAACAATTGGAATGCACTGTTTAATAATTTCGTCTTTTTTTGTGCAAGGTAGTTTTCTTTGATCAGTAATGAAAGGATCTTAGCTTAAAAGTAATCTATTAAGAAGGTCAGTGTTTGTTGCAACACGTGATATTTTTCTTGTGTGTTGCTCCCTAAATTTTTTAATGTCTTTATTATTAGACTCTGCGGCTTCTTCAGATAATTCACCTATGGACACAAGCGCATTACTAATTATTTCTGGAGCATGTACCAGAACTTTATGTACAGATGGTGGCATATAGTACCATGGGTACAACTTAATTAGTTGTTTTGCCGTGTCAAGTGCATAATCTTAAAATTTTTCTATGTTTATTTTATAACCAGATGATATGCATTGCAATAATGATGAGCACCTAAGTAAAACATTTTTATCCAATCCTGTAATTTGAGCAGAATTTGGAAAAAAATTTTATTGCTGTGTTTCCGTCGTTGGATGTCCCACTTCCTCCACATCTTGGTCGGTCAACTATCAGTCCCATTTTCGTTCGGAAGTCTCCTTGTATTTTAGCTTTTCTACTTCGAAAAGCAGCTTTCTCTTCTGAAGTAAAAACTCGCCAAATTTTTAATTCCAATCAGTAGGAAACGTGTATAAAATATTCCAAAAATCTTATGTGTGAGTGCAACGGTGATAATCCAAACTCATAACGTGCTTCTTCATTCTTCTTGCCTAAACATTTTTCCAAGTCGTTCATTTTTGTCGGCTGCAAATTATGTTCAACTTCAATCATAATGTCAGAAACTAAACGTGTTGTGGATTTCAGAAGTGAAATTTTTTCCTTAAAATAGCTTTCTAAGGTAAGGGCCAATTGCGTTGTTTCTTTTTTAAATTGAAACCTTTTTGGTCTACAGTATCGTGTAGACGACGGTCGAGGGTTCTTCCAAATTAATTTCCGCTATTTAGGATCATCATCTTTAGTTATTAACTGCAGTGGTACATAAGAAGTTTCAAATAAACTCGAATCGTCCATATTTGTCCCGGTTTTTTGCTTATATTCGGAATGTACAGAGCTGCCGTCAAAGCCCGACTTCCCAATAAACATTAAATTATAATCACCAACGGATTGAAGAACTTCTGCTTGAAGTTGCACAATTCTCGAGGCCGTATGATCTACCAAGCTCTGTAGCTCAACTTCAGCTTGCGATTCGCTGATAGCTTGATGCTTTGGCTGCCAGAAGCTTTTCGTATCTAGGTATAAATGTGCGTATAGTCACATATTAATGTTTGCTCAAATTACTCTCTCCACGAGAATAGATAAAACTTCATCTGCACTAAATTCAGAAAACGTTGGGTGGGATGAGTTGCAGGAGCGTAGAGCAGAAGCAATAGATTCGTCGGCTTTTGCTATCTCAGCAATCCTTCGACGTTTGGTTCTATTAGAAAAATGTGGTGTTGAATGGAATTTCTTGTGGGCACAGCGCAAAGAAATCCTCTCCTTTTCATTCAGCCAAACACCTTGATATTTAATCACTGAACATTTCTTGCGATCGTACTTTTCCCAAAAAGTTGCTATTCTTTTACATATGTACGTAATTCGTTTCGACACATCCTCCAGGTCGGTAACGTAGCCTTTTATTTCAATTTCTTTGTTTACCATTTCAACGATTATCTTTACTTTTTCAGCATTCGTTCCATTTTCTTTGCACCAACGATCGAAGATAAACATGCGTACAAAACCCAACTTATGAAAATTGTCTGCCAAATTTAAATTCAAAATAATTATAGTTAATAAATGAATTCGCAAACTGAAACATAACCAAAAAACAACCAAGACAGAACGAAAAACAAGAGCACAGTTCGTCAAACAGATGTTTTGCATCGCAAAACTGACCTTGAATAATGTAAGACGTCGTTGGTTTTTTACGTTAGTTCAGACACCCGCAAATTTCCGCAGCTAAACCAAACGCATTTATTACCGTAAAATTCACACAATTACAATGACATATAACTCCGTTGTGGAATTTTGTGGGATCACAACTAAAAATCTAACTAAACATAAAAAAGACATTCACAAAACACTTAAAAAAGATTAAAACAAATAAATTGATTACACAACAACATTTTAATTAGTTGGCTAATTATTAATATCAGAATTTAAAGTAAATACCTTCAACTTCAAAATTCATGTTAGACAATTAAATTTGGTACACTCAATATGACGTCCGACCTGTTTGAATTGCAACTTTAAATGTGTAAAAAGCTTACTGAGCGCTGCAGCTGCGCGAAAACGAACACGTGTTCATGATTTCAATGCTATTTTTAGAATGTCCCGTTGCAAACCCACACAAAACCGGTTTGTCATTCAGAAGTTTGGGCATTTATTAGACAATATGATTACATTTTGTCAACATATTTTGTGATTGTTTTTTTGACTTTTGGCCTATGGGCGCAACCACTGTGAATGTGATCTATAAGTTCAAAATACCGCCAGAGCCGCACACAAGATTAGTGCTAACTTTTAATACACACTCTCTACTTTATTTTCACATACATACATATGTAATATCGCAGAAACACGAAGAAGCTTAGTTTTTACTCCACAGAAGACGAACACATATGTTTGGTTTTCTATCTTTTTGGACAATACAAAACAGTACACATATATAAAATATAATAAATTTGAACACCATTTGTGTTATCCATTCTACATACCTTTTTTTTTTGGTTTCTCCAAAATCCTTTTTTTACAATATCTTGTTTTTCTTATTGGTGTGTTTTTGCCTTGTTTTTATTTGCCGGTATCAGCTGACTTTAACAGCTTGTATCAGAATGACAGGGTTGATGTTTGGGCAAAATTTTCGACTTTATGCCACTTATTTGGCAATTCCGCCCAGTGTGCAATCGCCCCCAATACCTTTGTTCTGTGGGAAAAGTTCACATTAATTCATGTTGAAAGCTCCGCGGCTAATTTAGGAAGATCGCAATGGAATGCATTTACAACATCACGGTTCACTACGAGCTTTAAGGATTGAAGGAGCTTCTTGTCTGTGAATTGTATCACATGGCGAGTTTTGCTGCCGAATAGAATTAGACTCCGATGCAAGTTGTAGCGCGCCTTCTGGAGGATTATTTGGTTCCCAAAAAGATTAACAGGGCTTGTCGGTTTGTCGATAATGTATAGGTCAAGGAAAGCTCACTCTGGACGGTGGCAGCACATGATTCTTTCAATGGCTTGTAATGAATTTGAGCATTACGTTCTTCAATAAATGCCATCCATTTTACGAATGTATAGGGATCTTCGTTTAAAGTTTCTTTCTCTTAATAAAATGGCCAAACAGCTGTCTAATGAGTGTGACTCTAGCATACACTTATTGTCGCAATTCAAGTTTGGTTCACCTTCTAAGGAATTGCCCAAGAAATGTACCCTTGAGTTGCCTCATAAGCAGTCGCCCGCACTTTCTATTACATCTTCTCCCATTTTACTTTCGCCTACACCATCTTCTTGTCCCTCTTTATGCTCTTCTTTTCAGATTGATGTACCCACTACAAGCCCTGGTGTACCTCAATCTATCCCTCACGGGAACTCTGATCATGCTGGCTTTCAATCACTTGCGGATCCCAATGCTCCTCCGCCTCCACTAACTGTAGTGCCCCATCGTAAACAATTATTTATCTCTAGGCTTGCTCCAGATACTTCTGAATCATCTGTGGCAGCTTACATTGGTAATATATGCCCTGCTAAGGTTTTAATTCAAAAGTTTAAGTTTTCTAGGCCTCGCGAAATCTCCTCTTTTAAAATTACTGTACCAAATGAGTATTTCTCAGCTATGGTTGACCCTAACTTTTGGCCAGAGGGCCTAGTGGTACACGAATTTGCGCCCAATAAGCGCTCCCGCCCTTTGCCTGTCCACCTTCCTAATGCATCTTCTGCTTCAAAAAACTAATAACGTCTAGTCTTTGCATTCACTATCAAAATGTAAGAGGACTTCTTACCAAGCTCTCTAAATTATTCTGCGATAGCTTAACCTTTTCGGCTGACATATTAGCTTTCTCTGAAACTTGGCTTAATTCCTCTGTTTTCGATAATGAAATTCTTTCTAATAACTTTATTTCTTATAGGCTTGATCGTGTTGGTCGACGTGGCGGTGGAGTACTCATTGCTGTCAACTCGAATCTGTGTTCAAGTGTTGTGCCGATTGATCTCCCCTTAGGTGTTGAGTTTATTTGCGTCGAAGTTACATGTTCTAACTTTAGCTTATATATCTCTTGTTCATATATTCCTCCAACTTCTGATATCATGATCTACATGCACCATGCTGATGCTTTGCGAACTATTTTTAGTCGTCTTAAAGATCGTGATTTTTTTATAGCTTTAGGTGATTTTAACTTGCCTAATGTTTCTTGGCTTGCTGATGATAATCTATCTTTCTTAATTCCCTCATCTCAACATGTTTTTCTTGATAGCCTACTTGAATGTCCGCTATATCAGTTGAATTCTTTTCTTAACTCTTCTAAAAGAATCCTCGATCTTGTTTTTGTCTCTGATCCCACTGTTAGTGCTGTATCACAAACACAGCCCCTAGTGAAGCCCGAAGATACTTATCACCCTACCATTGAAATTACTATTTCTTACAATTCCGTTAATAATTCATTCAATAACATCTCACATTCTCGTCGTAGATGTTTTCGTAAAACAAATTTCAATCTTCTTAACAGCCTTATTTTCTCTTTTGATTGGTCATTTCTATTTGAGTGCTGTGATATAGATTGTGCAGTAAATTTTTTCTACTCTGCTCTTAATTCTCTAATTGATAAATGCGTTCCTTATGTGAATGTCTCTACCGTCTCCAGTGCGCCAGTCTGGTTCACACGTAGGCTCTCTAATCTCCGTAACATTAAATCGAGATATTTTAAAAGATTTAAAAAAACTGGTTCGCGACGTGACTATGCAAATTATTGTGTAGCCAAATCTCAATTTTGCCTTTTAAATACTCAATGCTACAATAATTATATCGTTCGCTGTAAGGTTGAATTTTATAAGAACCCTAAAAGATTTTATAACTTTGTTAATTCCAAAAGACGTTCTAATTTACTACCTTCCACCTTCAGACTTAATGACCAGACTGCTAATAGTGATTCAGATATTGCAGATCTGTTTGCTAAATTCTTTCAGTCGACTTATTCTTCCACTGCTTCGGATCCTACACCTTATCCCTTCACAATTCCACATTTAAATTGTATGTTTTTTCCTAATATTACTGAAGACTGTATTATCTCTAGCTTGTCATCTATGACGTCTTCCTTCGTACCCGGGCCTGATAATATACCTAGTTGCATCCTTAAAATGTGTTCGATTTCCCTATCTAAGCCTTTATCTCGGTTATTTTTTATATCGAGTGAGACTTGTCGCTTCCCTGATATTTGGAAGGAGTCTTTTATTATTCCGCTTTTTAAAAAGGGTAACAAATCGGATATTTCTAACTACCGTGGCATTGCCAAACTTTCGGCAATACCTAAGCTGTTTGAGAAAATTATTACGTCTTCCCTTCAACACCTATCCAGATCCACTATTTCTCCTTGTCAGCATGGCTTCATGAAAGGTCGTTCGTCGCTTACCAACCTTTTAGAATTGACTACCCTTGTACACCATGGCTTCCGTAAAAAGTGTCAAACTGATGTTATTTATACTGACTTTAGTAAGGCTTTCGATACGGTTGATCATTCTATGCTTCTCATGAAACTTAACATCATGGGTTTTTCCCCGAAACTATTGGCTTGGTTAAAGTCGTATCTTATTGGCAGAACCCAAAAGGTGTCTTTTCGTTCCTCGATATCTAAAACTGTTCGAGTTACGTCAGGTGTCCCCCAAGGCAGTCATCTGGGCCCACTGTTATTTACCTTGTTTATAAACGATTTGCCTTTGGCCTTGGCTCATTCTCGCGTGCTCATGTTTGCGGATGACGTCAAGATTTGTTATTCATATAATGATCCTTCTTTCCAACAGTACTTGCAATCAGATATCGATGCGTTTTGTGTTTGGTGTCACGTTAATAAATTACACCTTAATGCCTCTAAATGCTCTTTTATGACTTTCAGTCGTTTGTCGCCGTTCCTAGCTCATTACTCTATTAAGTCTGTTCTGTTAGATTGTGTACCATCATTTAAAGACTTAGGCGTTATGTTTGACCCAAAGCTTTCTTTTAATATTCATATATCTTCAATTGTTAATAGAGCATGCAGTCTTCTTGGCTTCATTAAACGTTGGGCCAAGGAATTTGATGATCCATATGTGACAAAGGTTTTATACACTTCGTTAGTTCGCCCTACTCTAGAATATTGCTCACCAGTGTGGAACCCTCAATATGATGTTCACCAGCGTAGTATTGAATCGGTACAGAAGCAATTCCTTAAGTTTGCGTTACGCGGTCTTAATTGGGACCCGAATCTTCGCCTACCTTCTTATTCTGACAGACTTCTTCTTATTAATCTTCCTTCACTTTACAACCATAGGCTCGTATTTGGGATTCTCTTTCTACATAAAGTAGTCAACGGCGAAGTCAGTTCTACCAATTTACTAGATACGCTATATTTTTTGTGTTCCCTCACGTCGGACCAGAAACTTTTTTCCTCTTCACCTTAGTAGATGTCTGACTAACTACTCTCTTCACGAACCTCTTCGTGTTCTTTGCCAATCTTTTAACAACCTTTCTCACCTTATTTCTCCTCATCTATCTGTCACTTCTCTTCGCGCTATACTTTTTAATTATCTACAGCGTAACCACTGAAAGTATTCTGGACTGGATATTGGTTTGGCTGCAACTCATCCCTGACCACATTGGCTGTGAATCGGGGCATAGCTGGCACCTTGTTGCAAATAAAACACCTCCACCGGGTCGGGGATGTTGTGCATAAAGCTAAGCTACCTTCATGAATTAATTTTTATCTGTATTTTAGCTTAAGCTTTTTCGTCGACTGCTGACTTAGTTGACGTAAAATAAATAAATAAATAAATAAATAAATAAATAAATAAATAAATATAAAATATAATAAATTTGAACACCATTTGTCTTACCCATTCTACATACCTTGGTCTCCAAAATCCATTTTTTACAATATCTTATTTTTCTATGTGTGTTTGCCAAGCCTTAAAGTAAATAAAAATTTGCCAATTTTGTCGCCGGTATCAGCTGACTTTGTAGCTTGATCAGAATGACAGGGTTGATGTTTGTCAAAATTTTCGACTTTATGCCACTTATTTGGCAATTCCGCCCAGTGTGCAATGCCAATACTTTGTTCTGGGGAAAAGTCTCATTAATTCATGTTGAAAGGCGGCTAATGTAGGAAGATCGCAATGGAATGCATTTACAACATCACGGTTCACTACGAGCTTTAAGGATTGAAGAGCTTCTTGTCTGTGAATTGTATCACATGGCGAGTTTTGCTGCCGAATAGAATTAGTCTCGGATGCAAGTTGTAGCGCGCCTTCTCGAGGATTATTTGGTTCCCAAAAAGATTAACAGGTCGTTGTATAGGTCAAGGAGAGCTCACTCTGGACGGTGGCAGCACATGATTCTTTCCTGGCTTGTAATGAATTTGAGCATTACGTTCTTCAATAAATGCCATCCACTTTTTAACTCTCGCATTTGTGTTTTTTGTGACACAGTAAATGTGAGCGGTTTGTGGTCTGTGAAAATGTGCAACTCTCTGGTTCCATACAGGTAGTTCTGTAATTTCCAAGAAACCACACGATTGCCAACAACTCCTCTTTCATTCGTGGCGTAAAGTGACTCACTTTGATTTAATATTCGGGATATCATTGTTATTGGCCTCCCGCCTCAGATAACACTGCTCCAATCCGTCGGCAGAATCGTCGGTTGTGAGGTCGAAAAGTTTTTGAAAGTTCGGGTACATAAGTATGACAACCTCTGATGCCAAAATGTTAAGCGGTCAAGGGCGTGTCGTTCAACTTTGATGAATGCATAAATGTCAATTTGGCTTTTTTGGACATGCATTTGCTTACTTCTCCATTTTTGTCTTTCAGTATGTCGTTAATAAACGCCCTGTAATAACTAGCAAGGACCAAAAACGAACTTAGTACATAGAGGCTCTTTGGCTCAGGATACTCCTGAATTGCCTTGACATTTTCGGGGTCAGATTTTGTTCCGTCACTTGAGACGATGAAACCCAAATATTCGATATTCGAATAATTTTGTCTTTTCTTTTGACACTCTCATCACTATATCATATAGCTCTACACACACATACGTAGCGCTACATGAACTGTATGTGTATACGTAAGGTGCTTTGCTTAGGGAATGTTGTAAGGAGAAGAAAAAATTGTAGTAAAAAGAGAAATAATGTTTTGTTTGTGTGTTGTTTTGTTTGAGTTGCAGGGAAAGAAATTTCAAAATGTAAAAATATTATTGGCAAGGACTTTAAGGGCATATAAACTTTGGCATAGCCGAAGTTAGCTTCTTTGATATTTTATTTCGTATTCTGTTAGCCCATAACCAATGTTAGGAATTAAAAATGTCTGCACAGTGAAATTGTAAAATAAGGAACACAAGACAAAATAATGTGCACTGTTATGACCTTACCTGGTCCTATGCGCGTCGATAACTCGAAGAGGCTCGCCGGCTAGCTATAATCGGGTCGTGGGATGCGATAACCCTGCCTCTTTCGCAGACAACAATAAAAAATGTATCAAACACAATCCAGTCATTGGGTGGAGACTGTTGCTGTGGACTAGAATACATATTACTACATATACTTTGGTCACTATGCACACACAAACGCTTCACACACACCGGCTTGGGGACCTGGCCTTGGGCTTTGAATTGATCCCGGCATACCCACCCTTCCTGGCAGTTTTGGTATCCTACTGCCCCATTTAAACACATTCGCTGGTATTATCGGTTCATTACCGATCGCTCATCCCATTTCTCCGGGTATTACTCACCGTCCCCCCTTTTCCGACAAACCAAACTACTCAATATACATCATCTTTTCTCAATCGTTTATAATAATTTTATAAAATCATAGGGTAATTTAATTTATTAAAATTTTTTCGCGCTCACCGAGACATCACTCTGTCTCCAATGACCCTCGGTATTCGGGCAACAAAAAGAACAAAAAAATATAAGTTATTGATAATTTCTCTATTGCTTTTTTTTCAGGCACCAACCTGACCATAGGGACCTCCTAAAAAATTTTAGATAAGGACTATCAGATTGCACCTATTGGAGTTTTCGTGGGACTAATACGTTACGACAAGAGATGTTTGGCGGCGGCACGTTTTGCAAGGATATGATTAGTTATAATAAAAAAAGAACAAACGATGTTAATAATATTGAGACTCGATATTGGCGAACAAAAAAAACGAGGCACATTCGAGAGATTAGATAAAAACAAATAAATAAATTAAATTAGTAAATAATTGAATAAATAAATAAGTAGGTCAATAAATAATTGAATAAATAAATATATAAATAATTAGGATAAGGTGATATGAATAAATAAATAGTTATGTACGATTCAGGCAATAAATTAGCTCTGTATGAGTATAAATAAATATATAAATAATTAGGATAAGGTGATATGAATAAATAAATAGTTATGTACGATTCAGGCAATTTAGTATATATAAATTTAGGTAAACGTTAGGACGATAAAAATATAAAATAGGGGATTACAATTTTAAAATAAATCGGTCTTGGGGGAGCGAAATATTTGGTGATCACGAGGATGGAACAGATCTTCGTAAATATGCGGCCTGACCTCTAATGACTGCGATTTAGGAATTTGGCCTGTCGGCGAGCCTCGAAGGTGGATAAAATTAGGACTAACTCCTCTGGGCCGGCCCTGAATATGAAAGATTCACTTACCCCTTTATCTTCTCCAATCCCTTATGGGCATATACCCAGGATTTGACTTCCCTCTTGGAATAATTCACTGTATAAAATTTTTCTGAATTCTTTGGTATTATTTCCTTTTACTTTTTCTTTCTAGGCTCTCGCCCTAACCAACCACTCTCGAGAACTTCTTCGACCGATTTGACCTTCATCTGTCCCGGCTATCCCGACCAGGAACAGTCCCAACTCCGAAATCCTCTCTCTCAGATTTGAAAAGCCGGGCGACCGATCTTCTCATTTGTTACCCGCTCCCTTACCCGTTTGATGGGAAAAATTCCCCTACCTTCCTGTCTTCATTATCCAACACTACATAGAATTTCCCGACTTATCGATAACCATAAACAAAAAACACCCCAGCCATAACAGTACACGACAAACGTTTTATTTAGAGCGTAAGATAGGTTGCAAAACAATCGATGGTAATATCGATAGTATCGATGGTTTTCTGAAATGGCGATAGCTCGATAGTAGTTTCAGACTATCGATTGTTTACAAAATTGTACAAAATTGTATAAAATTATTTTTTAATGTCATGTTGTTGCATTATTAACCTCTAAGAGTTAGTGTTTCGGTTAGAGGGTAATTAAAAGTTGTTAACAATGAACGCGACTTCTGTGCCGATGTCAAAATGTAAGTGTTTTTGGTACGCATGCATTTGAAGCTAAGCAGCGTGGTTTGTACAAATTGAGAATAACGAATGTACCAACGTTGCGTTCACAAACAAATGCATACGTAAAGAACAATAGAAAATATACAGTGGTTCGATGACATGAATATTGACTTAAACTATTTAATGTCGTTTAATTCCCAAACATACCGCCCGCCCTGAACGATCGTTTAGAATAACGGTAGAACGGCCACCTTTACAATTGGGCGCTTGATTATTCTATGAGCTGTCTGAACGCTTACGACTCTAACTTTCCAGGATGAGCTTCGGTTATGCGGCCCAGCAACTATTTGGAGGGTGGCAAATGCGGCTCTTTAATGACTATTACGGGTTGCAAATTGAGGTTTTCGCGTTGCCATTTATTTCTGGGTTGCAGGGTAGACAAATGTTCGTTGTGCCACCTTTTCAAAAATCCTTGGACCATAACTTGCAACTGTTTATATCGTTGCAACCGATTGAGGTTAACATCCAGCAGATTAGGTTGTGGTATAGATGTATACGATTCACCCGTCAGAAAGTGTGAAGGGGTGAGGGGATCCAAACTTGTGTGACCAGCTGAACACAATGGTCTTGACTTGAGTATGCCCTCTATTTGGGCTAGAACTGTGGAATATTCTTCAAAGGTTAGTACATGAGTACCAACGACTCGTCGAAGGTGTAACTTGATTGATCTTACGCAAGACTCCCAAAGTTCACCAAAATGCGGTGAAAATGGGGGTATGAAATGCCAATTTATGCCATGTTGTGCGACAAAATTCGCTAACTCCTGTGGTTGGTTTTGTAATAGTAGTAACTCTCGTAGCTCTTTGAGTTTCTTTTGTGCACCTTGAAACGTGGTGCCGTTGTCAGAATACATATTTGTGATTGGTCCTCTACGTGCCCAGAAACGCTGCAAAGCGGCGATAAATGCAAACGACGTAAGATCACTCACCAGCTCAAGATGTATTGCCTTTCTAGATAGGCAAACAAATACTGCAAACCATGCCTTTCCAAATTTTGGTGTGCGGCCTGTTGAAATCTTGATAGCGATAGGCCCAGCATAATCTACTCCTGTATGAAGGAAACATCTTAAGGGTTTGTAGTAGCCCTCTTTAATACTAATAATAATTTTAATTGCATTTCGGAAAAAAAATTTTTTTTAGTCTTTGTTTGCAAAAATTAATGAACTACGCACATGTCTTCACTTGGTACGGTTCTTACTCTCATTTCGCACAGCGAACACAAAGCGTATGCAAAGAAGAGAGCATGGAAAAGATCCGTTAGAATTTGTTCGCATGCATTGCATTCGCTTAGAATAGTTTTTGGTACAGGCTTTTTCATTTAATTTGATACTTAATTGCGAAAAGACGTGAATATAAATATTGACAGAAAAATATTTGTACATACATATATATATGTATATAAAGTGAAACACGTGCAATTAAGTCATCATAAAAAATACAGTGACTGCACAGGGCAGTAATATACATATTTGGATAAAGTGATTAAAAATAGTAGTGAATATTCGAAAAATAAGGTGATATAACATTAAGTTTAGCGAAAATATTAGAAATTAAACCCGTTATATTTCAGTAAAATTACCAAGCGACTTTTGGCTTTCAAGCAGCCTTGGGTTCTTCTTTTTCTTTGGGACAATTTGCTTTTTTTTTGTACCCCAGCCCAATCGCTGATATTTTCTTCGTTGGAACAAAAAGAGACCTCTTTGAACAACCAAGACACCAACGAGCCTCGGATTTATTTTATCAACCCTTCCATTTCATCAATAATCACCGCCATGGGCCAGGCTTAAATAGTCTGGTGATGAAATGACGCAACTCCCCGGCTAATACCGATATTATGTACCCAATTATATACCCAATTATTTTTTTTTGTATTGTATACTTAGTAGTAGTTTTGTTACCCTTTTCTTGTTTCATCTGTATGCAACGTATGGCGTAGCAGCACTTTGGTTGAATACTACTTTTTTGGTGGCCCACGGCAACACTGTTCATACTTATTTTTATTTTTTTCTTCCTTTTTATTAACGTAAATTTTGATGATCTAAAAGAAATATAAACGAAGTATTAGTTTAAGTAACGCATTGAAAATTTAGATATTATCATTTAAATTAAGTCCATATTCAGTTAAGTAAAATCAGTTTTCCTAAGTAGGAAACCTAATGGGTATGTAATGCGTTGAGTTTGGCTTTGTTACATTTAATTTTTCTAATAACTAAATTATACAGCAAATCCCTGCAGCATCGATGGACCCAGAGATTGCACCGTTGGATAAATCGTGAGTTAAGATACATATATATAATATAAATATTTGTTTCATTGCCAACTGGCACACGCGGCCACATAACCCAAATCTCTTTTGAATTACTATGAATTTTTGAAACTATTTTTTTAATACCCTTGCAGAGGGTATTATAAAATTTTTCAGATGTTTGTAACGCACAGAAGGAGACGTTTCCGACCCCATAAAGTATATATATTCTTGATCAGCATGAGAAGCTGAGTCGATATAGCCATGTCCGTTTGTCCGTCTGTCTGTGCGTACGCGTTTTACTCAGCCATCTTAAGAGCTATTGGGATTAAATTTTTTTTGTGGGCTTTTTATTACCCGGGATTGTAAAGTATGAAAATCGTAAGGATCGGACCACTATATCATATAGCTCTAGAACAAACATTTTTGCAAAAATTGGAGTATCCCCATGAAATTTACCAATATGATAGTATTTGACATAAATTGACAGATCCCAAAATTTGTATCTGATCGGATATATAGAACAGAAGTTACAGTCAACACAAATTGGATCAGATTTTGACCTAGTACCTACTACGTCATCATGAAATCAAAAAGAGCACATGCATACAAATGCTTTGCTTAGGAATGATGCAAGAAGAAAGAAAATTTATTATAAAAAGAGAAATAATTTGAATGTTTTGTTTGTGTATTGATGAATTCAGTTGCAGGGAAAGAAATTTCAAAATATAAAAAAATTATTGCCAAAGACTGCAAGGGTATATAAACTTCGGCATTGCCGAAATTAGCTTCTTTGATATTTTTGTCTAATTATCGTATTTACATATCTTTATTTTGTAATTTCTTATAAAATAAATCATGAAAAGCTTTTGTTTGGAATTTAACTCATAACCCGAAATATCGTCATGTTTGCGTAAACTAATTCTTTGAGGAATCCGTCGCCTGAATCCATGACTATGCTGCCGTTTCAAATCGTCTAAGACCATTTAAATATCTGTTAAGGGGCAATCAATTAAACCCAATAGGTTGCCAAGGTAGGGTGGGTACAGAAAGGGTTAGCGAGCAACACTTTTAGCTAATCCGCAGAGAAGTCGTCCGCACAATTAGTAGTATCCCGATCTGGTTCAACATTTTGCTTTTTACATCCTTTTAGTTTCTGATAGTGCACTTATATTTTTTTCTGTATGATCCGTGCCTATGCCTAGAGTAGGAAAGAACCCCCCCCTCATCTGACGAGCTAAGCAAGAGCAACGCTAGAAGTGCAAGACCCCGATCTTTAGCATACACTTGTGTTATCGTTCGCAAAGTAGAAAAATTAGGCAGCTAGCAACTACACGTGCACATAAAAATCACTAAAGAAATGGCGCACAACCGTGGGAACCGAATAACTTAGAATACCACTACAGTAGGACGTAGGACAACCCCACTACTAATCGAGTATGTACACCACCAAAGTATCCACTTACATATTATTCCTCATTATCATCCATTCATATTCAGTTATTTAGATTAATTTTATTTTCAAGCAGTTATGTAGACTCGTAAGGCGATTGTGCCCGTTTTAGATTGCTTGTGTGAATCGCGATAGTAATTCGAGAATTTCGGATCAGTCGACCAGAAGAAACTATATGCGGCAACAGCATCGTATGACGTTTTTTTTTGTATGACTAGACGGGAACACTAATTTTATGATCCTTGTAGTTTAAGGCTATCATTAGGAATTGCAGTTGCAACTCGGTCATATCGGGTTGACTGACCAATGAAATCGTTGAAAAGTTAGTGTTCACGCCACCGGTTGAACAGCAGAGTGTGAGGGGTAGGGTTTTTTCCAAAAACCGAATTCGGTCATACTGAGGAAGGTGACGAAGGGTTCTCCAGTAAATCGCCATATTCAATCCAGTACGAGCATCTAACACCCGTTCTTTCACTGTGCCTTTTTTCCGGTATTGTATTTTTCCAAGCCGAAACATTTTCGTGTGTGTCGGGACATTTTGTAAAGAAAATAAATAAACCAAAATTAATTATAAACGAAGTTTTGCGCGCGTTTCAATTTCATTCCTCACTCACCAGACCCCTGAAGAAATTGGCACCCGCCAAACACTTGTGACCTATTTGGATCCTTCCGCCCCGCTACGAACAGTTAGAATATTATAAAATAGGCATTCCTAGATCTTAAATTTGTGTAGAGTGAAAAGAACCTGGACCAGGAATAGCATATGACTGGCGTATGTCGGTATATGACCAGTTTAGGAAATCGTCATTCACACAAATCGGCAATATGAATTTTTGTTTAAGATTTAATAGAAATCTATTTTTTGTGCAGATCGAATCAACTTTGTAAACGGCAATAGGATTGGATAATGATGGCGGATTCAAATTTATATAATTTAAATTAATTAAAGAAAACTTCAAGTATGTCTGTTAGACACAGTCACGAGAGCATTGCGCGAGCTTTGCAAGAAAATTGCCCATTTTGTGGCATTTGCCTAGAAATTTTGAATGAAAACGTATTACATATAAATTGTATTACAGAGTGTTTAAAAACTTCTAATTTATGCCCCGACTTGCAAGCATCCTAGTACGATGAAACAACTCGAAGGATCAAATATTGACTTGGAGACGAAACTCCAAGGAGCTAGGAAATCAGGCGAGCCCACAACTCAGCCTGTTACCCCTTATAATACTCGCTCAGGACCTGGTCGACTGGCCAAGACCAAACCTATTCGTAATCAGGGAGCAAAAGAGAGGGATCGACACGAGATCTTCGACCACCTCACGTCAACATAGGCCACCGCCTACTCAAGCTAGTAGTCCAAGACCAAGTACCCGTCCAGATTACACAACTTTGATACAAACTGCTATCCAAGTGCAACAGGAACAGTTAGTAAAAAAAAAAGTGCGTCTAACGGTTAGACACGATAGAAGTGAAACCTTATTTTTTTATTTTTGTTGTTTTTGTTTTTTTTTTGCTGTCGATATCACGACACTTTTCTGCATTATTTTTCGGCATAATTGCGGTAAATATTTAAAAATGAAAATATTTACATACGAATATAAAAATACGGACGCAATACAGCACACGCGGTTGCTATTATGAGCGTCGTAACGCGTGTATTACACAGACGTACTAACATACACACAAACATTCGTAGGACGCTTGGTCTAAGCAAGCGGAGAAAAAACGGAAAAAAAATAATAATAATAATAAAAATAAAAATAATAAATAAACCAAATAATTCGTATATATACGTATGTATGAATATAAATATGTTTGAAAAATAAAAAAAAAATATATGTATATATGTACATATATGTAAGTTAACACCATACAGCAGCATTGGCGGCTGCAACAGCATCAGCCGCAGCAGCATCAGCCGCAGCGGCATCAGCATCAGCGGCAGCAACAGCTTCAGCATCAGCAGCAGCAGCATCAGCCGCAGCGGCATCAGTATCAGCGGCAGCAGCAGAAGCGCCAGCATCAGCGGCAGCAGCAGAAGCGCCAGCATCAGCGGCAACGGCAGCAGCGCCATCGGCAGGAGCAAAAGGGGTAGCGGGCAGGAGGAGGAGCAGCAGCGGAGTATGGGCAGAACGGGCCAGGAGCCCGAAGCCGAAGGTGGCTGCGGGTATAACACCCGGCAGACATGAACAGAGAAAATAAACAATTATAACGTGAGACCGAACCAAAGGCTTGATAATTGGGAGGTGTGCGTGCCGTTGGGGGACGGAAATCAAATCCTTGCTGCAGCAAGGTGACCTCCTCAAATAAGAGGAAGTTAACTGGCGCCCGAGCAGGGACAGTCTTCCGTCGCGTCTTTTGATAATAAAATTTTTTTTT
The DNA here is from genome assembly GCA_018150345.1 of Drosophila equinoxialis. Taxonomy (NCBI): domain Eukaryota; kingdom Metazoa; phylum Arthropoda; class Insecta; order Diptera; family Drosophilidae; genus Drosophila; species Drosophila equinoxialis. Next base: position 241,495 of record JAECWI010000775.1, read on the forward strand.
TTTTTTCTCTTTTCCTCGCCCATAAGTGCCTTGAGCGAATGTGTTCCCAAAATAAGTAAAAAAGTGAAAAAAAAAAACACAACAAAAAAATATAAGTTTTGTTTCTTGTGAATGCCCGCCGAAAAAAAAAGTGGATGGTTACACAATAAACATTTTGGAATCGCTGTCAGGAATTTGTGCATTGGATGATGTAACATTTCTCCGAATCTCAGCAAATACAATTTTTCAGTTGTTCTGCGTGTGCCGAACAATTCAATAATTCTAGTTAACCTGCGACCGCTGCGACGCTTCTAAATTCCTATGAAGTAAAAGCAGCGCGAAGCAATTGTTTCAATTGCTCTGCGTGTTCCGAACTTCCTTGGAACCCTGACAAGCGCAAATTTTCTTGTCGCTCAGCGTCAGCCGCTACGCACCTAAAATTCCTATGAAATAAAAGCAGCGCGAATCAATTGTCTCAATCGCTCTGCGTGTGCCAAAGTTCCTTAGAACCTTGACATACGCAACAACTCTTTTGCTCTGCGACCGCCGTTACGTACCTAAAATTCCTATGAAATAAAAACAGAGCAGATCAAATACTTCAATTATTCTGCGTGTGAGTGTAGCAAACGCAACAATTCTAGTTAATCTGCGATCGTCGCGAAGCAGTTTGAATTCCTGTGAAATAAAAGAAACGCAGAACAGCCCTTGATTTGATGTACAATTTTTGTTTCAAGATCACTCTCCCTAAATCTGTCAAACAGACAAGTCGTGGTTTATTTTTTATATCACCTTGCCAAGGATAAATAAAGTCTCTGACAAATACTTAAGTTTATTTTTGCTTTGCCAAGGATAAATAAATTCTGTGACAAATTCTTAAGTTTATTTTTGCTTTGCCAAGGATAAATAAATTCTGTGACAAATCCTTAAGTTTATTTTTGCTTTGTGTAACCGGGGTTCAAAACCCTGTCGGTGAATGGCATAGGTAAGAAATTCATAAAATAATCAAAAATTTTTTTTTTTGTTTTGTGTCGCCGGGTGGATGTGGTGTTGGTTTCAAAAAAAATAAAAATAAAGTTTTAATTTTTTGTGTCCGGGGTTCAAATCTCCATCAGTGCATGATATAAAAAATAAAAGAATATCCGCTGAAAATTAAAGTGGTTGGAACTCAAAGAGTTAATTTGGAAGTGAAATTTTACATTCTCATTGGCGACATAGACGAATAAGGATTTTTTAAAAAAAAAAAAAGGCGAATAACATTCGTTCTGCAATTAATGGGCTCTCGCGAACGTGGCGGTTGGCGGTCACCTACAAAAATATTAACGAGTGTCAAATCCACCGCGAGTGGCAAGTTTATGAAGAATAGAATAAAATAAAAAGCGCAGGTATTGGCCACCAGTGGTGCTTCCCACCGAAGGTATCCTCCCAAATGAGGATGTGGAGTCACCTCCACCTAAGTAGGTCCTTGTTAGGACTAAAAGGGATAATGGAGACCTCCCTGAACCGACATAGGGGGCATCACGATAGGCAGCCTTGCGACAATTAAAAACGAAAATATTCAAAAATTGAGAACAAAAAGCAAATAAAATTGGGAATTAACAAAAAAAATAATAAAAAAACACAAAAAAAAAAAAAGAAAAAAACAAGTACATTTACATACAAACACTTATTCCATTTTTTCATATTTTCACACAGCACCATCGTTCTTTGGAGAATTTGGAGTTTTTGAAAAACGGAAGAACTGCAAACTACACTGTTATATTTGGAGAAGGAAGAAATACTTACAACACTAACATACGATAATTAAATAACGGGTGAGTGAAGAAGTTGCCTCTTTGAAATTGTACTTTGAATTCATTTTGGGGCGAATAAAACCCACACATACCCAATTAAGGATAGTTTTGACTCAGCAATAAAAAACGTTCGAAAACAAAATTTAATGAATAAAACAAAAAATCATACCCAATTTCATTCTAGAAAAAATTAAATTACATTATTGAAATAAACTGAAAAAATTTATTATTTTTATATTTTTAAAAATCGATAAACTGAAAAAATTTATTATTTTATTAAATTAAAAAAAAATAAGTTGGAAAACAGAAAAAAGTACAAACAATGGAAGAAATTAAACAGTCAATTACATGTTTGGTAGAACAAGTGGCAGTGTTGACCGAGGAGCTAAAAAAGCAAGGGGAGAAAGTAACAATCTTAGAAGATAGGCGCGGGGAAACTGTGGTCGAAGTGGCTAGCCAACCCACTCGCGCAATAAACGAATTTGACCTTATGCAGATAGCAACCCTCCCCGATTGCGTAAAGGAGATGGAAATATTTTCAGGCGAAGCCTGTATGTTTACCGCGTGGATACGAAGAGCAGATATAATCATCCAGGATTATCAGGTAGTTAGGGACAAGCCTATGTATAGGGCAGTGGTTCTCCATCTGAGATCCAAAATACGGGGCGAAGCAGATGAGATGCTCTACATATGCAACGTGCCCAATGATAGTTGGGAGGAAATAAGGGCGACATTAGCCTCTCATTATGAGGACAAACGAGACCTAGGAACTTTGGAATACCAAATGAGTGTGATGGTCCGAAATAACTCGACCACAGAAGCATTTTACTCCCAGATCAACAAGCATCTTTCACTTATTATAGAGAAGCTTAAGAGCGAGAATCACACTAGAGAAGCTCTTGAATCGTTAATTCATTCGTACCGTGAAAGGGCCTTGCGCGCATTTGTAAGAGGATTGTCACCACAATTATCGGCTTTGGTAACAGTTAAGGACCCAAAAACGTTAGGAGAAGCTTATTATACGGCCCTAGAACTGGAAATTGTTATTTCAGCTGGGAAGCCCTCCCTAGCATACGCCTCTAACGAAACTTGGCACACACGCACAAACACCCCTTACTACCGACCCCGACCCATGTATCGGCCTTCCTTCGCTACGTCATACGTACCCCCAAGAGCAACATATACCATGTCTTATCCTCACCAACAAAACCCAATACCGTATCGTTATGCGTTACCTTCCAGGCCTCAGGCTCTGACACCGGCTATAAAACTAGAAGCAAGTGGATCAGGCCAATCTAGGAGCCGTTGCCGGAATTATGGGAATGGCAGTAGCCAAAAAGAGGAACTCTTCTGATTCCATGAATCCCTTTAGAAAGGAACAACCATTATATCATATGGCCACTGACGGTGGCGTAGTAAAAGAACCCTCACACATAAACATTGTGGGAGACTCCACCTCCGAAAATGGTGAATATGCCACACGCGTGGCCCTTGCCCAGCCATCAAATTCGAAGAGAATCGAGATCGAAGATCAAGTAAATTTTATGAAAAAGGCCTATCCAGCGTACCCTACATAGAATACGTTGATGCAGATAGAAAGGTGCGACAGTTTTTAATCGACACTGGCGCAAACAAAAACTTTATTAGTCTAGATCTTTCGGATGGTGCTATTCAACTTCAAAAACCCTTCCTAGTACAATCAGCAAATGGACCCATAAAAATTTCACAATACCTCATTGGACCTTTCTTCGCTCCTCTGGGTAATGATATTCCACTAACCTTCTTTACTCTTCCTAATTTAAAAAGTTTCGATGGCATTATAGGAGATGATACACTAAAGAAATTGAAAGCGAAAATTTATAGGGAACATAACGTCTTAATCATAGAACCAGGGGTGGTAATACCACTTCTGAACCGGGAATCGACCCAACTTAATTTTGTCATAGAAGAAGGGCACCCCCAGGAAATCAAATCCATTATTGAGACACTAATTAATGAGTTCGCTTCCGTATTCGACCCGGTTACGCCTGGTGGCTCTGTGGAAACCCGAATCAAAGCAACAATTCGGACTAATACCCAAGAACCCATCTATTCTAAGTTCTACCCCTATCCAGTCAACATGCGGGACGAGGTTGACCGACAAGTCGCTGAACTTCTTCGTGACGGCATGATACGACCCTCAGAAAGTTCCTATAATTCTCCAGTGTGGGTTGTCGCTAAAAAACCAAAACCAAATGGAGAAAAACAGTTTCGTATGGTAATCGATTACAAACGATTAAATGCTGTCACAATACCAGATACCTATCCAATTCCTGACATTACATCTACGTTAGCTAGTTTAGGCAAGGCGAAACTCTTTACGACTCTTGACTTAACCTCGGGGTTCCATCAGATACATATGGATCCCGCGGACATTCCAAAAACCGCATTCTCAACTCTTAATGCAAAATATGAATTTCTCAGACTACCCTTTGGGCTCAAAAACGCTCCAGCCATATTCCAAAGAATGATCGACGATGTTCTTAGAGACTATATAGGAAAAATTTGTTATGTTTACATTGATGACATAATTGTTTTCAGTGCTACTTATGAAGAACATTGGCACAACCTCAGGGCAATATTTTCAAGGCTTCGTGAAGCAACCCTACAAGTAAATTTAGAGAAGACACACTTCCTGAAAACCAGTGTTGAATTCCTGGGCTACGTTGTCACATCTCAAGGGATTAATGTAGATAGGAAAAAAGTAGAGGGAATGTTAAAAATACCGCCTCCCACCAATCTGAAACAGCTCAAATCCTTTTTAGGCATGACATCATATTACAGAAGATTCATCAAAGATTATGCGAAAATTGCCAAGCCGCTAACAAATCTCACCAGAGGAAAAAACGCACAAATCAAGGCCTCACAATCCAAGAAAGTTTCCATTGAGCTTGGCCCACTGGAACTAGAAGCGTTTAAAGACCTTAAGACCCTTCTTTCTTCATCGGAGGTTTTAGCTTTTCCAGATTTTACAAAACCTTTTCATCTTACTACCGATGCATCGGACTTTGCTCTCGGCGCCGTGTTGTCCCAAGTTAGCTCAGGAGAAGATCGTCCTATATCATACATGTCAAGATCGCTTGACAAAACTGAAGAAAATTACGCCACCATTGAAAAGGAGATGTTAGCCATTGTCTGGGCTCTGGACAACCTACGAACGTTTCTTTATGGGGCTGGCTGCATAAAAATCTATACGGACCACCAGCCGCTTACGTATGCCATGAGCAATAGGAACTTCAATGCAAAGTTGAAACGTTGGAAGGCGAAAATTGAAGAATACAATCATGAGCTGATCTATAAACCGGGCAAGGCAAACGTGGTTGCGGATGCGTTATCGCGTATCCCCTATGCCCCCAAACAGTCGGACACGAATCTATTGGTCCTTCATGACACAGACTCGTTGGCAACAATGCACAGTGGACAACGAGACGCTTCTAACCTTATTCCCCATATGGAAGTCCCAATAAATGTGTATAGAAACCAGATTATTTTCGAACCATCGCGATCTGTCTACTCTTGTATTAACCCACACCCCGGGTTCAAGCGTCACCTAGTCCCATTGAAAACATTGACCACTTTAGAGATAACTAGTTTGCTAAAGACTTACATCAATCCATCTGTAATTAATGGAATAAAAATACCTGAAAGCCATTTGCAGCTCCTACAAACATGTTACCTAGATTTCTTTAAGTCCTACAAGCTCAGGATCACACAAAGGCTGGTAACTGATTTAGTAGGAGAAGACGAGATTCTCAAAGCAATTGATAACGAACATCGCAGAGCCCATAGAAATCCCGAAGAGGTCAGACGTCAGCTGTTAGAACGATGTTATTTTCCAAAAATGGCAAACAAAATAAAAACGTTTACGGCAACTTGTCAGATCTGCAAGGTACACAAATATGACAGACACCCTAATAAGCCCCTTCTACAGCCAACCCCTGTACCGAACTATCCGTGCGAAATTCTACACGTGGACATCTTCATGTTGGAAAAGCACAAGTTTCTTAGCTGTATAGACAAATCGTCTCTCAAACAACGTGACAAACTAGCAGAAGTGCTTCACTATTTCACGGCACCTAAAATTCTGGTGATGGACAATGAGCGGGGCCTCCTTTGTCCAACAGTTCATAATTACCTAAGATCATTGGAAATAGAGGTATACCACACCCCAACGCAGCGAAGCGAAGTAAACGGTCAAGTCGAAAGATTTCATTCAACATTCTTAGAAATCTACAGGTGTCTAAAAATAGAGTTTCCGTTTCTTAAGGTAACTGAACTCGTGCCTATGTCAGTTGATAGGTATAATAACTCGGTCCACTCAGTGACGAAACGAAAACCGGTTGACATTTTTCTTGACAGGGTTTCCCGAATAAATTATCAAGGGCTAACAAATTTCAAACGCGAAACATTTGAGGACATCAGGGGGGCTGATCGAACGTCGACAAGAACTTGCCATTAATAGACAAGTTAAAAACAAAAGACCCATTCAGTACGCCGAAGGGGAAACAGTCTTTGTTAAAAATAAGCAGATCAAGGGTAAAGAAAAGAAGTTATACAGTAAAGAAGAAGTGCAGAAAAATAGAAAAGTGACAGTTCGTACTAAGTCTGGTAAACTCATTCACAAGGCACACCTTAAATCTAACCGTAAGCATTCATAATTGGCACATTTGGCCTTTCTACTATTAATTTTTCGTCGTTGCTGTTTTTCTACGTTTTTCTTTGGGTATGTCGCGATTAAAAAATTATTCGAAATCACTCTCTTTTTATCTCTCTCTTCACAAACCTGGTAAATAATAATAAACAATACCATTTAAGAATACTAACCTAACATTATAAGTAATATTTAATGTCTCCACCAACAAAGATGCCCACTCCACAACAGTCTGCTACAGCTCATTTCTTCAGCTCCTGTTATCCCAAAGCTCGCTTGAACCGCTGACCTGCGCCACACCAACTTTACAATTGAAGATGCAAGACAAAAAGCTCTGATTGCAGATAGCTATGCTGACAAGACATTAAATGGACTTGGCAAAACGTAAACCGTTGTCCTATTTTGCCGACCCAGAACCTATCGGATGGGCATTCCTGGAAAACATTACGGGTATCACCTACACACCGAGGCTGCAACGTGTTGATCCGCGGGACGCAGATCTTTAGAGGGGGAGGAGTTAACACCATACAGCAGCATTGGCGGCTGCAACAGCATCAGCCGCAGCAGCATCAACCGCAGCGGCATCAGCATCAGCGGCAGCAACAGCTTCAGCATCAGCAGCAGCAGCATCAGCCGCAGCGGCATCAGTATCAGCGGCAGCAGCAGAAGCGCCAGCATCAGCGGCAGCAGCAGAAGCGCCAGCATCAGCGGCAGCAGCAGAAGCGCCAGCATCAGCGGCAACGGCAGCAGCGCCATCGGCAGGAGCAAAAGGGGTAGCGGGCAGGAGGAGGAGCAGCAGCGGAGTATGGGCAGAACGGGCCAGGAGCCCGAAGCCGAAGGTGGCTGCGGGTATAACACCCGGCAGACATGAACAGAGAAAATAAACAATTATAACGTGAGACCGAACCAAAGGCTTGATAATTGGGAGGTGTGCGTGCCGTTGGGGGACGGAAATCAAATCCTTGCTGCAGCAAGGTGACCTCCTCAAATAAGAGGAAGTTAACTGGCGCCCGAGCAGGGACAGTCTTCCGTCGCGTCTTTTGATAATAAATTTTTTTTTTTTTTTTTTCTCTTTTCCTCGCCCATAAGTGCCTTGAGCGAATGTGTTCCCAAAATAAGTAAAAAAAAGGAAAAAAAAAAACACAACAACAAAAAAATATAAGTTTTGTTTCTTGTGAATGCCCGCCGAAAAAAAAAGTGGATGGTTACACAATAAACATTTTGGAATCGCTGTCAGGAATTTGTGCATTGGATGATGTAACATTTCTCCGAATCTCAGCAAATACAATTTTTCAGTTGTTCTGCGTGTGCCGAACAATTCAATAATTCTAGTTAACCTGCGACCGCTGCGACGCTTCTAAATTCCTATGAAGTAAAAGCAGCGCGAAGCAATTGTTTCAATTGCTCTGCGTGTTCCGAACTTCCTTGGAACCCTGACAAGCGCAAATTTTCTTGTCGCTCAGCGTCAGCCGCTACGCACCTAAAATTCCTATGAAATAAAAGCAGCGCGAATCAATTGTCTCAATCGCTCTGCGTGTGCCAAAGTTCCTTAGAACCTTGACATACGCAACAACTCTTTTTGCTCTGCGACCGCCGTTACGTACCTAAAATTCCTATGAAATAAAAACAGAGCAGATCAAATACTTCAATTATTCTGCGTGTGAGTGTAGCAAACGCAACAATTCTAGTTAATCTGCGATCGTCGCGAAGCAGTTTGAATTCCTGTGAAATAAAAGAAACGCAGAACAGCCCTTGATTTGATGTACAATTTTTGTTTCAAGATCACTCTCCCTAAATCTGTCAAACAGACAAGTCGTGGTTTATTTTTTATATCACCTTGCCAAGGATAAATAAAGTCTCTGACAAATCCTTAAGTTTATTTTTGCTTTGCCAAGGATAAATAAATTCTGTGACAAATTCTTAAGTTTATTTTTGCTTTGCCAAGGATAAATAAATTCTGTGACAAATCCTTAAGTTTATTTTTGCTTTGTGTAACCGGGGTTCAAAACCCTGTCGGTGAATGGCATAGGTAAGAAATTCATAAAATAATCAAAAATTTTTTTTTTGTTTTGTGTCGCCGGGTGGATGTGGTGTTGGTTTCAAAAAATAAAAATAAAGTTTTAATTTTTTGTGTCCGGGGTTCAAATCTCCATCAGTGCATGATATAAAAAATAAAAGAATATCCGCTGAAAATTAAAGTGGTTGGAACTCAAAGAGTTAATTTGGAAGTGAAATTTTACATTCTCATTGGCGACATAGACGAATAAGGATTTTTTTAAAAAAAAAAAAAGGCGAATAACATTCGTTCTGCAATTAATGGGCTCTCGCGAACGTGGCGGTTGGCGGTCACCTACAAAAATATTAACGAGTGTCAAATCCACCGCGAGTGGCAAGTTTATGAAGAATAGAATAAAATAAAAAAGCGCAGGTATTGGCCACCAGTGGTGCTTCCCACCGAAGGTATCCTCCCAAATGAGGATGTGGAGTCACCTCCACCTAAGTAGGTCCTTGTTAGGACTAAAAGGGATAATGGAGACCTCCCTGAACCGACATAGGGGGCATCACGATAGGCAGCCTTGCGACAATTAAAAACGAAAATATTCAAAAATTGAGAACAAAAAGCAAATAAAATTGGGAATTAACAAAAAAAAATAATAAAAAACACAATATAAAAAAAAAAGAAAAAAAAACAAGTACATTTACATACAAACACTTATTCCATTTTTTCATATTTTCACACAGCACCATCGTTCTTTGGAGAATTTGGAGTTTTTGAAAAACGGAAGAACTGCAAACTACACTGTTATATTTGGAGAAGGAAGAAATACTTACAACACTAACATACGATAATTAAATAACGGGTGAGTGAAGAAGTTGCCTCTTTGAAATTGTACTTTGAATTCATTTTGGGGCGAATAAAACCCACACATACCCAATTAAGGATAGTTTTGACTCAGCAAAAAAAAATAAAACAAAAAATCATACCCAATTTCATTCTAGAAAAAATTAAATTACATTATTGAAATAAACTGAAAAAATTTATTATTTTTATATTTTTAAAAATCGATAAACTGAAAAAAATTTATTATTTTATTAAATTAAAAAAAATAAGTTGGAAAACAGAAAAAAGTACAAACAATGGAAGAAATTAAACAGTCAATTACATGTTTGGTAGAACAAGTGGCAGTGTTGACCGAGGAGCTAAAAAAGCAAGGGGAGAAAGTAACAATCTTAGAAGATAGGCGCGGGGAAACTGTGGTCGAAGTGGCTAGCCAACCCACTCGCGCAATAAACGAATTTGACCTTATGCAGATAGCAACCCTCCCCGATTGCGTAAAGGAGATGGAAATATTTTCAGGCGAAGCCTGTTTGTTTACCGCGTGGATACGAAGAGCAGATATAATCATCCAGGATTATCAGGTAGTTAGGGACAAGCCTATGTATAGGGCAGTGGTTCTCCATCTGAGATCCAAAATACGGGGCGAAGCAGATGAGATGCTCTACATATGCAACGTGCCCAATGATAGTTGGGAGGAAATAAGGGCGACATTAGCCTCTCATTATGAGGACAAACGAGACCTAGGAACTTTGGAATACCAAATGAGTGTGATGGTCCGAAATAACTCGACCACAGAAGCATTTTACTCCCAGATCAACAAGCATCTTTCACTTATTATAGAGAAGCTTAAGAGCGAGAATCACACTAGAGAACCTCTTGAATCGTTAATTCATTCGTACCGTGAAAGGGCCTTGTGCGCATTTGTAAGAGGATTGTCACCACAATTATCGGCTTTGGTAACAGTTAAGGACCCAAAAACGTTAGGAGAAGCTTATTATACGGCCCTAGAACTGGAAATTGTTATTTCAGCTGGGAAGCCCTCCCTAGCATACGCCTCTAACGAAACTTGGCACACACGCACAAACACCCCTTACTACCGACCCCGACCCATGTATCGGCCTTCCTTCGCTACGTCATACGTACCCCCAAGAGCAACATATACCATGTCTTATCCTCACCAACAAAACCCAATACCGTATCGTTATGCGTTACCTTCCAGGCCTCAGGCTCTGACACCGGCTATAAAACTAGAAGCAAGTGGATCAGGCCAATCTAGGAGCCGTTGCCGGAATTATGGGAATGGCAGTAGCCAAAAGAGGAACTCTTCTGATTCCATGAATCCCTTTAGAAAGGAACAACCATTATATCATATGGCCACTGACGGTGGCGTAGTAAAAGAACCCTCACACATAAACATTGTGGGAGACTCCACCTCCGAAAATGGTGAATATGCCACACGCGTGGCCCTTGCCCAGCCATCAAATTCGAAGAGAATCGAGATCGAAGATCAAGTAAATTTTATGAAAAAGGCCTATCCAGCGTACCCTACATAGAATACGTTGATGCAGATAGAAAGGTGCGACAGTTTTTAATCGACACTGGCGCAAACAAAAACTTTATTAGTCTAGATCTTTCGGATGGTGCTATTCAACTTCAAAAACCCTTCCTAGTACAATCAGCAAATGGACCCATAAAAATTTCACAATACCTCATTGGACCTTTCTTCGCTCCTCTGGGTAATGATATTCCACTAACCTTCTTTACTCTTCCTAATTTAAAAAGTTTCGATGGCATTATAGGAGATGATACACTAAAGAAATTGAAAGCGAAAATTTATAGGGAACATAACGTCTTAATCATAGAACCAGGGGTGGTAATACCACTTCTGAACCGGGAATCGACCCAACTTAATTTTGTCATAGAAGAAGGGCACCCCCAGGAAATCAAATCCATTATTGAGACACTAATTAATGAGTTCGCTTCCGTATTCGACCCGGTTACGCCTGGTGGCTCTGTGGAAACCCGAATCAAAGCAACAATTCGGACTAATACCCAAGAACCCATCTATTCTAAGTTCTACCCCTATCCAGTCAACATGCGGGACGAGGTTGACCGACAAGTCGCTGAACTTCTTCGTGACGGCATGATACGACCCTCAGAAAGTTCCTATAATTCTCCAGTGTGGGTTGTCGCTAAAAAACCAAAACCAAATGGAGAAAAACAGTTTCGTATGGTAATCGATTACAAACGATTAAATGCTGTCACAATACCAGATACCTATCCAATTCCTGACATTACATCTACGTTAGCTAGTTTAGGCAAGGCGAAACTCTTTACGACTCTTGACTTAACCTCGGGGTTCCATCAGATACATATGGATCCCGCGGACATTCCAAAACCGCATTCTCAACTCTTAATGCAAAATATGAATTTCTCAGACTACCCTTTGGGCTCAAAAACGCTCCAGCCATATTCCAAAGAATGATCGACGATGTTCTTAGAGACTATATAGGAAAAATTTGTTATGTTTACATTGATGACATAATTGTTTTCAGTGCTACTTATGAAGAACATTGGCACAACCTCAGGGCAATATTTTCAAGGCTTCGTGAAGCAACCCTACAAGTAAATTTAGAGAAGACACACTTCCTGAAAACCAGTGTTGAATTCCTGGGCTACGTTGTCACATCTCAAGGGATTAATGTAGATAGGAAAAAAGTAGAGGGAATGTTAAAAATACCGCCTCCCACCAATCTGAAACAGCTCAAATCCTTTTTAGGCATGACATCATATTACAGAAGATTCATCAAAGATTATGCGAAAATTGCCAAGCCGCTAACAAATCTCACCAGAGGAAAAAACGCACAAATCAAGGCCTCACAATCCAAGAAAGTTTCCATTGAGCTTGGCCCACTGGAACTAGAAGCGTTTAAAGACCTTAAGACCCTTCTTTCTTCATCGGAGGTTTTAGCTTTTCCAGATTTTACAAAACCTTTTCATCTTACTACCGATGCATCGGACTTTGCTCTCGGCGCCGTGTTGTCCCAAGTTAGCTCAGGAGAAGATCGTCCTATATCATACATGTCAAGATCGCTTGACAAAACTGAAGAAAATTACGCCACCATTGAAAAGGAGATGTTAGCCATTGTCTGGGCTCTGGACAACCTACGAACGTTTCTTTATGGGGCTGGCTGCATAAAAATCTATACGGACCACCAGCCGCTTACGTATGCCATGAGCAATAGGAACTTCAATGCAAAGTTGAAACGTTGGAAGGCGAAAATTGAAGAATACAATCATGAGCTGATCTATAAACCGGGCAAGGCAAACGTGGTTGCGGATGCGTTATCGCGTATCCCCTATGCCCCCAAACAGTCGGACACGAATCTATTGGTCCTTCATGACACAGACTCGTTGGCAACAATGCACAGTGGACAACGAGACGCTTCTGACCTTATTCCCCATATGGAAGTCCCAATAAATGTGTATAGAAACCAGATTATTTTCGAACCATCGCGATCTGTCTACTCTTGTATTAACCCACACCCCGGGTTCAAGCGTCACCTAGTCCCATTGAAAACATTGACCACTTTAGAGATAACTAGTTTGCTAAAGACTTACATCAATCCATCTGTAATTAATGGAATAAAAATACCTGAAAGCCATTTGCAGCTCCTACAAACATGTTACCTAGATTTCTTTAAGTCCTACAAGCTCAGGATCACACAAAGGCTGGTAACTGATTTAGTAGGAGAAGACGAGATTCTCGAAGCAATTGATAACGAACATCGCAGAGCCCATAGAAATCCCGAAGAGGTCAGACGTCAGCTGTTAGAACGATGTTAGTTTCCAAAAATGGCAAACAAAATAAAAACGTTTACGGCAACTTGTCAGATCTGCAAGGTACACAAATATGACAGACACCCTAATAAGCCCCTTCTACAGCCAACCCCTGTACCGAACTATCCGTGCGAAATTCTACACGTGGACATCTTCATGTTGGAAAAGCACAAGTTTCTTAGCTGTATAGACAAATCGTCTCTCAAACAACGTGACAAACTAGCAGAAGTGCTTCACTATTTCACGGCACCTAAAATTCTGGTGATGGACAATGAGCGGGGCCTCCTTTGTCCAACAGTTCATAATTACCTAAGATCATTGGAAATAGAGGTATACCACACCCCAACGCAGCGAAGCGAAGTAAACGGTCAAGTCGAAAGATTTCATTCAACATTCTTAGAAATCTACAGGTGTCTAAAAATAGAGTTTCCGTTTCTTAAGGTAACTGAACTCGTGCCTATGTCAGTTGATAGGTATAATAACTCGGTCCACTCAGTGACGAAACGAAAACCGGTTGACATTTTTCTTGACAGGGTTTCCCGAATAAATTATCAAGGGCTAACAAATTTCAAACGCGAAACATTTGAGGACATCAGGGGGCTGATCGAACGTCGACAAGAACTTGCCATTAATAGACAAGTTAAAAACAAAAGACCCATTCAGTACGCCGAAGGGGAAACAGTCTTTGTTAAAAATAAGCAGATCAAGGGTAAAGAAAAGAAGTTATACAGTAAAGAAGAAGTGCAGAAAAATAGAAAAGTGACAGTTCGTACTAAGTCTGGTAAACTCATTCACAAGGCACACCCTAATTCTAACCGTAAGCATTCATAATTGGCACATTTGGCCTTTCTACTATTAATTTTTCGTCGTTGCTGTTTTTCTACGTTTTTCTTTGGGTATGTCGCGATTAAAAAATTATTCGAAATCACTCTCTTTTATCAAAATAATTAATAACTGGCACTCTTCACAAACCTGGTAAATAATAATAAACAATACCATTTAAGAATACTAACCTAACATTATAAGTAATATTTAATGTCTCCACCAACAAAGATGCCCACTCCACAACAGTCTGCTACAGCTCATTTCTTCAGCTCCTGTTATCCCAAAGCTCGCTTGAACCGCTGACCTGCGCCACACCAACTTTACAATTGAAGATGCAAGACAAAAAGCTGCTCTGATTGCAGATAGCTATGCTGACAAGACATTAAATGGACTTGGCAAAACGTAAACCGTTGTCCTATTTTGCCGACCCAGAACCTATCGGATGGGCATTCCTGGAAAACATTACGGGTATCACCTACACACCGAGGCTGCAACGTGTTGATCCGCGGGACGCAGATCTTTAGAGGGGGAGGAGTTAACACCATACAGCAGCATTGGCGGCTGCAACAGCATCAGCCGCAGCAGCATCAGCCGCAGCGGCATCAGCATCAGCGGCAGCAACAGCTTCAGCATCAGCAGCAGCAGCATCAGCCGCAGCGGCATCAGTATCAGCGGCAGCAGCAGAAGCGCCAGCATCAGCGGCAGCAGCAGAAGCGCCAGCATCAGCGGCAGCAGCAGAAGCGCCAGCATCAGCGGCAACGGCAGCAGCGCCATCGGCAGGAGCAAAAGGGGTAGCGGGCAGGAGGAGGAGCAGCAGCGGAGTATGGGCAGAACGGGCCAGGAGCCCGAAGCCGAAGGTGGCTGCGGGTATAACACCCGGCAGACATGAACAGAGAAAATAAACAATTATAACGTGAGACCGAACCAAAGGCTTGATAATTGGGAGGTGTGCGTGCCGTTGGGGGACGGAAATCAAATCCTTGCTGCAGCATGGTGACCTCCTCAAATAAGAGGAAGTTAACTTGTATGTATACAAAAGCGTACTTATGTATACATGCACACTTGCCGGCCGGAAATGTACATACATATGTATATGTACATATGTGTGTACGCATGCGTTTTCAAGGCCAAGTGTGCACAAACATATAAATACATATGTATGTACATACGCATATATAAACGCGTCATTAAACTGTTCCATTTTCTAATCGCGCAGCGAGTTTCGGTGGTCGAAGTCTAGAATTGAACTGACTTGCGTCGCACACTTCTTCTTTTGTGCCTACCATCGAACCACGCTCGGCGACAGCGTTGTGGCGCTGTCGCCGCGCTAAAACGGTACCTTCCAAAACTACCAAATGCCATCAGCCAATCGCAACTCAATTAAAGGCTGATGCAATTGCCAAATTATGATGAAATAACATTCCTGCGAAATGCCTCACACTCATACAACGAACTGCCCGCGTCGGCCAGATTCGTGGGAAATGCCTCACACTCATACAACGAACTGCCCGCGTCGGCCAGATTCGTGGGAAATGCCTCACACTCATACACAGCACGAACTGCCCGCGCCGACACGGCCATCCTGACCATTACACGACCTCGTGCAATACTTCCAAAATATACTTTGCGATATACATAAAACATTTTTATTAACAAATTATAAAAATTTCAGTTTAACAAGGATAAGTTTTCTTACAAAACCGCTACTAAACATTGACAAACGTAATCTTCAAATTTATTCATTATTATTATTATTATTATTATTATTATTATTTTTTTTTTTTTTTTTTTTTTTCATTCTTAAACAAACATTTTATTTTAACATAATCCATATACATTTTTTTTTTTTTTTTTTTTTTTTTTTTTTTTTTATTATCCTTAAACCTAAAAAAAAATTTTAAACATCATATCTTATGCTCTACACGCCATGATCAAAACAACTGTTTTGCATTTGTGCTTGCATTTCATTTCTAGCCCTTCAGGCACCTGTGCTGTCTGTTTCAACAGTTTAACTTTTAATATTTTAACTACTGTCTGTTTCAACAGTTTCACTTTCAACATTTTGACTACTGTCTGTTTCAACAGTTTCACTTTCAACATTTTGACTACTGTCTGTTTCAACAGTTTCATTTCCAACATTTTCATATTCAACTGGTACATAACCATCTGGCATTTTCCGCACATCGTCATGGGCATATTTATATTTCCTATTGTTTGTCAATGACCTCAGCACATACCTATTCCCGTCTAATAATTCCGTTATTTCAAAAGGGCCTCTAAACTTTGGGTCAAGCTTTGTTTGATGCCTCTCCTCATTTTTTAATAATACGAAATCGCCAACTTTGCATTCCACAACTCTAGCTTTGTTTTTATCAAATTGTGTCTTGCTATATGTTGCTGAAGCCGAAATATTTTGACTTGCTTGAGCTCGTACTGCTGGCAAATCAATCTCATCAACCGTGTCGCAGAGTGGAAGTAACCCCAATGGTCGAGCAACTTTACCAATAAATAATTCTAAAGGACTTGCCTTTGTCACTCGGCTCACCGTACAGTTTAAGGCCAACTGAATTTCTCCCAATGCATCTTGCCAAGACCTGCTGCTAGTTTCGACTGCGGTTAATAAATTTTTCAAAGTAGACATAGTGCGTTCAACCTGCCCATTTGCTCTGCTTGCACCTGTTGCAATCAAATGCAAATTTATCTTTTGTTGTGCACAAAACTCACTGAATCTTGTGCTAGCAAAACACCTACCCTGATCTGCTATTATACGATTTGGTACTCCAAATAAAGATATTGCCGCCGTCACAGCATTTATGCAATTTTCAGCATCTATTTTAAGGGTGTGAGTTAACAAAACAAATTTAGTAAAGGCATCTACTTGAACGATGATATACTCTTTTTTGATCAGACTTCCCACTCAACTTCCCACTTATGTCTATGTGAATAGTATGCCAAGGTGTGCTTACTTTTGGTATAGGATGAAGACTAGCTTGAATTTTGCCAGAAGAGGACTTTGACATTTTGCAGGTGATACAATTTTCAACAAATTTTCGAATATATTTGGACATATTATCGAACCAATAATAGTCATAGGCCTTGTCTAGCGTCTTTTCCCATCCTAAATGCATAATCGATTCATGAATTTGGTTTATCACGGACCATCTAAACACTCGAGGAACAATTGCTAAGGATCGAGTTCTACCATTACGCTGAATTTTTCTATAAAGTATTCCTGCTCTCAACTCATAAGTTTTTGCAACGTCTATGGAAAGAGAATTGTCTTTTAATTTCTTTACGATGCTAACTATTTCGGAATCTTGACGTTGTTCAGCCAAAAGCCAATTGCTGGAAATTTCTGCCAAGCAAACTCGTTTTTCAGAAGCTTTACAATTTGTGGCCAGCAACTTAGTTGAAGGTAAATTTCTTGAAAAGAAATCAGCGTGAGCCATTCGTTTACCTTCTCTATACTGTAATTCAAACGTAAACGATTGCAAGTAAGCCCACCATCTTTGCGCCCTAGGAGACAGATCATGTTTAGTCCTTGATGCCTTAAGGGAATTACAGTCAGTGAAAACAACAAAATTTCTACCCAGTAAATAATGGCGAAAATGTTTTATGGACAAAACAACAGCAAGAGTCTCCAATTCGTAAGAATGGTACCGAGACTCTGCAGGTGAAGCAGCTTTACTGAAATATTCAATGACATGCGACTTGTTGTTGATTTTATGTAACAAGATGGCACCGTATCCACGAGAACTTGCATCAGTATGCAACTCGATTGGATACTGCGGGTCGAAAATTACCAAGACTGGCTTCTGTGTAAGTATAGAGACAACCTTCTTTCTTATTTGCTCATGTTCTGGTTCCCAAACAAACTCGTTCTTCCCTGAGGTCAACAGATATAAGGGCTTCATAAAACAAGAAAATCCTTGGATAAATTGCCTAAAATAAGACGCCAGCCCTATAAATTGTCTTAAAGCTGGGATCGACTGAGGAGGTGGTAATGCAGTTAACGCAGCAATTTTAAGCGGATTTGGACGAATTTCACCTGCACTCACTTCGTATCCCAAATATTGTACTGTTGACTTAAGAAAAGAACATTTTTTTATATTAAAGGAAAATCCGGCACACGTAAGACAGTCAAGAGTAATCTTTAATCTCTCTAAAGCCTCAGTTTTCGTTGAAGCAGCCACCATTACGTCGTCCATATAAACGACCACAAATGTATTAGCAAGATCTCCCAGGGCTTGTATAACGGTACGCTGAAAAACTGAAGGCGCATTTTTAAGCCCAAACGGCATTGCTAAGAATTCATATTGTCCGTCTGGAGTGACGAACGCTGTACACTCTACTGAGTCTTCATGCATGGGTATTTGATAATATCCACTTGCCATATCTAAGCATGTGAAATATTTTGCTCCATGAAGCCTGGCTATCTGGTCTGATATAAGGGGCAAAGGGTATCTATCTGCAACGGTATTACCATTTAATTCCCGGTAATCTACACACAAGCGATGGGAGCCGTCTTTTTGTTTACCAGCATTATGGGACTTGCGAAGGGTGAGCAACTCGGCTTTATTACTTTGCATTCCAATAGCTCCCTAATCTTATTTCGAACCAATTCCCTTTCACTTGGACTGAGCCTGTATGGTCTCCTTTGGACAATTTTTCTTGGGTCATTTAGTTTAATTTTCATTTTACCCGAACTAACTCTAGACAAAGGAATCCCATTGATAAAATATTTTGAATAATTTTCCAACAAACTTTTTAATTCATCACAGTCTTCACCAACAAGACCTGTGTCTAAGTCATAAAATTTATCTTCGTTAACACAATTATTAACAGTTTTTGTTTTAACAATTTCAAATTTCCCTGGTGAAATTATGACATTAAATCCAGGCGACAATATTTCTCGACCAATAATTATGTCATTTTTCATATAATTATTGTCTAAAACATGAAACAAAATCTCAATCTGATAATTATTAATATTTACGTTGGTAAGTATTTGCAATGTGCTGCAAACGCTGCCATTGCCAATACCTTCCAACCTCCAACATTATTTAATCTTTTACCAGCTAGCTTAGCACTTATCTGTTGTTTGATTAATGAACACTCCGCGCCAGAGTCAAACGTTGTAGCAAATGTCATTCCTTGATGAACCATCTCTCCTTTAGGCTCAACAACTTCGCACAGTTGCACTCTCTTTACAGTATGTGTATCCTTGCTGTTGTCCGTTTTGGGTTTACTGCATTGTGTAGAAATATGGCCACGCTCTCCACACTTGAAGCAGGTTACATCAGATTTTTGACGGTGACCAAATGCGCTGCTGCCATTACGGTCCATAGCACGAGACGAAAAATTTTGCAGCTGTCTAACTCTGCATTCGTTGATCTTGTGGCCTAACTTTCCACAGAAGTGGCACTTAATTGTTGAAAGTTTTTGCCTCTTGATGTCAAGCAAAGACATTTCTTCCCGCGACGTCATCTTCCTTTGTTGAATGTGAATGCTTTTAACTCGGTTTGCAAATCACTTCTGGTGCGCACATTTGAGGTGAAGGTCATGCGCTGCAATCTGCTATCAACTTGAGCCAGCCTAGCAAGCGTTACGGAAGCTGCGATCTCTCTACATCCATTTCACGCCATTTCACCATAAGCGACGTCATCATACGACCAGCATAATTCGAAAGGCATTCACCGTCGCTCGGACTGTTAGTTAGCATTGTCAGAAACATAGCCGCTGGTGTTTCAACATTAGTGAACTGTTGAATGAATAGTTGCTTGAACTCGGGCCAATTCATTTCTGGATAACAAGTCCGCGCAAGCCATTGTGAGGCACTACCTTCCATCGCTGCACTTAACACCGTCACAAGGGCACTACCTTTTATATCATTTTCTGCCAAAATAATGTTCGCAGTAGAGCACCATGCCGACGCATCGGCGCCAACAAGGTCTGCATTGAATTTTGGCAGCACAACCGCGATTTTGTTTGTTTTTTCGGAAATCGTTGCTTGAAATGTTTTAACGAGTTCTGTTAAGTTTTTATTTTGCAACTCTATTAGAGCTTTCCACGGCTCAGCTTCGTTGTTAGGTGCCGAGCCCGATCCCACTTCTGATATAAACGCGTCATTAAACTGTTCCATTTTCTAATCGCGCAGCGAGTTTCGGTGGTCGAAGTCTAGAATTGAACTGACTTGCGTCGCACACTTCTTCTTTTGTGCCTACCATCGAACCACGCTCGGCGACAGCGTTGTGGCGCTGTCGCCGCGCTAAAACGGTACCTTCCAAAACTACCAAATGCCATCAGCCAATCGCAACTCAATTAAAGGCTGATGCAATTGCAATAACATTCCTGCGAAATGCCTCACACTCATACAACGAACTGCCCGCGTCGGCCAGATTCGTGGGAAATGCCTCACACTCATACAACGAACTGCCCGCGTCGGCCAGATTCGTGGGAAATGCCTCACACTCATACACAGCACGAACTGCCCGCGCCGACATATGTATGTACATTTTCGGCCGGCAAGTGTGCATGCATATACATAAGTACGCTTTTGTATACATGTTTTTTTTTTTTTTTTTATTTTTTTAAACATATTTATATTCATACATACGTATATATACGAATTATTTGGTTTATTTATTATTTTTATTTTTATTATTATTATTATTTTTTCTCCGGAGCTACGGTGAGCGAGAAGGCATTATGTATAGCTATACTACACTACCTAATACTTGCTTAGACCAAGCGTCCTACGAATGTTTGTGTGTATGTTAGTACGTCTGTGTAATACACGCGTTACGACGCTCATAATAGCATTTTTAAATATTTACCGCAATTATGCCGAAAAATAATGCAGAAAAGTGTCGTGAATATCGACAGAAAAAAAAAACCAGATTGAGCAATGGAAAAACAATTTTAATTGTGGCAAATTATATTTCACCGAATGAATCAATAAATAGCATCACGGAATTCATTCATGAAAATTTAATAAAGTATACACCAGAAGTATCGCGGATACTTAGAAAAGATAACGATAAAGTTCCAATGATTTTAAGTGGCGATTTTAACGTAAATTTTGCATTGGACACAGCGGTTCCTTTAATTGACTTTCTCAATACAACATTCAGTTTAAAAATGTGTAACAATCGCACTGAATCAACAACACGATCAAAAACAACAATTGACGCAGTATTTCAAAGATATGTTGACAACATCGAAACCAAAGCATTTGTATCATATTTTAGCTATCATAAGCCACTCGTATCATTTGTTGAAATTGAAAACATTGAGGATGAATTAGGGCCGTCGAGAAGATATCAGGGCCCGGTGGTAGCAAGCTACGCCCCCCCAAACACACACACACAAGTAACATTCTTTTACGGTTCAGATAAAGTTGTAAAGGTACATATTAAACTTTTCCCAAATTTGAAAATTTCGATCAAAAACCGGGCCCCGCTAAAAACTTCGGGCCCGGTGGAAATCCTTTCCACCCCCACCCCCCCCCTCGACGGGCATGGGATGAATAATAATAAAATGAGAAAATAAAATATGACCTTTATAGCAATATTATAATGAACCTATAATTATCCCGCTCCTAATGCTGCTTTCGTCTCATTCTCTCTCAGTTTGTTTTACGGAAGGTTTCACTTCTATCGTGTATAACCGTTAGACGCACTTTTATTTTATTTTTTTTTTTTTTTTTTAAATGAGAATAAAAACATTGTTGCTTTTCGGCAGCCGATCGGGTTTTAATGACGACATTAGATCGTTCGGGTGCCGTCGGCTAACCTCAGCATGAAATACGCTGGCAGAATTTTTTCTGCCGACGTCAGTAGCTTGGAATTTGCGGCGATTTTGTCCCCGGCGACATTTGGTACTGAAGGGTATGTACATTGTACATAAATACATATATCATCTGTACCTTTATATGTATGTATATTTTGTATAATAATTCCCTGCAGTACCAAATGTCCCCAGTCGACAATGTCGCCGCATCGGTCGACTATACCGACGTCGGCAGAATTAAATTCTGCCGGCGTCGACAAGCAAAGACCAGCCGACGGTGCCCGAACTATCCAATATAGTCGCCGAAACACTTCGGCTACCGAAAAGAATTGAGCAAACACAAATAAGGAACGCTATATAACTCTGTTCTATCTCATTCTCTCGCAGGCTATAAGATCTATATGTATGTCTCTTTTTAGTGTCGCTTTTTTCGTTTCATCGAGTCTCAATACGATTCTAAAGAAGTTTTCACTTCAAAAATTTAGGTTTGCTGATTGACGACAACTTAGCTTCTATTCGACTTGAGCGCAACGAACCAAACCCCATCCCGGAACGTTCTGCAGCGTTCAGCCTCCCGGCACCAAGACAAGAAGAACACTATAACCACACGCAAACATCGAGAAATCGTAGTAGTCAGACTCAGAACTCAAATAGAGGGTCGCGAGCAAATACGACATTGTCACCCGAAAAAGTAGCAAGCATTATGCAAAGTTGGCGAATAAAATTTGATTGTTCTAAAGAAGGAATGCATTCTGAGGATTTTCTGTACAGAGTTCGTTCATTAGCAGAACAAAATTTAAATCAAGTTTATCAAGTACTTTGTACTTTGTATTTACTTTTCGCAGGTAAAGCGAATGATTGGTTTTGGAAGTTTCATCGAGCACACCCAAATTTCGATTGGAATAAATTTTGTGTAGAATTTAGAAAGAAGTTTGATGAAGTAGATAACGATATGGACACCTGGGAACTGATTAATAGCAGACACTAGGGCGAGAATGAAACCTTTGAGGATTACCAGTTTAGTGTCGAAAGGCTAGTAGGAAGATTGAACACCCAACTGTCAGAGGATTCGTTAGTCAAGTTATTAATTAGAAATTCGAATTCTGTAATTCGCTATGAACTTATTCATATAGGAATTTTTACCTTATCTCATCTGAGACAGGAAGTTCGCACCCACGAGCAATTTGCTAAACAAATGAAAAGAACACGTTTGCACATCGCTCAAAGATAGCTAAAGTACACTCTAATTTCGAGAATTATATGCAGGAGGAGGTGGAAGCTTTTCAATATAAGCTTACATGTTGGAACTGCCGGAATCCTGGACACCGTTTTGATACGTGTCTAGAACCGCGGACTGTATTTTGCTATGGTTGCGGAGCCGTAAATGTTTTTAAACCGCGTTGTCATAATTGCAACCCGCAGGAAAACCGACCGACGGATGCGGCGATCAACACTTCGTTGTCGCATCCGGACCAAGAATGGAGGATAAAGATTCCCAAATAGAGGAATGTGAACCTCTTGTTTGTAGGAAAGAAACAGATTCACAAAGATATGTAGGACCAACATCGACAACAGTCGATAAAAGCCCATTTCGTAGCTAAAAACTTTTTAACTCATCCTAAAACACGCAATTGTTCCGGCAAAATAATTACGGCCAACAATTCGGAATGTTTTGCTAAATGTAAATTGAAAAGTGACATTACGTATCGACAACTTACCAAACCCCTTGATTTCTTTATTATTCCTGATTTAAAACAAGACATATAACTTCGAATAGAATTTTGGCATAAATTTGGTTTAATAGATAAATTGAAGAAAAACCCACTGGTAGTATCGGATATTATTGGAGAAAAAGGAAATGATCATGGAGATTCCGTGAAAATGCATCGTTTGTCTGAGTCTCAGCAGCGAAAACTTAATTCTGCAATTGCTAAATTACCCAGCTACGATAAAGGAATTGGGTCGCACATCTTATTGATCATAAGATTGAAGTTGATAGTACTAGGCCCTTTAAAAAAAGGCATTGGCCAATTTCACCGGCCATTGAGAAGCTAATGTTCACAGAAATAGATAGAATGTTAGGTTTAGATATTATTGAAGAATGCAACAGCCCATGGAGCTCCAATTATGTATTGGTGAGACGTGGCGATAAAGTTCGATTATGTTTAGATTCTAGAGCAGTGACATCAGTGCACTCGTAAGGACGCGTATCCTCTTCCCCATATTGATGGAATACTTAGCAGGCTGCCACCTGCTCGATTTATTACTGGACTGGACATGAAGCACGCCTTCTGGCAAATTCCGTTAGAGGAAAGCTCACGTCAATACACCGCTTTCACAATACCTAACCGGCCACTCTACCAATATAAAGTGATGCCTTTTGGTTTGTGCAACGCCCCGCAGACTTTATGTAGACTTATGGATCGTGTCATACTGTCTTATTTGCGCACTAGGGTATTCGTTTACCTCGATGACCAGCTAATTCTTTCCGAAGATTTTGAATCGCATATTGCTTTAATACAAGAGGTAGCATTGAGACTGCCTAAAGCGAATCTTACGATTAACGTAGCTAAATATAAGTTCTGGATAAAATCTTGGATACGGACAAGTGAAAACCGATCCTGGAAAAATTTGTGCAATAAACGACTTTCCGATTCCAACAACAGTGAAACAATTAAGGAGATTTTTGGGACTTACTGGCTGGTATCGACGTTTTATTGGAAACTATGCCACCATTAGCTTTCCATTAACAGAACTTTTAAAAAAAAGAACCGATCGCTTAGTTGGAACGAAGATGCAGACTACGCTTTTTCAGAACTGAAACAAAGATTAACTTCAGCACCTATTTTGACCACTCCCGACTTTAAGAAATTTTTATTATTTTATTATGTGATGCGAGTTTACGTAGGTATAGGATGTATGTTAGCTCAAACTAATTCCAAAGATTAGAACTACCGATAGCTTATATGTCAGAAAAACTAAACAAAGCGCAAAGAAACTATACGATATCAGAACTCGAATGTTTAGCAGTAATTAAAGGAATTAAAAAATTTAGAGCATACATTGAGGGACAAACTTTTTGTGGTCGTTAGCGATCACGCTTCTCTAAATTGGCTTATGAAACAGAAGGACCTTTCCGGTAGATTAGGGAGATGGTCAATTAACTTACAAGCTTTCTCATTTGAAATCGTTCATCGTCCTGGTTCTCAAAATATTGTAGAGGACTCATTATCGCGACGGGATGAAGTTTCAGAACTCTCGGAAATAAAACCTATGATAGATTTGTCGTCTAAATATTCTGAATCAGATGAATATCGTGAACTGGCAAAACGCATTACAGACAACCAGTCCAGATTGCCTGATTTCCACGTAGACGGCAAATATGTTTATAAGCGAACAGAACACGCAAGCGGAAATGAAGTGCAGGAAAACGATTCTTGGAAATTATGGATCCCATCTAGTCTTACCGAAGACATAATAAAGACAGCACATAATCCCCCGAACTCAGCACATTGTGGCATTGGTAAAACTAGTGAAAAGATTAGGAGATACTTCTTTTGGCCCAACATGTCATCCCAAATTAAGAAATATATTGACAGTTGTTCGACTTGTCGGTCTACAAAAAGCGGCAACCAAATTCTTTGACCTCCCTTGACATCCGATAGACCGTTTCAAAAGCTTTACATGGACTTATTAGGTCCATATCTCAGATCAAAGCAAGGGAACATTGGATTATTGATCATCGTCGATCACAACACCAAATTTCATTTTCTGCATCCTCTTAAGAAGTTTACATCCAAACGTATTTCGAATATTTAGAAAATTGTATATTTTATACATTTGGAGTACCGGAATGTATTCTGACGTACAATGGTTCCCAATTCAAATCCAAATTCTTTAAGTCATTTCATACTCGATTTGGAGTCTCGCATCAATGCACCGCTATTTATTCCCCTCAAGCGAACGCAAGTGAACGTCTAAACCGCTCAGTTCTAGCAGCAATTCGCGCATACATAGGGACTGACAATTTGGGATAATCATCTTACAGAAATTAGTGCAGCCTTTCGTTTTTCTATCCACCGCAGTACTGGATATTCCCACTACTATCTATGTTTTGGTCCACACATGCTTCATAATGGTAAAGACTATGAACTTTTGCGGAAATTGAATTTACTGACTGAAGACACTTCGTTGGATAGATTCGATGTATTGCAGGTAGCTCCGCAATAAGCTAAGGATAACATAGCCAAGGCCCATGCAACAAATGCTCGTAATTACAATCTGCGTAGCAGAAGCAGACA
Organism: Drosophila equinoxialis; assembly: GCA_018150345.1. Classification (NCBI taxonomy): domain Eukaryota; kingdom Metazoa; phylum Arthropoda; class Insecta; order Diptera; family Drosophilidae; genus Drosophila; species Drosophila equinoxialis. Next base: position 267,550 of record JAECWI010000775.1, read on the forward strand.
ACTCAAAGTCGGTGACAGAGTTCATGCTCGAAATTTTACACAGAATTCAGCCAGTCTTCATTCCAGCTAAGGTTTTAAGGAAGGTCAGTTCGTCTTATTATTTTTTTTTTATTTTTATTTACGTCAAATAAGTCAGCAGTCGACGAAAAAGCTTAAGCTAAAATACAGATAATAATTAATTCACGAAGGTAGCTTTATGTACAACTAAACATCCCCGACCCGGTGGAGGTGTTTTATTTGCAACAAGGTGCCAGCAATGCCCCGATTCACAGCCAATGTGGTCAGGGATGAGTTGCAGCCAATCCAATATCCAGTCCAGAATACTTTCAGTGGTTACGCTGTAGATAATTAAAAAGTATAGCGCGAAGAGAAAAAGATTGGCAAAGAACACGAAGAGGTTCGTGAAGAGAGTAGTTAGTCAGACATCTACTAAGGTGAAAAAATATAGCGTATCTAGTAAATTGGTAGAAATGACTTCGCCGTTGACTACTTTATGTAGAAAGAGAATGCCAAATACGAGCCTACGGTTGTAAAGTGAAGGAAGATTAATAAGAAGAAGTCTGTCAGAATAAGAAGGTAGGCGAAGATTCGGGTCCCAATTAAGACCGCGTAACGCAAACTTAAAGAATTGCTTCTGTACCGATTCAATACTACGCTGGTGAACATCATATTGAGGGTTCCACACTGGTGAGCAATATTCTAGAGTAGTGTATAAAACCTTTGTCACATATGGATCATCAAATTCTTTGGCCCAACGTTTAATAAAGCCAAGAAGACTGCATGCTCTATTGACAATTGAACATTAAAAGAAAGTTTTGGGTCAAACATAACGCCTAAGTCTTTAAATGATGGTACACAATCTAACAGAACAGACTTAATAGAGTAATGAGCTAGGAACTGCGACAAACGACTGAAAGTCATAAAAGAGCATTTAGAGGCATGAAGGTGTAATTTATTAACGTGACACCAATCACAGAACGCATCGAGATCTGATTGCAATTACTGTTGGAAAGAAGGATCATTATATGAATAACAAATCTTGACGTCATCCGCAAACATGAGCACGCGTGAATGAGCCAAGGCCAAAGGCAAATCGTTTATAAACAAGGTAAATAACAGTGGGCCCAGATAACTGCCTTGGGGGACACCTGACGTAACTCGAACAGTTTTAGATATCGAGGAACGAAAAGACACCTTTTGGGTTCTACCAATAAGATACGACTTTAACCAAGCCAATAGTTTCGGGGAAAACCCCATGATGTTAGATTTCGAAAGAAGCGTAGAATGATCAACCGTATCGAAAGCCTTACTAAAGTCAGTATAAATAACATCAGTTTGACACTTTTTACGGAAGCCATGGTGTACAAGGGTAGTCAATTCTAAAAGGTTGGTAAGCGACAAACGACCTTTCATGAAGCCATGCTGACAAGGAGAAATTGTGGATCTGGATAGGTGTTGAAGGGAAGACGTAATAATTTTCTCAAACAGCTTAGGTATTGCCGAAAGTTTGGCAATGCCAAGGTAGTTCGAAATATCCGATTTGTTACCCTTTTTAAAAAGCGGAATAATAAAAGACTCCTTCCAAATATCAGGGAAGCGACAAGTCTCACTCAATATAAAGAATAACCGAGATAAAGGCTTAGATAGGGGAATCGAACACATTTTAAGGATGCAACTAGGTATATTATCAGGCCCGGGTACGAAAGAAGACGTCATAGATGACAAGCTAGAGATAATACAGTCTTCAGTAATACTAGGAAAAAACATACAATTTAAATGTGGAATTGTGAAGGGATAAGGTGTGGGTTCCGAAGCAGTCGTGGAATAAGTCGACTGAAAGAATTTAGAAAACAGATCTGCAATATCTGAATCACTACAATAATTTGCATAGTCAAGTCGCGAACCAGTTTTTTTAAATCTTTTAAAATATCTCGATTTAATGTTACGGGGATTAGAGAGCCTAATTGTGAACCAGGCTGGCGCACTGGAGACGGTAGAGACAATCACATAAGGAACGCATTTATCAATTAGAGAATTAAGAGCAGAGTAGAAAAAATTCACTGCATAATCTATATCACAGCACTCAAATAGAAATGACCAATCAAAAGAGAAAATAAGGCTGTTAGGAAGATTGAAATTTGTTTTACGAAAACATCTACGACGAGAATTTGAGATGTTATTAAATGAATTATTAACGGAATTGTAAGAAATAGTAATTTCAATGGTAGGGTGATAAGTATCTTCAGGCTTCACTAAGGGCTGTGTTTGTGATACAGCACTAACAGTGGAATCAGAGACAAAAACAAGATCGAGGATTCTTTTAGAAGGGTTAAGAAAATAATTCAACTGATATAGCGGACATTCAAGTAGGCTATCAAGAAAAACATGTTGAGATGAAGGAATTAAGAAAGATAGATTATCATCAACAAGCCAAGAAACATTAGGCAAGTTAAAATCACCTAAAGCTATAAAAAAATCACGATCTTTAAGACGACTAAAAATAGTTCGCAAAGCATCAGCATGGTGCATGTAGATCATGATATCAGAAGTTGGAGGAATATATGAACTAGAGATATATAAGCTAAAGTTAGAACATGTAACTTCGACGCAAATAAACTCAACACCTAAGGGGAGATCAATCGGCACAACACTTGAACACAGATTCGAGTTGACAGCAATGAGTACTCCACCGCCACGTCGACCAACACGATCAAGCCTATAAGAAATAAAGTTATTAGAAAGAATTTCATTATCCAAAACAGAGGAATTAAGCCAAGTTTCAGAGAAAGCTAATATGTCAGCCGAAAATGTTTGGCTATCACAGAATAATTTCGAGAGCTTGGTAAGAAGTCCTCTTACATTTTGATAATGAATGCAAAGACTAAACGTTATTAGTTTTTGAAGCAGAAGATACATTAGGAAGGTGGACAGGCAAAGGGCGGGAGCGCTTATTGGGCGCAAATTCGTGTACAACTAGGCCCTCTGGACAAAAATTAGGGTCAACCATAGCTGAGAAATACTCATTTGGTACAGTAATTTTAAAAGAGGAGATTTCGCGAGGCCTAGAAAACTTAAACTTTTGAATTAAAACCTTAGCAGGGCATATATTACCAATGTAAGCTGCCACAGACGATTCAGAAGTATCTGGAGCAAGCCTAGAGATAAATAATTGTTTACGATGGGGCACTACAGTTAGTGGAGGCGGAGGAGCATTGGGATCCGCAAGTGATTGAAAGCCAGTGATTATGTAGGGGGGTCGAACTTCCTTCTGGTTTGGGGCAGCTAGATGAATTTTTGCCTTTTTCCTTTTTCTTCCTCCCAGTAAAATAATGAGACGTAGAGAAATTTCACTTCACTTGGATGTATTACTTATATTCACGTATATAATGCAACTAAACCTAGCTTACTTAAGAGCAGGGCACCAAGCCCCGCTTGGAGCGAAGTGTGGGGAGTTCTTTTGTGGGGAGAGCGATGGGCATCATCGGGAGAGCGGCGCGAGGTGAAAGCTTCCGCCTCCTTTAACCCTTGTGTTGCCCGGTTGGGCATAAACATGCTCCCCCCTTACAGGAGTGCAAGACCCAGGCAGTCTAGTGGCACGCTCCGGACAGGGTCCAGCCAAAGACTGTGCGCATCGCAATTGGCCGCCCGCCAACCCCGGGTAGACTCCCCTCCAATATGACCTCCGTGATCACATCCGCGCCCAGGACCAAAGACACTGACGACGGTCGGTAGAACGTATCATCCGCCAGGACGATGCCCTCAAACTTTTTGGCGATCTGTGGGTCCACCGGAGCGCTTGGAGTGCGGCAGCACAAGCCATCGACCACCTTCAGGATCGCCTCCAATCGCCATCCTTCACTGATTGGGGACCGGATCACTGCTGCCACCGCTTTCTCTGCCCCTATATTGACGGCTGTCAACTTGAAGGCCGTGGCCAGTGACGTCGCCATCGACGATACCGCAGAACAAGGGTCCACCAGGGCCTTCACGTCGAGGGTTTTTCCCCCGTCTCAAGACGTACCATCGCCGTGGGCATCAGATGCGGATTGCGGTGCTGCAGCAGTGTGGTCAAGGTCAGTTTTGGATCGGAGGCTGGCGTTGGTGCGACCCTTCGTCTGGAGGACTCGGGGGTGACTCGGCGTACGACGGAGCTGGGAGTGCGTCGACGTGGCTGTTCATGGAAGTGGAGCAGCGTGTGGTGATCCTCCTCACATATTTGGCACTTATCACCGCTTAAGCAGCTTCCTCCGGAATGTTGGTGGGCCAGGCAATTGGCGCAGTACTTATTCGCAAGCACTGCCCTCATCCTCTTCTCCACGTTCAGCCGCAGGAAGCGACGGCATCGCTTCAGAGGATGGATTCCGCGACAGACTCGGCAAGGGAAGGACTCAGTTCCTCGCGAACATCTGCGCTCCTCTTTCGATGCCTGTACTGAACGCGGTCTCGGAGCCATGGAAACGGGAGCTAGGTTGACGAATATCAGGAAGCTGCCGGACAAATAATGAAGAAAGCGGATTAATGTAGGACGATAGAATACACATATTGCTACTTGCAGCTCGGCCCTTCTTAATTGGGAGGAAGGACCAAGTGCTGGACGCTACTGTAGATTTACGTAATGGGTTTGACTTCTTTCTTCTGGAGGAAGAAAGATCAACTTTGCGACGGGACGCTTCACAATACCGCGAGCGGTAAGCAGTTCGACGACGCGGACATTGCCGTCACTGCCAGGGTGTGTTTGGTGGATTCGCCCGAGACGCCATTCATTAAATGGAAGATTGTCGTCTTTGAGTACCACCAGATCGCCCACTTCAAGATTTTTAGAAGGGAATCGCCACTTATTGCGCTTATGTAGCTCCTTCAGATACTCGTCTTTCCATCGGGTGCAGAAATGCTGACTCACGGCCTTCAGACGCTGCCACCGGTTAATGATCGACGGTACCTGATCCTTGATTTCAGGTTCCGTCACGGATAGCAATGGACCGCCCACTAGGAAATGGCCTGGGGTCAAAGCTAAAGAGTCGGTGGGGTCTTCAGACATAGGAGAAATCGGACGCGAGTTCAAACACGCCTCTACCTTAGCCAGCAGCGTAATGAACTCTTCAAAAGTATACCTTTGGTTGGAGGTGGCCTTGTAGAACAGAGTTTTAAAAATCTTAACTCCAGCCTCCCACAACCCTCCCATGTGTGGTGCCCCGGGAGGGATGAAATGCCAGGACAGATTCTGATGGCTGTAGTGGGATAATATTTTCTGCTGGGTAGAACTTAGGAAATCTTTTTCAAGCACTCTGGATGCACCTACGAAGTTTTTTCCGTTGTCGGACTGCACTTGCTGGGGACACCCTCGCCTCGATACAAAGCGAGCGAATGCTGCCAGAAATGCTTCGGTACTCAAATCCGACGTTGCCTCAAGGTGAATGGCTTTGGTGGAAAAGCAAACAAAGACACACACATATCCCTTTGATATGCGGCAAGCGCGGCCGGTGAAACTCTTGATGTCGAAAGGACCTGCGAAATCTATCCCGGTGGTCGTGAAAGGACGTGCGAAAGTAGTTCGCTGGGCCGGAAGGGTGCCCATTAGCTGTGAATGCAGCCTTCTTTTGTAAATCACACAGACTTTGCATGAATTGACCACCGATTTTACTAGATACCGCAGTCTTGGAATCCAGTATCTCTGTCGGATGAGACGGACTACCAGTTGGCTGCCCCCATGGAGAATGATCTGATGCGTGAAAAGCACCAACAGCCGGGACAATGGACTTACTACTGGCAACAGAATGGGGTTACGCTCATCGTAACTAAGGGCCGCTGCTTGTTGCACGCGCCCACATGCTCGGATCACACCTGATACGTCAATGAAAGGATTCAAATTGAGAATGGTGCTAGACGTGGGCAGAGATTTCTTCTGCTGTAGACACCGATGTTCCGTCGGAAAGTAATCACGCTGTGTGACTCGGATCAACGCCTGGAGTACTTGATTGATCTCGCTAGAGGTCACATCCCCGGAGTAATCGTTTGGAAGTTTACGACACCTTCTGCCGAAACGGATCACATATGCTATCACTCGTAAGGCACGTGCCAGATTGGAAAAACGAGATAGTATCTCGTTGGCTGGCTTAGCGATCGCGACGTGGACCTTCACTACCCGCTTCTCCAAGGTAGTGTCTAGTGGGAGTGGTGTCGCTCGCTGCCAGGACTCTTGTGGTTCCCGTAGCCATGGTGGACCGTGCCACCACAAATCCTTGTGTACCAGGTCCTGTGCACTCAGGCCGCGGCTAGGGAGATCTGCTGGATTGTCCTCTGAATGAACGTGATTCCATGGGGCGTCATTTGTTGCCGTCACAATTTTTGCTACCCGATTTGCGACAAACGTTGTCCATGTGCAGGGTGGCTTATTTAACCACGACAGTACGACGGTGGAATCTGACCAATAAAAAGCCTCCGCCTTATCAACTGGAAGTTGCGGAAGAACTGCCAGTTCAGTGTGGCTCCGCATAATTCAAGGCGGGGCAATGAAACCGTTTTAACCGGGGCTACTCTAGATTTCGCTGCAAGAAGGCAGCACGATATGCCTTGGTCATTGCTAACGCGCACGTAAATTGCGGCACCATAAGCCCGCTGTGACGCATCGCAAAAACAATGGAATTGGATGTCGGAATTTGGGTCATGAAGAACCCATCGTGGAATTCGGATCTGGTCAAGGATGGAGTAGCTCTTTGTGAAATCCTGCCACCTGTGATGGAGTTCACTGGGCAATTGATCATCCCACCCTAGCTCTTGTAGCCAAAGCTCTTGCATAAACACCTTGGCTTGAATCACAAAGGGAGCCAGCCAGCCAGCGGGATCGAATAACTTGACGATCTGCCCGAGGACTTCTCGCTTAGTATAAGCTGACTTGACATCTTGGGGTGAGATGACAAAATAAAACTCATCCGTAGTCGCTTTCCATCGGATTCCCAGTGTTTTCGCTGTGCTAGCCTCTTCGATATCGAGGAAATCATCATTCAGTAAATGACTCTTTGGAATGCAACTGAGCACGCTCTTCACATTCGATGTCCACTTGCGCAAAGGAAAGCCAGCTGAACAAAGAGCGTCTTGAAGTTCATTGACCATTGCGATTGCCGTCGCTTCATTATGAGCCCCTGCCAGGACATCATCGACATACATATAGGACTTGATAATATCGCTAGCCAAAGGAAATTTGGATTGTACATCATTTGCGAGTTGCTGAAGTACTCGGATGGCTAAGAACGGAGCACAGTTAATGCCAAACGTGATGGTATTCAGCTCGTAATCACCAAGTTGCCCCTCTTTATTTCGGAACAGGATCCTCTGAAATGGCGTATGGATTGGATCGACCATAATTTGGCGGTACATTTTTGTGATGTCGGCATTGAAAACTACTCGCAAAAAACGCCACTTGAGAATCTGAGTAGTGAGATCGGACTGAAGTACCGGACCAGGGTAAAGTATGTCGTTGAGACTTACTCCGTTGGTGGACTTGCTAGAGGCGTTAAAGACTACCCGTACCTTTGTTGTGGTGCTGTCGGGCTTGAAGACCGCATGGTGTGGCAAATAAAAATTGTTATTAGTGCCGTCAAATGGAACCTGACGCATGTGGCCCAAGTCCAAATATTCTTGGATGACGGCGTCATACTCAGTTTTTGCCGGAATATTTTTAAGGAGCCGGCTTTCGTTTTTTAGGAACTGAGCCAATGCCCCTGGTCTGGAATGACCAAGGTTGATGTTGGTTGGATCTCGAAACGGAAGTGAGACCGTATATCTCCCCGAAACATCTCTCCTTGTGGTCTTCTGGAAATTGACCTCGCAAACAGAGTCAGAATCTTCTACCGGTTTGCCCGGTAGATCCTCCACCTCCCAAAACCTTGTGAGAAGAGTTTCAAGTCCCTCCTCTCTGCTAACAGCGACCCTCGTGGTGAACGCGGCACATGAACTAACGGGGACCCCTTGCAACGGGCCTGAAATGACCCAACCGAATCTCGTCTCTTGAGCCATTAAAGATCCGCACACTTCGGTCTGGATGCCGGAAAGAGTCACCGCTGGTATGACATCAATGCCAAGAAGTAGATCGATCTTTGCCTTTAATCGGAAGGAGGGATCGGCTAGAAGAATATTGGGCATTCCTTCCAGTGTGGCTTGGGCTATCGTACATGACGGCAAATCATCAGCAACTTGGGATAAGACAAAAGCTTCTATCTCTATCTGGACTGGAGGTCCATGCGATGACCGAATGCTTATGTGACAGACCTTCAAGATTCTATTGACCTTTCCGTTAATGCCTGTCACTTCGGCCCTGACTGTTTGGAATGGTAACTTCATGAGTCGGAACATTCTTTCGGATATGAAATTGGCTTCCGAAGCCGGGTCTAATAGCGCCCGTGAACCAAGCTGTAAAGTAAGTCCGTACAATATTGTGTGAACTGGGCTGAGCTGGGACCGGCGTTGGATTATTCTCCGGTCGGGCGTCCTTGTGCAAGAGCGTATTGTGACGCCCCTTGCACGTGAAGCAATTGTGCTGACTCGGACAATCTTTTACTTGATGTCCTCTTGCGAAACAGTTCAGACAAAGGGACTTTTTCTTTATGTATGCCACCCTCTCTGGCACCGTCATCTGAAGGAAGCGGGGACATCGACGCACCGGGTGATTCTCCTTCATACAGAGATCACAGGATTTTGGTTTGGTGGTCACCTTGGCTTCAAATGTATTAGCCTTTCGGGTGGCTGGAAGCGGATTTCGTGGAGGTTTCGGTGTGGGAACCGAAATAGCCATTGCAGTTGTATTTTCCACTGCTTCGAGCGTACGGAACCGCTCAGTGAGGAAATCGTCCATCATTTGCTACTCTGGAATGGCAGTCTTGCCTCCCAGAGATTGTTCCCATAATGAAAGGGTATTCTTTGGCAATTTGATGGAACAGAAAAATACGAACATGCCTCCCCAAGTGGTTACTGGCAGGCCACAGTGCTCAAAAGTGCGAATGGATGCCTGCAGAGCATTCTGATGATCCTGTAATGCTTTTCCGGACTCATGGGAAATTTGAGGCAGGTCAAGAAGTGCTCGGAATTGGCTGTTCACGATAAGTCGCTTATTTTCGAAACGCTGTTTGAGTGCATTCCATGCCTTTTCAAAACCATCATTTGTAAGCGGGAATTTCGCTACAATGAGGTTGGCTTCACCCCTCGTTTTCGCTAGGAGATGGTACAGCTTTTCAACGGGGGAAATTCGCGAATCGCTTATGTAGATGGCTGTAAACAAGTCACGGAACGTGGGCCATTTTAAGTGATCTCCCGTAAAGACTTCTGTGTCAATGGGTGGCAATCGACAGCCTCGTTCTGCTGGTGCAGAGGTAGGCGTATGACGGTTCGGAGGAGTAGGAGCAGACCCTTCATGGATAAGCTCGTTTAATTGAGCCGTGCATCGCTCGTAAACTTGATAGCATTTGTCATATTTAGCTTGGATGGCTTAATCTTCAGAGTTATCGTGAGTGCCTCGCATTTCTCATATTCCTGCTCGACCTTCTCCCACAACGCTTGAACTCGATCACGACGGACTTGGAGCGTAAATACGCTGACCTCGGACAGTGAAGTGACGTGGGTGTCGACTTCAAACTGAATTAGTTTATCGCAAATGGAAACAAACTTCTTCAAAGCCATGGTGGAAGCAGCTAAAACCCTTTTGGTTTCGGACCGAGTGACTCTTGGGGCGGTTACAAAAATCTGTGGAAGTGGTACCAATGATTTGACCTCTTTTTGGCTTGCTCGTCGTGGCTCTGACGTGGCTTGCTGACAGGTCGTGCTCGATGGTGCGGACTTGAGAGTTAATGGACTAGAGAGGGTCTGAAATGCTCGGGAAGGAGGAGTAGTAGGGCTGGTACTCCTCTGGCGCTGACCTGGAGCAGCAATTGAGGATTTGCTCGGGGCTGCAGTGTTCTCAGCTGCTTTCTCGTCTTTTGACGGGCTCGTGCTCATAACCCCAGAGAGTCGCGTTTATAAAGTAGTGACTGGAACACTACCAAACCACTTAAAGAACGGCTTTGAAACGCTTTGAAATAGATTGAAAATCCAGAAAACGAGCTGGTACGTTTGGAATGAATTGGAACACTGCCAAAAAACCCTAGGAACGGCTGGGAACACCTTGGAATTCAAATATAACTACAAAGATGCGACTTGGAGCGGGTGGAAACACTTTGAAATTGAAATAGAACCAAAGATACGACTTGCAACGCGTGGAAACACTTTGGAATTGGAATCTAACTCCAAAGACACGACTTGGAACGTGTGGGAATACTTTGGAACCGAAATATAACTCCAAAGATGCGACTTGGAACGGGTTGAAACACTTTGGAATTGAAATAGAACCAAAGATACGACTTGAAACGCGTGGAAACACTTTGGAATTGGAATCTAACTCCAAAGATACGACTTAAAACGCGTGGAAACACGTTGGAATTGGAATCTAACTCCAAAGATACGACTTGGAATGTGTGGGAATACTTTGGAATTGAAATATAACTCCAAAGATGCGACTTGGAACGGGTTGAAACACTTTGGTATTGAAATAGAACCAAAGATACGACTTAGAACGCGTGGGAATAGAATAGACAAAAACGCGGAACACAAATTTTTAATAATTAAATATTATTCGATTTTTTCCTCAACGTGACCCTTCAACATATATACCCCACAAAGTGCCTGCCAACCTAGGGTATACAGCACGGCTACTTTCGGTCGTTTGCTTTGTGCCGGTCTTTGGCACATGAGCTTGCAGCTGTGCTGGTATACTGCAGTTAAGCGGTACTTATGTATGCACGTATGTATGTATGTATATAGGCTGCAAGGGGTAGCGGGATTTGTTCGCGGTGATGGAAAAATATATTTGTGTGCGAAAAAATTAGAAATTTTTGTGGAATATATGTATGGATATGTATATGAGTATCAATATGTAAAAGTTTATGTATGGAAAAATATGTATATATATGTATGTGTATGGATATGTAAAATGTTGGAGTATATATATAAGTTACGAGTTTCCTTTTCCCTCATAGTGGAATTCTTACCATTTCCTTCCTTTGATTGTAAGGATGGGACTTGGGAAACTCAGGATTTTCACAGTGAGACACAACACGATACTTGATTTATACGTTATAATGTTTATTCACTTCGTAACTAGATTTAGTTAGTTCTACGTCTAAACTAAGACTGCCCGCTCTGTCGAGCGTGGTCCTTTAAATATACCCCAAGATGTCCAAAGGGCGCTGGCTGCGGCGTTGTGCCGCTGGCAGCGGCGTTGGGATCGTGTCAGAAGTGGGTCGCCTCTTCCGGCGAATTCTGCTTATCGGCAATATTCAAAGTGCTTATGCTAGAAGGGGAAGTGAAGTACCTAGTGTGACCAACGAGGGTCGTCTTGGGTCACAATTGCTTAGGGTCGCATAAATACTAGGAAACATAAGTTGCTTATCTGGCTAAGTGTGTCTACAGGAAATGAAAGATGTAGGTAGCTTAGTTGGCTAAAAGATGCACGCGTGCTGTGTGTGGTCTGATGGTGTGTGAATTGTGAAATGTGAGTGTATGAAATGTGAGTGGGCTGGTGTCATTTAGATCGATAGTATGGGCCGCGATGTACGCGTGCTGTGTGTGGTCTGTTAGTGTTCCTAACATGTGTGAAATGTGAGTGTGTGAAATGTGAGTGTAAGGTCAAGGGCTTAGATCGATAGTGGGTATTTTGCCCGATGCTCGTTCAGGCGTTTCTGGTAAAGTGTGTTGATCGAGTCCCGTTGTGATAGGGGGATGCCGAGGTGTGGGGCATGGTCTGGTAACTGAAGGACAAGGCGTCCCAGGGGCGCTGGTTGTATGAGAGGAGGCCTCGCATGAGGATGAGTGCGCTAACTCCTCCGCCCTTAAAAATCGACGTCCCGGAGATCCTTTAATTTCGGGTGTTGTTTCTGGTTTCTGGAGCGTCTTTTTCAGAATCCAACCTATGAAGATGGCGAGAAATACGAGGATGGCGCAGCCGGCCGTGATGGTGGTCCCTTTTGTTAGAGTGTTGAGGCGTCGTAGATTGCTTATGTGCAAGTTGTGAATGTATTCCACGTTTAGTCGGTGTCCTTCGTTTACGACTTCAGACAGAGTGGACGGTATGGCTACCATCCTTGTAACCGTCTGGCTTCTGAAGGTTTTGTTACCGATTGTCACCGATTCGTTGGAGAATTGAATGACAAAGGTCCCGTTCAGTTTCGATTCTACAACGCCGTTCGTCAGCTTCCCTCTAAAGTTGGTCGTGAATAAGGTACCATCTTCTAGTAGCTCGATGGGGCTTGCCGTGTTGGTTATTGAATGGCATTTTGCGGTTCCGCCTTTTATTAGTCTTGGCAGGCAAGACTCTTCATCCAGTTGAGTGAGGTCTGATTCCTTACAAATGGTGATGTTGCCCATGGTCTGGCAGCTCCTGGATATCATGTAGGTGTCTCGTGGTCCAACCAGTATCTTTCCCGAAGGAATGTCGAGTTGTTGATTGTTTGCTATGGTTGGCCTGATGATCTGTACCGAATACTCCTGTTGTAGTACTCGTGGCATCGCTATGTTGTAAAGGAGTAGGGTACCGTTCACGAAGATAGTGGGTTGGGCAAATTCGATGGCCTCTATGATGTTGTTATACGGCAAGCTTGGTGTGGTGTTGATGATGTCCTGCAGCTCTTCTATGTCCAACAGGTTTGAGTTAATTACGCCGACTTTAGCGAGTTGGCATGCTCGCACAATTTCGTCCAGCTTCCGTTCGAGTAACAAGATTTTGTTCAACACGATGGATAGTTCGGAGTCGTTATCCTTGCTTATCGTGTTCAGGGCTCCTGCAAGTTCGTTTATTTTGTCGAATGCCTCTTGGATGCCGGACATGAATTGCTTATTTATGGTGAACTGCTGGTTATTCTCTCTAATCAGAGAATCATGGGATTGTAAGATCTGGTCCCAGTCAGCTGCGTCCGGTGATCCTGCCACCCATTTCCAAGCCGAGCCTAGCCATCTGATTGATCGTCTAGCCCTCTTGTGGGAGACCGTGAGTTCCTCGATTTTTATTTTTAGGTCCTTGATTTTGAGAGTGGCCAATGTCTTCAAGTCACCAGAAGGGTATTGATCCAGGGCTAACGACAATTTTTCGGCAAAGCCCGCGAATGAATCGAGAGGGATTACATGTACCAGATTTGAGTGTCCTTCAATTCTCCATCCCTTTCCTTGTTGTAGCGTCACGATTGGGGACTCATACTTAAAGACCTTGTAGCTCTCCGCCAATGAGAGGCACAGAATGAGGGGGCTTATATTGGAAGTAGAAGGGTGTTATTAATTTTAACTTAGTGTCTAGATGTGTGTAAATTACGTGTACAAGTGTATTTTTATTTAATGTGTGATTTGTGTCAGGTGTGTTCCTACTTAATGTGCGATTTGTGTAGATTTTTCCCTGTGTGTGATTACTGTGACCTTTTTGTCCTGAGCGATTTTTTCCTGAAAAAACCTTTTTGCGTGTTTACCCTAGATTTGTTTGTTGGCTACGAAAATTTCTTGGTCGACCTCGTATGACAACGGGTTCTCCCTTTTTAAGTTCTTGGCCCTATTTGTAATCGTTTGTTGATGTTCGAGTAGTCCTCTAACATTTTCCAATAGCGTTTCTCTGGGATTGGTGTTCCCAGCTACCCCTTGAGCCGATGTTCGATTGAAAAAAGGTCGACTGGTTTCTGCTTGGTTACGGAGTGTATGGATTGATTGTATCTAGCGACCGTTAATTTTGCTAGTTGGGCAGCACTCAACTTCGGGTGCTCTATGCGTAGACATCGGTATATTTCCAAGAATGTCGAGTGGAACCGTTCTACTTGTCCATTTACTTCGCTTTTTTGTGAAGGTAAATCTCAATTTGTAGTTCGTGCAAATAGTTGATGATGATGGGGCATAACAATCCCCGTTCGTTGTCCATGACTATTAGTTTGGGCACTGAGAAGTATGCTAAGACGTCCATAAGTTTCTCTTTAAGGTGTATAGACGACCTGTTCTCGATAGGGAACAGCATTGCATACTTCGAGAATTTGTCAATACAGGACAAAAACCATAGTTTCTCGATTACGAAGAGATCGATGTGTAGAATTTCGCATGGCATGCGAGGTATCGGTGTCGGCTGTAGGTGTGGTTTTTTTGGTCGTCGGTTGTACTTTTGAGTTCCACATGTAGTGCATTTTGACACATAGTCTTTGGTTTTTGCTGCCATTTTCGGGAAATAATATTTCAATAGAATTTGTTGCTTATTCTCCCAGTAACCCCTATGGGCTCTTCGATGTTCCTTTTGGATTATGTCCTGAATTTGATCCTCAGAGGTTATATCTTCCACGATTTCTTGTGCTAGACGGATTTTATAGTCGTTAAAATATTCCCAGATTATGAGTTGTATCTCTGAAACCGCGATTTCCGGGATCTTGATTCCATTTATGTGAGTTTTGGAAAGTGCTCCTCCCAGTGCGGCTCTGGATATGGCAATGTCTTGTGTCAAATTTATGTGAACAACATGTCGCTGAACACCAGGGTAAGGTTCGGTAGAGGTGTCGATGCCTGTCCCTATGACCAAGATTATCTGGTTTCGAAAAGCGTTGAGTGGGGTGTTGACCCTGTGTAATGGGAGGCGGAGTGTTTGTCCTGCTGATGGTGCAAGTCTGAGAGGGTTTAGATGAGAGGTAATACGTGATAAGGCATCAGCCACAGCATTAGCTTTCCCTGGCTTATAGAACAATTTGCAATTGTACTCCTCGATCCGGGCCTTCCATCTTTTTAGTTTGGCGTTCGAATTGCGGTTTCCTAGGGCGTAAGTCAATGGCTGGTGATCGGTGTATACCCTGATGTCTTCTGCTCCATACAAATACGAGCGCAACGTCTCCAGTCCCCATAGTATTGCTAGCATTTCTTTGCATAGTTCTCCTCTGTTCGAGACAATCCCCTAGAAATGAAGGAAATTGGCCGATCTTTCTCGTCTTGTACCTGGGACAGGACACGGCCTAGTGCCTCGTTGGATGCGTCGGTCGTGAGGTTGAATGGCTTGTTGAAATCAGGGAAAGCCAGGACTTCGGATGAAACCAGCAACGCCTTAAGATCTTCGAAGGCCTTCAATTCAATTTCACCCAAGGTGATTTGTACCTTCCTTGATTGACTTGCTTTAACTTGGCCCAGATCCCCCTCGTGAGGTTGGTGAGGGGTTTGGCTACCTTGGCGTAGTCCGATGAATTTTCTGTAAATGACGTATCCCCAAGAAGCTCTTGAGCTCTTTTAAGTTTGTTGGAGGTTTCATTGCGGTGACGGCTGCCACTTTCTTCTCATCGGTGCGTATTCCCTCACTTGACACCGTATATCCCAGGAAGTTTACTTCGGTTTTCATGAAGGTTGTTTTCTCCAAGTTAATCCGAAGGTTGGCCTCCGAGACTTTTTCGAAGACCCTTTGAATGTCGGCCATATGCTCTTCCTCGCTCCTGCTGAATATTATGATATCGTCAATATACACGTAGCAGCATATTCCGATAAGATCTCGAAGGACATCGTCTATCATACGTTGAAAGATGGCGGGGGCGTTTTTCAGTCCAAACGGGAGTCTTAGGAATTCGTATTTCCCGTTTAGAACCGAAAAGGCGGTTTTCGGTATGTCTTTTCTCGCATCCGTACCTGATGAAAACCCGAAGTCAAATCCAGAGTGGTGAAGAATTTAGCCTTGCCGAGGCTGGCCAACGTAGAGTTAATATCCGGAATGGGGTATCGGTCGGCGATAGTGTGTTCAATTTCTTGAAGTCGATCACCAGTCTATATTGCTTCTCGCCGTTTGGTTTTGGTTTTTTGGGTACCACCCATATGGGAGAATTATACGGACTCTTTGATGGCCTGATGATTTTGTTGTCCAGTAGCTCGTTTATTTGCCTCTTTACCTCTCCCATCATTGGCGCTGGGAAAGGGTAGGTGTGTGTGTAGACGGGTTCCTGGTCCATTGTGCGGATTTCCGCCCTTACCTCCGTTGTCACTGTTTCTGACTCAACTAAGGGTCCAAAAATGTGGCTGAAGGAATGGATTATTTCATCAAGCTGAGGGGTATACGACTTCGGGGTGGTCATCATGTTTGCTGCAGTTGAACTCATCATTGATAGAGGGATTTTTATGCCTTGTATCATGATAAGTTGATTGGTGGAGCGGTCCAATACAGCTTGTATTCTGCGCAGTGTGTCGTCGCCGATGATCCCGTCAAAGTCGACCAGGTTGGGCAGGACATAAAAGGTGATAGTTGTTTCGTTCCCGAAAGGCTTAAAAAATTGCCCTTCTATGTAGTGGGTAATTTTCATGCTTCCGCCAACGGAAGCGGTGTAAAAAGGTCGTGACATTAGTTGACTATGGGGGGCGTGTCGCTTCTGGATGTAATTGGCCGCAGCCCCAGTATCGATGAGGAAAGTGAGACATTCCCCATCTTTGGTGACGTACTTTAGGTACGGAACTCCGGTTCGGCTGGGTTCATAAAATTTTCAGCCGTTTTTGGGCTTCGTCGATCATCCAGTTGTTTAGACTCACCCCTGGAATTTTCAGGGATATCCGATTACTCCATCGTCAGGTGGTTCAGGGCTTGCTTTTGGTTGTGTGCTTGATTTTCCGGTTTTCTTTGATCAGCTTTATTCCCTCCGTGGTGGTGACCGTTGTTCCGGCCGTAATTATTTTCCCAATTGGTTTTCTTGTAGGAATTTCGTCCCTTGTAGGCGTTAAGTTTGTAATCTTTACCAGATTTGTCATTTCCCCTGAAGGGATTGTCATTGTGCTTATAGTTTTTATCGGAGAGTGGGGGGCCGATAGTCGTTGCCACCCTGGCTGGCCCTTGGCATATCGATTTGGTACTCTTGGATTTTATCAACAACGTCTAAAGCGGCCCGGTATGTGGCGTTTAGTGTAGTCGGGGCGAAATGTACGAGATGTATCCTCACTTCCAAGTTTAGGTTGCGAATAAATTCGCTTGAGCTGTTTACCTCTTGCTGTCGAAGTGTGGTTTCCTTTAGTTCGGGCGATAGAGATCCACCGTTAATTTTCTCAACGTACAACTTGTGCAGTGTTCGGAACTTGGTATAGTAGCTTTCTACTGTGTCACGGTCCTGTTTTAGGTTTCGCATAGCGGTAAGGATAGCCTCCGGGCGGCGTTGGTCGGAGAAGTGTTTTTTTAGGACGCGTTTAATAGCTTCCCATGACGTGTGATCCCCCTCTTCTTCGTAGTAGATATCAGCGGCTTCATCGGTCAATTTCAGCCGCACCCGCCGCATCATCATTTTGTACGCGGTTTGGCTTCCACTTGACGTGACTTCAGCTAGTGCTTCTTCAATTGAGTTAATCCATCGGCCGAGCTTGGCGTGACCTCCAGAGTAGGACGCCAAACCATTGCACAGGCCGTCTATATGGGCATTCAACTCGGAAGTGCACGGAGGAGCGGGGGCGTTTGAATCAATTTGACCGATCGACTCTACTCGGGATCTCGGTTCGCTATGGGTCACAAGAGTTTCGCTGTCCGACGTGCCATACGTGTTATCCCCAGTGGCTGCCAATTGCTCACGTTGAGCGTCTCTTTCGGCTAATTGGTTAATGACTTCCCGTAGCCTTTCAATTTCGGCAGCTAATTGCCCGATTTGGGCATCCCTTTCGGCTACGGCATTCATGGCCTCCTGCAGGGTAACGCCCACGGTTTCGTTGTCACTCATTTTGTATTTTAAAATATCCCTTTTTACCAAATTTTTTAGGTAGCTCTATATTTCCCAATGTAGGGCGTGGTGTTCGTTTTTTATGAGTGGGCAACTCCTACGTGTGTGTGTGTGTATGTCGGGTTTAAATCTCACCCGTTATATAGCAAATAGTACAATATGTGATACTCACAGTAATATCTGTAAGAGTGGAAAATACAAATTAGGATGTCATATGTCAGATAGCCACCAGTCAGGTAGCGTATTTAGGCTACCACCATTCCTCAACTCTTGGCAGGGGTAACAGTACTTTTGTTTTTCGCGTTATTTCTGCGGAGCGTGCATAATTGAAATTGCGTTTGTGCGTTATGATTCACATTTCTTCTTTCACCCCTTTTTATGCCTCGATTCTGTTTTACATTGTTGTTTTTTTTCTTTTTAGGATTTTTTGTTTTTGGGTTTTAGATCATTTGTATACTTCTGCTTTTAGTAGTTCCTTGCCAAGAAGGAAGGTTTTTGATCAAGAATGAACTTTTTCCGTCCTCTCTGCACGAGGACTTGGTTTTCCAACCAGTCATTCAGCCAACAAAGAAGGAATTCTTTTGCCCTCTCCGAAGGAGGACTTGGTCTTTCAACCAGATTCTCAAGGAATGAACTGTTTCCGACCTCTCTGAAGGAGGACTTGGTCTTTCAACCAGGATCATTTGTTAATAGAAACGACTCTTTCCGCCCTCTCTGAAGGAGGACTTGGTCTTTCAACCAGTTAATCGTTTAGTCAAAAATGAACTCTTTCCGTCCTCTTTGAAGGAGGACTTGGTTTTTCAACCATTCATTTGCTAATAAAAACGACTCTTTCCGCCCTCTCTGAAGGAGGACTTGGTCTTTCAACCAGTTAATCGTTTAGTCAAAAAAGAACTCTTTCCGCCCTCTCTGAAGGAGGACTTGGTTTTTCAACCATTCATTTGCTAATAAAAACGACTCTTTCCGCCCTCTCTGAAGGAGGACTTGGTCTTTCAACCAGTTATTCGTTTACGTAAGACACCGGAAGGGGGAATTAGATTAGATGGCATGCCCCCACATAGGGATCATTGAACCTTCTCGTTGCATGTGGTTATCTTTTATATTTTTAATATTTTTCTTTTATTCTTTTTTTCTTTTTGGGGCCCGTTGCCATACACGGAGCGTGTCGCTCCCCTTCCGGTTTCTTTTATTCACATGTTAACGCCAAAAATGCAAGAGGCGCAAAAAAATTTTTTTCCTTCGTTTTGCTAATTCCGCCTTGCCTGATTTTGCTGGCGTGAGAGTGC
Source organism: Drosophila equinoxialis (assembly GCA_018150345.1). Taxonomy (NCBI): domain Eukaryota; kingdom Metazoa; phylum Arthropoda; class Insecta; order Diptera; family Drosophilidae; genus Drosophila; species Drosophila equinoxialis. The sequence continues at coordinate 286,589 of JAECWI010000775.1, forward strand.
GGTCTTAGCAAAATGCGTTCGGGACGGTTGTTCGAAGAGTCAGCAGTTTTATGCAAGCCAAGGCACGCGTTGATCTCAAATATCACCATTGTGAGGTGAAGCGTTTCCCGTTGGCCAAGTGGCCTATATTATTATTTTCGTGTTTCGTTTTATTTGGGATAGGTCAGGTCCGTGCCTGTGTAATTAGTTGTTTCACTCTACTACGCGTCTTGCTGACATGGCTTGCATTCAACTGTGGAGCTCTTCCTATTATTGTCTAGACCCGTAATATTTCTAGATTCCCCCTGAGGGGTAGTTAGTGCTATCATTGCTTCTAGAATTTTTACGGGTCCCTGCTCGGGCGCCAGTTACGAGTTTCCTTTTCCCTCATAGTGGAATTCTTACCATTTCCTTCCTTTGATTGTAAGGATGGGACTTGGGAAACTCAGGATTTTCACAGTGAGACACAACACGATACTTGATTTATACGTTATAATGTTTATTCACTTCGTAACTAGATTTAGTTAGTTCTACGTCTAAACTAAGACTGCCCGCTCTGTCGAGCGTGGTCCTTTAAATATACCCCAAGATGTCCAAAGGGCGCTGGCTGCGGTGTTGTGCCGCTGGCAGCGGCGTTGGGATCGTGTCAGAAGTGGGTCGCCTCTTCCGGCGAATTCTGCTTATCGGCAATATTCAAAGTGCTTATGCAAGAAGGGGAAGTGAAGTACCTAGTGTGACCAACGAGGGTCGTCTTGGGTCACAATTGCTTAGGGTCGCATAAATACTAGGAAACATAAGTTGCTTATCTGGCTAAGTGTGTCTACAGGAAATGAAAGATGTAGGTAGCTTAGTTGGCTAAAAGATGCACGCGTGCTGTGTGTGGTCTGATGGTGTGTGAATTGTGAAATGTGAGTGTATGAAATGTGAGTGGGCTGGTGTCATTTAGATCGATAGTATGGGCCGCGATGTACGCGTGCTGTGTGTGGTCTGTTAGTGTTCCTAACATGTGTGAAATGTGAGTGTGTGAAATGTGAGTGTAAGGTCAAGGGCTTAGATCGATAGTGGGTATTTTGCCCGATGCTCGTTCAGGCGTTTCTGGTAAAGTGTGTTGATCGAGTCCCGTTGTGATAGGGGATGCCGAGGTGTGGGGCATAGTCTGGTGACTGAAGGACAAGGCGTCCCAGGGGCGCTGGTTGTATGAGAGGAGGCCTCGCATGAGGATGAGTGCGCTAACTTAGTCTAATTGGTTAATGACTTCCCGTAGCCTTTCAATTTCGGCAGCTAATTGCCCGATTTGGGCATCCCTTTCGGCTACGGCATTCATGGCCTCCTGCAGGGTAACGCCCACGGTTTCGTTGTCACTCATTTTGTATTTTAAAATATCCCTTTTTACCAAATTTTTTAGGTAGCTCTATATTTCCCAATGTAGGGCGTGGTGTTCGTTTTTTATGAGTGGGCGACTCCTACGTGTGTGTGTGTATGTCGGGTTTAAATCTCACCCGTTATATAGCAAATAGTACAATATGTGATACTCACAGTAATATCTGTAAGAGTGGAAAATACAAATTAGGATGTCATATGTCAGATAGCCACCAGTCAGGTAGCGTATTTAGGCTACCACCATTCCTCAACTCTTGGAAGGGGTAACAGTACTTTTGTTTTTCGCGTTATTTCTGCGGAGCGTGCATAATTGAAATTGCGTTTGTGCGTTATGATTCACATTCCTTCTTTCACCCCTTTTTATGCCTCGATTCTGTTTTACATTGTTTTTTTTTTTCTTTTTAGGATTTTTGGTTTTTGGGTTTTAGATCATTTGTATACTTCTGCTTTTAGTAGTTCCTTGCCAAGAAGGAAGGTTTTTGATCAAGAATGAACTTTTTTCGTCCTCTCTGCACGAGGACTTGGTTTTCCAACCAGTCATTCAGCCAACAAGAAGGAATTCTTTTTGCCCTCTCCGAAGGAGGACTTGGTCTTTCAACCAGATTCTCAAGGAATGAACTGTTTCCGACCTCTCTGAAGGAGGACTTGGTCTTTCAACCAGTCATTTGTTAATAGAAACGACTCTTTCCGCCCTCTCTGAAGGAGGACTTGGTCTTTCAACCAGTTAATCGTTTAGTCAAAAATGAACTCTTTCCGTCCTCTCTGAAGGGGGACTTGGTTTTTCAACCATTCATTTGCTAATAAAAACGACTCTTTCCGCCCTCTCTGAAGGAGGACTTGGTCTTTCAACCAGTTAATCGTTTAGTCAAAAATGAACTCTTTCCGCCCTCTCTGAAGGAGGACTTGGCTTTTCAACCATTCATTTGCTAATAAAAACGACTCTTTCCGCCCTCTCTGAAGGAGGACTTGGTCTTTCAACCAGTTATTCGTTTACGTAAGACACCGGAAGGGGGAATTAGATTAGATGGCATGCCCCCACATAGGGATCATTGAACCTTCTCGTTGCATGTGGTTATCTTTTATATTTTTAATATTTTTCTTTTATTCTTTTTTTCTTTTTGGGGCCCGTTGCCATACACGGAGCGTGTCGCTCCCCTTCCGGTTTCTTTTATTCACATGTTAACGCCAAAAATGCAAGAGGCGCAAAAAAATTTTTTTCCTTCGTTTTGCTAATTCCGCCTTGCCTGATTTTGCTGGCGTGAGAGTGCGGTCTTAGCAAAATGCGTTCGGGACGGTTGTTCGAAGAGTCAGCAGTTTTATGCAAGCCAAGGCACGCGTTGATCTCAAATATCACCATTGTGAGGTGAAGCGTTTCCCATTGGCCAAGTGGCCTATATTATTATTTTCGTGTTTCGTTTTATTTGGGATACGTCAGGTCCGTGCCTGTGTAATTAGTTGTTTCGCTCTACTACGCGTCTTGCTGACATGGCTTGCATTCAACTGTGGAGCTCTTCCTATTATTGTCTAGACCCGTAATATTTCTAGATTCCCCCTGAGGGGTAGTTAGTGCTATCATTGCTTCTAGAATTTTTACGGGTCCCTGCTCGGGCGCCAGTTACGAGTTTCCTTTTCCCTCATAGTGGAATTCTTACCATTTCCTTCCTTTGATTGTAAGGATGGGACTTGGGAAACTCAGGATTTTCACAGTGAGACACAACACGATACTTGATTTATACGTTATAATGTTTATTCACTTCGTAACTAGATTTAGTTAGTTCTACGTCTAAACTAAGACTGCCCGCTCTGTCGAGCGTGGTCCTTTAAATATACCCCAAGATGTCCAAAGGGCGCTGGCTGCGGCGTTGTGCCGCTGGCAGCGGCGTTGGGATCGTGTCAGAAGTGGGTCGCCTCTTCCGGCGAATTCTGCTTATCGGCAATATTCAAAGTGCTTATGCTAGAAGGGGAAGTGAAGTACCTAGTGTGACCAACGAGGGTCGTCTTGGGTCACAATTGCTTAGGGTCGCATAAATACTAGGAAACATAAGTTGCTTATCTGGCTAAGTGTGTCTACAGGAAATGAAAGATGTAGGTAGCTTAGTTGGCTAAAAGATGCACGCGTGCTGTGTGTGGTCTGATGGTGTGTGAATTGTGAAATGTGGGTGTATGAAATGTGAGTGTATGAAATGTGAGTGGGCTGGTGTCATTTAGATCGATAGTATGGGCCGCGATGTACGCGTGCTGTGTGTGGTCTGTTAGTGTTCCTAACATGTGTGAAATGTGAGTGTGTGAAATGTGAGTGTAAGGTCAAGGGCTTAGATCGATAGTGGGTATTTTGCCCGATGCTCGTTCAGGCGTTTCTGGTAAACTGTGTTGATCGAGTCCCGTTGTGATAGGGGATGCCGAGGTGTGGGGCATGGTCTGGTGACTGAAGGACAAGGCGTCCCAGGGGCGCTGGTTGTATGAGAGGAGGCCTCGCATGAGGATGAGTGCGCTAACTTATATGTATGTGTATGGATATGTAAAATGTTGGAGTATATATGTATATGTATTTAAAAATCTTTTTTTTTTTTTTTTTTAAATATGAAAATATGGAATGGCGATATGCAGAGGTGTGAATGGATCGGATTTCTTTATATAAATTAATGGTTTTTTTTTTTTTTTAAATATGAATTCTATTGCTGTGTCTAACCGATATGCCCCAACTTTATAGGGTGTCGCGGGACACCAGAAATGTCTAAGTGTGCCTTTTATATGTGAGAGGGTGGTTCACTTTCGTTTTTTTTTTTTTGTTAAATCTTTATTATTTGTATTGAAAATTTTCTTCTCTTCGTTGGAACCACCTTTCACTGCGCGCACACTTTTCCCAGGAGTGGACTGTATTTGCACAAAACCTTTATTTTTGGATTTAATGTAGCACTGGATAAATTTGTAATTTTTTGTCACATTCACACACTCTGCTTGCATATACATATATTTTTTGAAATTGCGAAAAAAATATATATTGGAAATAGGCAAATAAAATATAGCGCCTTATATACTCGGCCTATATATGCCAAAGTGCGAGAAAAAAACTTGAAGTGGACGAAACAGTATGGCGCCTTATGTACTGGACACATATATATGTATGAAAATTTGGGGACCAAAATTTTCTCTCCTTTGAGGAGGAAAAATTTGCGCGAAAGTAATTTTTACTTGGATTAGGAGAATCAAGGGCAACAATTATATGTATGTGAGTATGGGTACGGATGCTGGAGGCATGTACATGTACTCATATACCTATAATTTGGAAAAAATTACTTAGCTTGAAATATGGATGAAATTCCACCGATGCTAATGGTTCGAGAGGATCTTAGTATCCGGCTCGAAGGACCAAATGATTATGTAGGGGGTCGAACTTCCTTCTGGTTTGGGGCAGCTAGATGAATTTTTGCCTTTTTCCTTTTTCTTCCTCCCAAGAAAATATTGAGACGTAGAGAAATTTCACTTCACTTGGATGTATTACTTATATTCACGTATATAATGCAACTAAACCTAGCTTACTTAAGAGCAGGGTACCAAGCCCCGCTTGGAGCGAAGTGTGGGGAGTTCTTTTTGTGGGGAGAGCGATGGGCATCATCGGGAGAGCGGCGCGAGGTGAAAGCTTCCGCCTCCTTTAACCCTTGTGTTGCCCGGTTGGGCATAAACAGCCAGCATGATCCAGTAATTGATCAGAGTTCCCGTGATGGATAGATTGAGGTACACCAGGGCTTGTGGTGGGTACTTTAATCTGAAAAGAAGAGCATAAAGAGGGACAAGAAGATGGTAGAGGCGAAAGTAAAATGGGAGAAGATGTAATAGAGAGTGCGGGCGACTGCTTATGAGGCAACTCAAGGGTACATTTCTTGGGCAATTCCTTAGAAGGTGGACCAAACTTGAATTGCGACAATAAATGTATGCTAGAGTCACACTCATTAGACAGCCGTTTGGCCATTTTATTTAGAGAAACAAACTTTAAACGAAGAACCCTGTACATTCGTCTAAAATCAAGCTGCTGGCTGGCACAAGATAGGCAAGTCCAGCGCATTAAGCCAAGCTCAGGCTTAGACACAGACAAACCAGAAAATTTGTCGTAATCACGGCCGTTGAGGCCAGCACATTTTAAGTGAATAAGATTATCGCAAAGCCAACACGATATTGCTATATACTGATCGTCAAAACGATCAGAATGCTTGCAATTGGGTAGACAACAAGCCATTGAAAAGCCAAAAGAAACACAAGGCAAAAAAAAAAAAAAAAATATATAGAAAAATTTAAATACACAGCACAAAGATAATTATCGATAAAAAATCAATAATTACAAATAAAACAAAGAGACAACTAGAGTACACAGCACAAGAGAGAGTGCAAGAACAGTTATAAGACGAGCTTTGAGAGGCGGCTTTACAAAAGTGATTACGCGGGAGGGAAGCTGAGCACAAGCACAAAGCAGATAGAACAACAAAACCACTAGCACTGAAGGTATGATTGGGACGGTGAGGGGAGCAACTGCAGGAAGCAATGACGAGAGAGAACAATAAAAAAAAAATAAAAACAATTTAAATGCACCAAACACTAATCACGAAAAAAGAAAAACAAAACTGTTTAATTTGGCGAATTATGCAAATAAAACACAAGGGTTTCAAGCAAACGACACCAGCGAAAGCGAAAACAAACTAGGCACAATTAAAAATTGAGAGAAAACAATATACATATATTAATAAAAACTCAGGAGCTTAGCAAAAACACGACGTCAGAGAGCAGAAGCTTTTATGAATTAGTTAACGAGCAGAATAAATCTCTCGGTGTATATCATTTGAAAAACATAAGCACCTGAATTAGTGACGAGATAAAGAGGCCCTTTTTCAGTTCATGACTCCGTCAGTAGGCTTCCGTAGCATTAACTGTGGTGTAATAGCCCTCTTTAATACTAATAATATATGTACATATTTGGATAAAGTGATTAAAAATAGTAGTGAATATTTGAAGAATAAGGTGATATAACATTAAATTTAGCGAAAATATTAGAAATTAAACCCCGTTATATTTTAGTAAAATTAATATTTCGGTCGCGTAGCGTCAACCAAGCGACTTTTGGCTTTCAAGCAGCCTTGGGTTCTTCTTTTTCTTTGGGACAATTTGCTTTTTTTTGTACCCCAGCCCGACGAGCTAAGCAAGAGCAACGCTAGAAGTGCACACTTGTGTCATCGTTAGCAGAGTAGAAAAATTAGGCAGCTAGCAACTACACGTGCTCTACATCACTACAGGTTGGACCCTATGTTAAAATAGTACCGTACAAGAACTTTCCAAAGCAATGCACACATGTATTCTATCTGCTTATGTATTTGAACACATACATTTATATATCTCTTTTGTATTTGTATACTGCGCTTGCCCAACTGAATTACTGGCACGCGCATTATGTTAGTCTCTAATAAACTTCTGAGTTGTACGGACGTGTCACTATTCTTTTGGTTCTGCCTGCGTTATTCGGGTTGTGCGTCCCCTCCCCTCTCAACAGGTTATTGGCCCAGGGCACGGTTTTGAATAGTAAAGTAATGAAGTGATATATTTAACGATTTATAGCAGTAAACATTAAAGATACGAATAAGTTACGAACTTTATTCGGGAAAAGAGACTCAAAAGCACGTTGAAGACAACATGAGTAATCTGTACCACATCGAGAAGTTGGACGAAAAGAATTATGATCTTGGAATATGCAAATGCGCAGCGTATTGGTGCATTCAGACCTGTGAAATGTAACGGCTGGAAATTTGCCCTCGGTGGAAGGTGTCGACCTTGGAGGATTGGATCGGAAGGCCCTAGCAAGTAATACGTTGAGCGTAAACCCATCTCAATAGAGATGAGCTTACGCATGACGGACGGTCAAGATATGGGCCGTTATCTAAATGGTTTCTCTGATGTGTTAGATCAGCTTGCAGGTGCCGGTGTACAGATAAATGAGGAGTTACGAACTATCATTTTGTTATCTAGTCTACCACCAGTGTATGAGAATTTCGTTGTCGCCATCGAGACGCGCGACGGTTTGCCCAGTTTTGAAATTCTCTGCATAAAATTAAAGGAAGAAGCAGAACGAAAACGTCTAACTGTAACGAAAGAGATTGGGCAAGAGGCATTTGTTGCTACGCAGAACAGAAGCAGAAATCAGAATACACGCACACAGAGAAATCGTTCGCAAATTACTTGTTACAAATGCGGACGGCAAGGGCATGTCAAAGCACAGTGCGGCAAAGAGAGAATCGATAAAAAAGAGAAAGAGCACAAATACACTGAGAAAAGTGAGAACAAGCAATGTAGTTTGTTAAATGCTTTGGAAGCAGAGAATATGAAAAGAGAGAAGTGGTGCTTGGATTCTGGTGCAATGAGTCATATGTGTTGCGATAAGAGTATGTTTTCGGATTTCTCTGTACATGATGAGAAGATCAGTCTGGCAGATGCGGGGTATTTACGTGCAGAAGGCAAAGGAAAAGTCACCATTCGGACTGGAATCTGTAAATTAACAATGAACAATGTACTTTATGTACCAGGGCTGGCAGGAAACTTTATGTCAGTGGCGCGTGTTATTGAATATATTTCGATAAACATATGGCAAGGGTCATACAAAATGGTGAATGTATTTTAGAAACAAAAAATATTGGCAACTTGTTTGTTTTTGAAGCTGAATCGGAAAATCTGTTTGCTGCTGTTGGAGAAGATGTATCATTGTGGCACAAACGCTTTGGTCATCCTAATTATACAAGTCTGACACAAATCGCAAGTAAGGGCTTGGTACGTGGGCTAAGTGTGACAAACTTTGTGCCCAACACTCCATGTAAGATGCACGTCTGGTGAGTAAAATACATGTTCATCCATTTCCCAAGATGACAGAAAGTCGGTCTAGTGAACTTTTACAATTGGTTCTTAGTGATGTCTGCGGACCTTTTGGAACAAAATCACTTGGTGGTTCACGTTATTTCCTAACATTTATTGATGACAAATCTGGGCGAATTTTTGTGTACTTCCTCAAGGGCAAAAATGAGGTCTTTGGCAAGTTTTTGGAGTTCAAGAGTCTAGTGGAGAGGCAGACAGGGAAGAAGCTAAAATGTATCCGCAGTGACAATGGACGCGAATATGTGAACAAAGCATTCGATGACTACCTGAAGAAAAACGGGATATTACGCCAGTTGACCATAGCGTACACTCCACAACAGAACGGCGTTACCGCACTCTGGTGGACTGTTGGCACAGTCTGGATTATGTGAGGCATTGTGGGCGGAAGCTATATTTACGGCTGTATATCTGAGGAACCGTTCGCCTACAAGCGCGCTGACAAACCAAACGCCAATGGAAGCGTGGACTGGTAAGAAGCCGTGTATCAATCATCTTAAAGTCTTTGGTTCTGTTGCAGTTGAGCTTTCCAAGGGTCATCAGTAAAGTAAATTCCGACCAAAAGGGAAGGAAGAGAAGCAAAAGGCTACCGATTATATGATGCAGAAACTCGCAAAGTGATTGAACGAAGAGATGTTCTCTTTGATGAAAGAGATCCCTTAGAGCAAACTAATTGTACGACGGTTATGTTTAATTTGCCTGGACGCTATTGCCAAAATGAGATAGCAGATACAAATCCGGAAATAAATGAAAGCGAGAGCGACATATCAGAGGGACAGTCTGCTGAATCTGATGCTGACGAGGAATCGTTTCATAGTGCACCTGAAGAAAAGGTTGCACAAGATGAGAGCCAAATGCGGGTAGGACCTGGCAGACCACGAGTGTTCAGAACGGGTAAGCCTTGGTTCGATTGTCGCTAGTGAAGTGCCAATTCCATCGATCTACGAGGATGCCATAAGTGGACCATATGCATCGCAGTGGCGAGAGGCAATGGACAAAGAGTTTGGAGCTCTGGTAAAAAACCAAACTTGGGAGCTGATGGATCTAACAAACAAACAATGAACAATAGGCTGCAAATGGGTTTTTAGTCTGAAAAAGGATGCGCAAGGAGACATCGAACGTTTTAAGGCGCGATTGGTTGCTAAAGGATGTTCGCAGCAGTTTGGTGTAAACTACACCGATACATATGCACCTGTATGCCGATTAGAGAGCGTAAGGTTTGTTTTGGAGATGGCAGCAGAGTTGGATCTTTATTTACATCAAATGGACGTATGCACGGCATACCTCAATAGCGACCTGGAGGACACGATGTATATGAGGCAACCCATGGGGTACATAGACAAAAATCGTCCAGAGGCCGCATTACATTTGAAGAAGGCAATCTACGGTTTGAAACAATCAGGAAGGGCATGGAATTCTAAGCTGGACGCTGTATTACTAGATTTGGGTTTTAAACCATGTAGTAGTGAGCCGTGTTTATACCAAAAACATGGTGAAGAAGACTTAACACTAATTCTTGTTTATGTTGATGATCTCCTTATAGCTTGTCGTTCGAAACAGAAGATGGATGCCATCAAAGCAGCTATATCAAACGCGTTCGATTGCACAGACAAAGGTGCAACTGAGCTATTCCTGGGTATGAAGATTCATCGAGACGGAGGACTTGGGCCTATTACTTTAGGCCATTCTCAATATATCAACTATATGTTGATTAGATATAGTATCAAAAACTGCAGGCCGGCGGCTACTCCTCTTGACGCAGGGCACCAAGTGGCATGCGACAATAAGCAGTGCAAGAGGGTTGACATAGGGTCGTACCAGACTCAAATTGGCGAACTGATGTGGCTGGCCCTAACCACCAGACCGGATATATTGAATTCAGTTGCAAAGTTGGCTCAGCGAAGTCCTGATCCGCATTCAGAGCATGATGCAGGTGTGAAGCACATCCACAACCGCATGCAAAGAAGCTATCGTCTTGCGACGCTTAATCATTGAACTTGGATGTGGAGATGCCGAGACCCCAACAGTTGTATATGGAGATAACCTGAGTGCCCAACAGTTGGCGAAGAGTCCAGTTCATCATTCTAGGACAAAACATATAGATATACGATATCATTTTGTACGACAAACTGTATCTGAAGGTTTTGTTGAGTTGAAGTATGTTTCGACTGATTTAATGATAGCGGATATATTAACTAAGAATTTGCCAAAGAAAAAGCATAATGATTTTGTGAATATGTTAAATTTGAATTAACTTTGTAGGACATGGTTGCATTGAGGAAGGGTGTTAAAATAAAACCGTATAAGAACTTTCCAGAGCAATGCACACATGTATTCTATCTGCTTATGTATTTGAACACATACATTTATATATCTCTTTTGTATTTGTATACTGCGCTTGCCCAACTGAATTACTGGCACGCGCATTATGTTAGTCTCTAATAAACTTCTGAGTTGTACGGACGTGTCACTATTCTCGTTCCCGTTCCCGTGGTAGCTCGTCTTTGCATGAAACAACTCTTGCACCGAAAAATCACTTTACGAACTATGTTGCGTGCTCCAATAATCCAGTACTGTTGTCTAACACTGTTGAAGGTACCATCTATTCCAGCAAGAAGACATTTCTTCGCTCTCGAAGAAGACGGGCGTGTTTTTTAAAGATCCCGCGTTTTTAACTGATTTACATTTTTTTTATTTTGTTTTATCGGCATCGCGATCGAAATTTAAATTTATTAGTAAATCTAACTTGTACCGTATCACTCGTTGCGTTTTTGTGTGTTTGTGTTAATAATTTTAACAACTTTAATTTCTGTTCTGTTGAAGGTACCATCTATTTCAGCAAGAAGACATTTCTTCGCTCTCGAAGAAGACGGACGTGTTTTTTTTTTTTTTAGATCCGGCGTTTTTAACTGATTTACATTTTTTTTATTTTGTTTTATCGGCATCGCGATCGAAATTTAAATTTATTAGTAAATCTAACTTGTACCGTATCACTCGTTGCGTTTTTGTGTGTTTGTGTTAATAATTTTTAACAACTTTAATTTCTGTTTATAACCTTTGTTGGTTTTTTTTTTCTTTTTTTTCTCTCTCTTTTCTTCCTCTCTCTCCCACCTTAATTTCATTTTTTTTCTTTCTTGCAAATCACAAGCAACGCTCATTTGTTGTTGTCTTGCAATTTCTTTGTGTTCTTGTTGCAGTGTTTTTGTTATTGTGATTTGTAACTCCCGCGCTCGCGCTCTTAGACTTTTTTTTCTCGTTTTCGTTTCACTCGTCGCCGTTATTTGCGCTCATATTGCAGTCTGTTGTGTGTCTGTAATATAGACTCTATATCTCTTAGTCAGTGCTCTCTTTTTCTTTTAACCCTCGTGCACCCTCAAAATCTCTCTTTCTTATTATTTCTGGACCTCAGAGTGAGTTATATATTTTATTACCAAAACATTTCTCATTTTTATTTGTTTGATTACCAATTTTTCTATTACCTTATAATGCGTGTTTGTTCGCTTAAAAATCGTTTGCACCCCGCCCCACCCCTGAATAGTTTTATTTACTGTTGGTTGTGTAAAACTACAGTACATGTTAAGTGCGCCGGCTTTACATGCAGGGTGAAGGATCTTTTAGATCAAAAAAAGGGTCTCAAATGGGGATGGGAGTCATGCCGTATCGTGGATGATGAAATGGAACTTTTCATGCGGCAAACAAAGGACAACCTGATGAGTCTGTCCGCCAGTTTTCTGAAACTCTCGCAAGAGTTTAAAGCTCTCGAGTCTCAGTTTAGTAGTTTAACGCTACTGACTGAGTCTCGAAAGCGTAAGAAGGCGGGAGAACAGACTCCTGATTTGTCCTTGCGTTTGCCGGTCTCCACATCTATATCGGTTCCGACCCCTTTTCAACCAATGCAAACTCCAATTCCCCAGACGATGTCTGTAGTGTCCCTTTTGTCTGGGCAAGAATCTACACCCATGCATTTTGCCGACAGGGATTCTAGTGATAGCAATATCGGAGTGCCACTTGTTGCAACTGATGCTATAATTAATGCGGTAGCTGATGCAATACCTGGAATGCCGAAACCATTGGTGGGAGTGCCACCTAAAAAACACATTTTTGTTTCGAGACTTCTCCCTGATGCTACATCGGATGATGTCATGGCCCACATTCGGCCTAAACTGAATGTCTCCAATATATCCATAGAAAAGTTTAAATTTTCATATTCTAGAGAAATTTCATCTTTTAAAATCAGTGTCCCAATTGAGTTCTTTGACTGTATCTGCAGTTCTAGCTTCTGGCCGAAAAGCTTAATTGTGAAGGAGTTTACATCCAGAAAAAGGAAGACACGGGGCCAAACAAGGATTCCTTCACCATCTATTCCTCTTTTTTCTTCATCTATTCCCACTTCTTCATTACCTATTCCTTCTTCTACACTATCAAAAAACTAACAACTTCCTTCTCTGTCGGCTATCAGAATGTCAGAGGCCTTAATACTAAACTTACTAAACTCTTTGTAGATAGTCTGTCTTTTGATTTTGACCTAATTGTCTTTACTGAGACTTGGTTAAAACCTAACGTTTTTGACGCCACAGTTTTACCCTCTAATTTCAATATTTTTAGACGTGATCGTACTGATCGTAGGGGTGGTGGAGTTCTTTTTGCTGTAGATTCCACCCTATCATCGGGTCTGATAACAATACCTGCCTCAAGTAGTATCGAATTTATTAAGCGTTAAGGTATCTTTTACTCGTTTTTCCATTTTTGTTACCTGTTCTTACATTCCGCCCCAATCGGAATGGCCAACCTACTTACTACACTTAGAATCTATTAAATTTATACTTGAACTACTTTCTGACAGAGACTCATTAATTGTCCTTGGGGACTTTAACCTGCCCACTATAACTTGGTCAACACTTAATGGTAGCAAAACGTTGCTGCCCTCTGGGTGTCACGATTTTGTTGATGGTCTGCTTGAGCTTTCGTTGGCCCAGCTGAATTCGATTTCTAATACGTCTGGCAGATTTCTGGATCTGATTTTTACTTCTGATCCTAGTTTTTGTGAAGTATCTAGAACTAGTCCAATGGTGTTACCAGAGGATAGTTTTCATCCAACTTTAGAGTTATCTATTGAGTTTCCCAGCCGCGAGCCCATCTCCGAGTGTGATCCTACGGTACGCACCCGATGTTTTCGGAAGACTGACTTTGTTGCACTAAACAATGCCTTTCTTAATACCGATTGGACTAATTTATACACTTGTACGGATATGAATTCCGCCATTTCTTTATTTTATACCACTGTTGACTCAATCTTTAATGACTGTGTACCCCTAGTGTCTCCTGTGGTGACGCAAAAATCACCATGGTTTACGCGGGGGCTGTCAAAACTGAAGAATCTTAAGTCTAGGTATTACAAAAAGTATAAAGTCACGGGTCTATCATCGGATCTTTCTCGTTACTTGGTTGCTAAATCGAATTTTATTGTTTCTAATTCTAAATGCTATAATAATTACTTACAAGTTAATGCTCCGAAAATCCTAAAGAGTTCTATAGTTTCGTTAACTCAAAGCGAAATTCTATCTCCCTTCCAACGTTTGCAGTTTTTAATAATGTTTCGGCCTCTTCTGATCAATCTATTTCTAATTTATTTGCTAACTTCTTCTCGACTACGTACACATCCACTAAGTACAACTCTAGTCAGATATATCCATATCCTATAACGAAATCCAACTGCATTCTTAATCCTATTATAACGGAAAGTTCGGTAGCTAAGGAACTAATGACGATTAAGCCGGTATACTCACCGGGCCCAGACGGTATTCCCGCTTGTGTCCTGAGGTTCTGTGCGGAGTCATTGTGCTCGCCTTTACTTAAGCTTTTTGAGTTGTCCGTTACACTGTCCGAGTTTCCAACTATATGGAAGGATTCGTTTATTTTACCTCTTCACAAATGTGGCAATAAATCCGACGTCACTAATTACAGAGGAATTTCTAAATTGTCAGCGATACCTAAACTGTTTGAGAAAATTATGACGTCTCAAATACAGCATTTATGTAAATCTATTTTTCGCCATACCAGCATGGGTTTGTCAAGAATAGGTCTACACAACTCACCTTCTACAGTTGACATCTTTTGTAATCCAAGGTTTTAAGAAACAAAAGCAAACTGATGTCACATATACGGATTTCAGTAAGGCTTTCGATTCGGTTAACCATGCCTTACTATTACAAAAGCTGAATTTAGTTGGCTTTCCGGATGCTCTGCTTGCCTGGATTTCACAATATCCTCTCTTTCTAAGATCATTTGTGTTGAATCGGGAGTCCCACAGGGCAGTCACCTTGGCCCATTACTATTCACCATTTTTATTAATGACCTCCCCACGGTTCTTTTAAATTCCAGAGTTCTTATGTATGCCGATGATGTAAAAATCACTAAACGCATCGTAGACTCTCTCTCATGTGATACTTTGCAAGCTGACCTGAATGCTTTTCAGGGGTGGTGTAGGGCTAACTTGTTATCGCTAAACTGTTCTAAGTGCAAAATTATGTCTTTTTATAGAGGTTCTCCCCAATTAACGAGTTACTTTTTAAATAATTTCCCGTTAGAAAGAATTAATAATACTTCTTTGGTTGTAAAAGATTTGGGGATCTTAATAGACCACAAACTTAGTTTTAATCAGCATATATCGACTACTGTTAGTAGGGCTAAGAGTGTTCTTGGCTTTATAAAGCGCTGGTCGGATCCATATACTACCAAAATACTTTTTACTTCTTTAGTCAGCCCCATATTGGAGTATGGATCTTGTATTTGGTGTCCTCAATATGAGTTTTATCAAAACAATTAGAATCTGTACAAAAACAGTTTTTACTCTTTGCCTTTCGTGATTTGCGCTGTACAACTTCCATCTTATTCTAGTCGACTTCAGTTAATCAACCTACCTTCTTTAACTAATCGTAGAACTATGCTTGGTGTAACTTTTCTTTACAAACTTTTGAATGGTGAGATTGACTCTTCCGAGCTGTTGAGCCAAATTAACATTTCTGTTCCATCTAGAAGGACCCGCAATTTCACACCGCTTATACTTCCCACTTGCACAACTACCTCTTCTCTGCATCAACCTTTTCGTATACTATGTAGTCACTACAACAGACTTTGGCACGTTATCGGTTCCGAAACATCGCTTCCGGTTATAAAAACTGCGATCTTGTCCTTCCTCGCTCGTAATTAGTTGTAGTCATCTTTATTTTACCCTATTCTGTTTTCTTTTTATATGTAACCTATTATCTTATTACATTAATATTTTCTATTTCTTTAGTTTAATTTTATGTTTATATATGTAATACGCCTATGCCCTTACTTTACTTTACTTAACTTTACTTAGGGTCATTCGTAACAGGCCCGGGCCTGGTGTCATATGGGCCACTTGTTCGTACTGAGCGTTGTACGACTACGTCTATGATGTCGAACAAGTAGAACAGCTATAGGCGTAGATTTTGGTATTAAGATGGGATGTTTAGCGTTGTAGCTCAATGATGAATGATCGATGCGTCCTCCAACTCGCATAACTCCATCTTCATCCAAGAATGATGTTAATCGAATAAGCTTTGATTTAAGCAACAGTTGACATCTTTTGCTAAGAGCTTCATATTCCTTGTCAAAGAATGTACGTTGAACATATTGAACTAGTTGATTATGGGCATGTTGAATTTCTATTGCTGTGATGTGTCTAGAGTTTGAATAATCTTGAAGTGGGGCATTTGGAGTACGACGTAAATGATAAACAAATCGATAGCAATAGCAGATAATTCTTAAAATTTGACTCCAATCCGAAATTTTGATAGCAAGCTTTTGAAACCAATCGTCCTCCTCTACCGAATGTAGTGTGAGTTGTGGGATTGTCCTTTTTTCCAGTGTAACGTTGTTGTCCATTGATTGCCAACATTGTGGGTTGACTGCTGACCATGTTGATTTGGGATTGTGCGACAGCCATAACTGCGCAGTTTTGATGGTAGCATTTTTCTAGAGATGCAGTCAGCAGGATTTTGTTCTGACCGTACATGTTGCCAACAGCTGCGTGGATACTCTTCTAAAATTTCAGCTGTTCTATTGCAAACAAATGTGTTCCAGGTGCGAGGTGAGGCAGATTGCCAATGCAGAACTATCTCCGAATCTGTCCAACAAAAACTGCCAGAAATAGAAATTGTTAGCGATTGTTTAATGATTGTCATCAATTTACTCAGCAGATGCGCAGCGTTTAGTTCTAGTCGTGGGATCGGTATTGGTTTCAGTGGTGCTACTCGTATTCTTGAGGCAATGAGCGTAACCTGGTAACTGTCTCCGAATTTCACTCGACTGTACACCACAGCTCCATAAGCTTGTGCCGAAGCATCTGCAAACCCATGCAATTCGATGTCCGTGTTTGGTATTGCAATATAACGAGAAATCCGACAGGTCTCAAGTAGGCAAAGCTCGTCTCGTATTACGTGCCAGAGCGCACATAGTTTCTCTGGTAGAGGTTCATCCCACGGCAACGAAGTTATCCAACATTCCTGAAATAGGATTTTGAGCATAACTGTAATGGGTCCATAAATGCCAAGTGGATCATAAAGCTTCGCAATGTCAGATAACAAAGTCCGTTTGATTGGAACTTGCGCCTCCCTTTGGTTACTGAAATTGGCTGATAAATCATCTTTGCAGGGGTTCCAGTGTAGACCTAGAATTTTTACAATTGTTAATGTTTCGTTCGAAGGGTTCTGTTGACATATTTCTTTTGGGATTGTTTGCAGAAGTGCGTCACAATTTGAACTCCATTTGTGAAGTTTGAAATTCGCTTCGTTCAGTAACGAAATAAGGTCATCTTTAAGTGCGATCAGCTCGTTCACTGAATCGCATCCGGTGGGAATATCATCAACATATGCGTCTCTTGCCAACGCGATTGATGCTAAAGGCTACTTCTCTTGGTAATCATCGGCGAGTTGCTTTAATACTCGTACAGCTAGAAATGGCGATAGGCCTAATCCATAACTAACTGTTAACAAACGATAATGTTGAAATGGTCCGTCTTCTTCCTTGCGCCATATAATTCTTTTATAATTAGTGTGCTTGGATGACTTAAAATCCTGCGAAACATCTTCTCTATATCAGCGCAAAATACATAGCGATACTGTCGAAAACGTAGACATACTCCCAATAAATCCCGTTGTATAGATGGTTCTATGTTAAGCCGGTCATTTAGCGAGAAACCCTTGTCATCCTTTCCAGATCCGTCAAATACAACGCGACATTTTGTAGTCGAGCTGCCTGGTTTAAGTACAGCGTGATGAGCTAAATATGTATACACAAGTATCAGGGTTTTCGTCTATTTGCATCTGTGATAGAAGTACCATGTGTCCTTGGTTTTCGTAGTCGTTTATAAACTTTACATATTGCTGCTTAAGTTGAGGATCCTTACGAAATTGTCGTTCCAATGAACTAAATCGTTGCTTAGCCCCAGACAATGTTGGGTAGATGGTTGGGGCTTCATCTCTAAATAGGTAGTTGACAATGTACGTTCCACCTTGTGTGCGGGTATGTGTACTTCGAAAGTGTTGCTTTACTGGATCGGTGGCTTCAATTGTGGCTTTTGATGCTTGAACGTTGTCTATCTCCAAAAAAGTCGGAACCAGTGTGTCGAGGTCTTCATGAGCATGGTAGGAAAATACTGGCATTACGGTGTCACCGGCAGCGCTATATGAACCTGCAATGACCCAACCGAAATTTGTATTAAAAGCAATATTAGAGATTCCATAGTTGATCCGAACCCAGGATCACGTCGATAGCATTAGGTATGTGGAATGAGGGATCAGCCAGCTTCAACTGTCGAGTCTGTCCCCAGTCGGATGAGCTCGTATTGATCGCTTGGGCTGGTAACGATGACGTTAGTACACTCATGATTAGCGTAGTGACTTCAATAGAGTTTGAATTGGTCCGCGAATATAGTTGAATTGTTGAGCGCCCTCTAGTGACCCCAGCACTATTGGCGGCGAGACTTGTAACTGATATCCGGGCGTGTGTTCGTGTAACACCAATACGTTGAACAAATGCTTCAGTCGCCAACGTAATTGACGACCTTGTATCGAGTAGGATCCTACAAATAGTTTTGTTACCCCATGCGTCGATTACAGTAGCCAAAAGAGTAGGTAGAATTGTTGAATAGTTTCCCAAAGTGTGATGAGCAACAGCCGGACCGGAATGCGCCAATCCAGAGTTATGTGACTCTGCGTTACGATTTGCCCGCTGTGTTGACTCTCCTTGTACATTAGAGGCATCTGAATGCTCTACATGTATCAATGTGTGGTGCCTCAATTTACATAGGCGACAATTAAAGGTTGATTTACATTTCTTGACTTGATGATCTTTACTAAGGCAGTTGTAACATAATTTGGTTTTATATGCAAACATGCGACGGGAATTCAAATCAAGTTCTTTAAATTTCATGCAATTTGAAATAAAATGAGACTCATTGCAGTATGAACAATATGATAATTCTTTGCACAGTGGTATGATGCACGATGGTTTGCCGTCGATTTTAAACACTGGGTGAAATGGTAGGCTGGCACGTAACCAACGCGTCGCACCGATTTGTAAGAAATTCCAAAAAATCATCAATGGTCACCTTGTCACGATTTGAGTTGCTATGTTCCGCCCAGACTTGACGTGTGTCGACATCTAACTTTATCAGCAAAATATGTATAAGCCATTGGTCACGAGAATCACAACAAAGAGCGCTTAGCCCCCGCACAACTTCATCAGCACCATCCACAAGGTTTCGCAAATTATTTCCAGCAAGTTCAGTAGTAGCCGGCAAATTTAAGAATTTCGTGATAAAGGAACGAACGATTAGCGGTTTCTTGTAGTACCTTTCCTCTAACTTCTCCCATGCTTTGTCATAGCTATCATTGGTAACCGTTATGTGTTTCACAAGTTTCAATGCATACCTTCCAAGTATGATTTTAGGTAACGGAATTTTTGGCACTTACTGAGACTTTGTTTTTGATTTATTGAGCCTTTAAATAAATCACTGAATTGCGGCCAATCCTCATAGTTTCCCGAAAATGTTGGAATCTTGATTCATTCACACTGCATTCCGATTTCATGCATTTTTTGAAGCATGATTTGTGCGTGGTTTGTGCAAACAAATGCATACGTAAAGAACAATAGAAAATATACAGTGTTTCGATGACATGAATATTGACTTCAACTATTTAATGTCGTTTAATTCCCAAGCAGTTAGAAAACCCGATTACTATTTTGAGTTGTTAGCTATAAGGCTAAATATTTTGTAAGTTGTAGCTCAAATAGTATTAATTGTAATATTCGGTATTTAGTATTAAAACCTTATAGTATAAGGTTGAATACTGCGTGCTTTGTTCCTTTGTTTAGCATTAGCTTCAGTTTAATCAAGTGTCAAAAAAATTAAGCTTATATTATTTTGTTTTCCTTTAAATTTCGAAAATGTAAATGTTTCTGAACGAAATGCATTATTATTGACCGGTTGGAATATTTACAAATTGGAAATATATTGAACAATAAATCAAATAGGCGGTATCGCCTTAAACAATCTAACTAAGCAGTTAGTTTCCGAACAGTAAACTTCAAAGAAAAACTTTTTTTATTTTCGATGTTTTCAGATAGTAGCTAATCGATTAAAAAGTAATTTAAAAAAAAAATTTTTTTTTAAAATTGATCGATTGTTTTACCGATCGATGGCAAAAAACATCGAAACATCGGACTATCGATAGTTTTGCAACACTACGGTAAGAGCAAGAAGTAAGGAAGAAAGCTATTAATCGATAAAATGTAATTTGCATATTTCCATAATTTCAACAGTTACAATAAATAAGTCTGAACTAAGCAAAAAGTTAGTTTCCGAACAGTAAACTTTAAAAGAAAAACTTTATTTTCAATTTCCGATAGTACTATCGATAGTATCGATTGTTTTACCGATCGATGGCAAAAAACATCGAAACATCGGACTATCGATAGTTTTGCAACACTACGGTAAGAGCAAGAAGTAAGGAAGAAAGCTATTAATCGATAAAATGTAATTTGCATATTTCCATAATTTCAACAGTTACAATAAATAAGTCTAACTAAGCAGTTAGTTTCCGAACAGTAAACTTTAAAAGAAAAACTTTATTTTCAATATCCGATAGTACTATCGATAGTATCGATTGTTTTACCGATCGATGGCAAAAAACATCGAAACATCGGATTATCGATAGTTTTTCAACACTACCGTAAGAGCAAGAAGTAAGGAAGAAAGCTATTAATCGATAAAATGTAATTTGCATATTTCCATAATTTCAACAGTTACAAATAATGAAGTCCTTGCATTCACAGGTTTAACACCGTATCAAACATTCCTATATTTGGTTAACCTAATAATTATTGGATGCTCCGAAAGTCATATGATCAGAAATTGTAGAAATATCTTTAAAACCTGTCGAAAGTATAATTTAAAGATACATCCGGACAAATGATCTTTCTTCAGACATGAAGTAAGGTTTCTAGGACACAAAAGTACAAATAAAAAAAACTTTCTTAATCCCAAATTTCTGAGTACTATCAGGATCAGAACTATATCCATCATGAATATTTTATCGGCTTAATTATTTACTACATCGAGTAATCCTTTCCGCCATCAGCATTTCTCGTTTCTTTTACTTTAAGACATAACTTTGGAGACCTTAGAGCAGCAACAAAAACAATTTTTTTTTTTTATTTTGTTTTAAATTCAATAAAATAACATAATCTTAATAGCTTGTTCCGTTCTAAAACAACATTTTTTTTAAAAGGTCCTAAAAACACAATCACAAATGAAATAGCAACAAAAATAATAGGCCACAATCAAGTATTGCTAAAAATCAATATACTATACTGGTTAAATCTTTATATTTTATATGCTACCAATTTGCTCCATTTTAAATAAAACGAAATAATCTTATTTTTAGCCTAACTAAAACATTAATTAAAAATTATTCGTGTAAATTAATTAAAAATTTATTTTTTTCACTTTCAATTTCCAAAATAGTAAATATTAAATCCTTGAGTTTAAATTAATTGATATCAAAATAAATTATTAATAATGATTGTTTATGCCCAACCGGGCAACACAAGGGTTAAAGGAGGCGGAAGCTTTCACCTCGCGCCGCTCTCCCGATGATGCCCATCGCTCTCCCCACAAAAGAACTCCCCACACTTCGCTCCAAGCGGGGCTTGGTGCCCTGCTCTTAAGTAAGCTAGGTTTAGTTGCATTATATACGTGAATATAAGTAATACATCCAAGTGAAGTGAAATTTCTCTACGTCTCAATATTTTACTGGGAGGAAGAATAAGGAAAAAGGAAAAAATTCATCTAGCTGCCCCAAACCACAGAAGGAAGTTCGACCCCCCTACATAATCAATTGGTCCTTCGAGCCGGATACTAAGATCCTCTCGAACCATTAGCATCGGTGGAATTTCATCCATATTTCAAGCTAAGTAATTTTTTCCAAATTATAGGTATATGAGTACATGTACATGCCTCCAGCATCTGTACCCATACTCACATACATATAATTGTTGCCCTTGATTCTCCTAATCCAAGTAAAAATTACTTTCGCGCAAATTTTTCCTCCTCAAAGGAGAGAAAATTTTGGTCCCCAAATTTTCATACATATATATGTGTCCAGTACAACATATGTATGTATGCAGTGAATCAAACCTACGAAAAAAGTGATCTCCTACATCTAAAATATATATATGCAAGCAGAGTGTGTGAATGTGACAAAAAAATTACAAATTTATCCAGTGCTACATTAAATCCAAAAATAAAGGTTTTGTGCAAATACAGTCCACTCCTGGGAAAAGTGTGCGCGCAGTGAAAGGTGGTTCCAACGAAGAGAAGAAAATTTTCAATACAAATAATAAAGATTTAAAAAAAAAAAAAAAAAAAACGAAAGTGAACCACCCTCTCACATATAAAAGACACACTTAGACATTTCTGGTGTCCCGCGACACCCTATAAAGTTGGGGCATATCGGTTAGACACAGCAATAGAATTCATATTTAAAAAAAAAAAAAAACCATTAATTTATATAAAAGAAATCCGATCCATTCACACCTCTGCATATCGCCATTCCATATTTTCATATTTAAAAAAAAAAAAAAAAAGATTTTTAAATACATATATATACTCCAACATTTTACATATCCATACACATACATATATATATATATATATATAGCAGGTACAAGGCAGAGGGCAAAGGAACGGAAAGCCGTCACACGGCCCAGCGCGGCGGAAAGACAGCCAACTACCCAAAATACGACTGCAGAACCATCGGAGGGGGGTACCGTCCCCCCTAAAAAAAGTCGCCAACAAATGGGAAACGGTCAAAAGACCTAAACGCAAGAGTAGAAGACGGCCTGATGCTTTGATGGTGCAATGCAATGACCCTGCAAACTATGCAAAAGTATTGGAGGCTGTCCAGACTGACCCCGCCACCCCGCCGCGTCGAACAGCAGCAGGAGAACTTCTCCTGGAGATGAAAAAAGTATGATGACGGCGGTACGTTAGTACTACACAAGGCGTTGCAGCAAGCGCTTGGTGACGAAGGACGGGTTAAACTTATGACGGAAAGAGTCACAATCGAAATCAGGGATATACCGTTCTATTCCAAACTCGAGGATGTTCTTGATGCAGCCGCCAAATTAACGGAGGAAACTCTGCCAGAGGAATCGTTTCCCAAGATGCGGAAGGCATATAGGGGTACGCAAACTGCAACAATGCTGCTGAATGCCAATACTGCTGGACTCCTTCGCCTCGCTGAACGTGAGTTTACTGAACATCGGCAACACGCAGACATTTAGCAGAGCAGGACGCAATTCTATAATCGACGTTACTTTTGCAAGCATGAGCCTGGCCCGGAATACTAAATGGATAGTCTCCGACGTATATACGCACAGTGACCACAGTGCAATAATATTCGAGTGTGGTGGCCAAACAACGCGCTTAGCACGGCCTAAGTTCTCGTTATGGTCACAAGAAACCCTAAGCGAGGATGCATTCTTGTTCATGATGAACAACGCACAGCAGATTAGTGCCATGGATGCAGAAACCCGCGTAAAAAGGCTATGTTCTGCCATCAGCGAAGCCTGTGATGCGTCAATGATCCGCAAGAGCCAAGGTGGAAGCAGACGCAAACCAGTGCATTGGTGGAACCAGGAAATTGCAGAAGCGCGAAAAGAATGCCTTAAAGAACCATAAAGCAGAGCAAGGCTGACTGTTGGAAGAAGCTCTGCGCGGATGCCGATGACCAACCCTTCGGAGCTGCGTACAAGTTGGTAATGGGCAAACTTGCCAAACGCCCATCCCCCACAGATGGAGTGCTACTCGCAAACATAGTAAAAACGCTATTCCCAGAGCGGCCAATATTGCAGCCTCCAGTTGCAGGACCTCAACAAGAGACGAATCCAGGCTATATTAGCACCGAAGAAATCGTGCTGGCTGCCAAGCGGATCAAAAGCAACAAATCGCCTGGCCCTGATGGATTTCCTGCTGGGATCATCAAGCTCATCGCAATGAATCAGCCCTCGAAACTGGCCGATGTATTCAACTCCTGTCTGTGCCAAGGAGTCTTTCCAACAAGATGGAAAAGGCAGAGGCTGGTGCTACTCCCAAAAGGAGGGAAATCGGACGACCCTTCAGCGTACAGGCCGCTCTGCATGATAGATGTGCTGGGAAAGGTATTCGAATCGATCATTCGCAACAGAGTAGAAGCCCACATCGACGCTCGGAATGGACTTTCGGAGCTCCAGTTTGGCTTCCGGAAGAAGCGTAATACGGTCGACGCGATACATACCGTCACCGAAATAGCCAAAAAAAGCCATAGAGGGCCAGCGATGGAAAGGAGGAGGCAAAGAGTACTGCATCATCACCACTCTGGATGTACGAAACGCATTCAACTCAGCGAGTTGGAAGTGCATAATTGAGTCACTGCAGCGCTTAGCTACACCAGAGTACCTGGTTGCAATGATTCGCAGTTATTTCGAAGACCGGATTCTGATGTACGAAATAGACAGAGGGCAACAGGAATACAAAATAACAGGCGGAGTCCCACAAGGCTCGGTGCTTGGTCCAACCCTGTGTAACGTCATGTATGACGCAGTGCTTCGTCTGGACATGCCACAAAGGACGAAGATCATTGGATTTGCAGATGACATAGCAGTGGTCACAGTGGCAAAGGAGCTGGGAGAAGCGGAGGCCAGGACCAACGACGCCGTGCAATCAATTGTATCCTGGATGCAAAGGAATTCTCTGTCTCTGGCGGCACACAAGACAGAGGCAGTATTAATCAGCAGCAGGAAACGTGTGGAGACTGCAATCATCCATGTTGCAGGATGCGTCATCCGCTCCAAGCCGGCAATAAGATATCTCGGGGTGATGGTCGACCATAGGCTAACATACAAGCACCATCTGCAACATGTAGCCGACAAAGCAGCAAGGGCAACATCAGCCTTAGCAAGGATAATGTGCAATCACGGTGGCCCCCGACAGAAAAGCAGATGGCTCATCACCACGGTGGTACGATCAGTAATCCTATATGCAGCAAAGATATGGGCTCCAGCGATGGCGATCCAGTCATACAGCCGCGCCTGCAGATCGCAATACAGAGCTAGTGCGTTACGAGTCATATGTGCGTTCCGAACCGTATCCGAAGATGCTGCCTTAGTCATATCAGGTATATTGCCACTTGATATTGTTGCATTAGAGGCCAGAAGCAACAGTACAGCAGCTCAAAAAAGAGAGGTTTCGGGGTGTTTAAATCATATTTGCATAGATTTAAGCACGAATCTGACCCCTACTGCACATATTGTACGGGGCCGATTGAGGACGCAGAGCGGGAAGAGCTAAGCCAAGGCATTGGGAGGCCATTCGTAGTCCATGACTTGATGGATATCTTACTTAGCTCGCAAAACAATTGGCTCGCAGTTAGCCACCTAGCTGCGGTGATCATGCAGTCCCTGCGTCGCGCAGAACGTCAGCGCAACCAGAATTCAAACTCTAGATGAGTATCTAGATGAGGCTTTCATGCCATCTCCCCCTCGTGAAGTAATAACTTCAGCGTTGGTTCCGCGAGAGATACGGAAGTAGGGTAGGTTTTAGTGCGGTGAGGTGACCCCTAACCAAGGTCGATACCAAGTCCCACACTTTTCGGCTTTCAATGCTTTCCCCCCTATACAAAAAAACATACACATACATACATATATATACATATTTTTCCATACATAAACTTTTACATATTGATACTCATATACATATCCATACATATATTCCACAAAAATTTCTAATTTTTTCGCACACAAATATATTTTTCCATCACCGCGAACAAATCCCGCTACCCCTTGCAGCCTATATACATACATACATACGTGCATACATAAGTACCGCTTAACTGCAGTATACCAGCACAGCTGCAAGCTCATGTGCCAAAGACCGGCACAAAGCAAACGACCGAAAGTAGCCGTGCTGTATACCCTAGGTTGGCAGGCACTTTGTGGGGTATATATGTTGAAGGGTCACGTTGAGGAAAAAATCGAATAATATTTAATTATTAAAAATTTGTGTTCCGCGTTTTTGTCTATTCTATTCCCACGCGTTCTAAGTCGTATCTTTGGTTCTATTTCAATACCAAAGTGTTTCAACCCGTTCCAAGTCGCATCTTTGGAGTTATATTTCAATTCCAAAGTATTCCCACACATTCCAAGTCGTATCTTTGGAGTTAGATTCCAATTCCAACGTGTTTCCACGCGTTTTAAGTCGTATCCTTGGTCCTATTTCAATTCCAAAGTGTTTCCACGCGTTCCAAGTCGTATCTTTGGAGTTAGATTCCAATTCCAAAGTGTTTCCACGCGTTTCAAGTCGTATCTTTGGTTCTATTTCAATTCCAAAGTGTTTCAAGCCGTTCCAAGTCGCATCTTTGGAGTTATATTTCAATTCCAAAAGGTTTCCACGCGTTCCAAGTCGTATCTTTGGAGTTAGGATCCAATTCCAAAGTGTTTCCACGCGTTTCAAGTCGTATCTTTGGTTCTATTTCAATTCCAAAGTGTTTCAAGCCGTTCCAAGTCGCATCTTTGGAGTTATATTTCAATTCCAAAGTATTCCCACACGTTCCAAGTCGTATCTTTGGAGTTAGATTTCAATTCCAAAGTGTTTCCACGCGTTCCAAGTCGTATCTTTGGAGTTAGATTCCAATTCCAAAGTGTTTCCACGCGTTTCAAGTCGTATCTTTGGTTCTATTTCAATTCCAAAGTGTTTCAACCCGTTCCAAGTCGCATCTTTGGAGTTATATTTCGGTTCCAAAGTATTCCCACACGTTCCAAGTCGTGTCTTTGGAGTTAGATTCCAATTCCAAAGTGTTTCCACGCGTTGCAAGTCGTATCTTTGGTTCTATTTCAATTTCAAAGTGTTTCCACCCGCTCCAAGTCGCATCTTTGTAGTTATATTTGAATTCCAAGGTGTTCCAAGCCGTTCCTAGGGTTTTTTGGCAGTGTTCCAAGTCATTCCAAACGTACCAACTCGTTTTCTGGATTTTCAATCTATTTCAAGGCGTTTCAAAGCCGTTCTTTAGGTGGTGGCAGTGTTCCAAGTCATTCCAAACGTACCAGCTCGTTTTCTAGATTTTCAATCTATTTCAAGGCGTTTCAAAGCCGTTCTTTAAGTGGTTTGGTAGTGTTCCAGTTTTTCCCAAACGGTCCAGTTTGTCTTTTTGGCTAATTTTCAAGCCGTGCCAAACCAGCTCACTACTTTATAAACGCCACTCTCTGGGGTTATGAGCACGAGCCCGTCAAAAAACGAGAAAGCAGCTGAGAACACTGCAGCCCCGAGCAAATCCTCAATTGCTGCTCCAGGTCAGCGCCAGAGGAGTACCAGCCCTACTACTCCTCCTTCCCGAGCATTTCAGACCCTCTCTAGTCCATTAACTCTCACGTCCGCACCATCGAGCACGACCTGTCAGCAAGCCACGTCAGAGCCACGACTAGCAAGCCAAAAAGAGGTCAAATCATTGGTACCACTTCCACAGATTTTTGTAACCGCCCCAAGAGTCACTCGGTCCGAAACCAAAAGGGTTTTAGCTGCTTCCACCATGGCTTTGAAGAAGTTTGTTTCCGTTTGCGATAAACTAAGTCAGTTTGAAGTCGACACCCACGTCACTTCACTGTCCGAGGTCAGCGTATTTACGCTCCAAGTCCGTCGTGATCGAGTTCAAGCGTTGTGGGAGAAGGTCGAGCAGGAATATGAGAAATGCGAGGCACTCACGGCATGGAATGCACTCAAACAGCGTTTCGAAAATAAGCGACTTATCGTGAACAGCCAATTCCGAGCACTTCTTGACCTGCCTCAAATTTCCCATGAGTCCGGAAAAGCATTACAGGATCATCAGAATGCTCTGCAGGCATCCATTCGCGCTTTTGAGCACTGTGGCCTGCCAGTAACCACTTGGGGAGGCATGTTCGTATTTTTCTGTTCCATCAAATTGCCAAGGAATACCCTTTCATTATGGGAACAATCTTTGGGAGACAAGTCTGCCATTCCAGAGTGGCAAATGATAGACGATTTCCTCACTGAGCGGTTCCGTACGCTCGAAGCAGTGGAAAATACAACTGCAATGGCTATTTCGGTTCCCACACCGAAACCTCCACGAAATCCGCTTCCAGCCACCCGAAAGGCTAATACATTTGAAGCCAAGGTGACCACCAAACCAAAATCCTGTGATCTCTGTATGAAGGAGAATCACCCGGTGCGTCGATGTCCCCGCTTCCTTCAGATGACGGTGCCAGAGAGGGTGGCATACATAAAGAAAAAGTTCCTTTGTCTGAACTGTTTCGCAAGAGGACATCAAGTAAAAGATTGTCCGAGTCAGCACACTTGCTTCACGTGCAAGGGGCGTACAAACGCTCTTGCACAAGGACCCCCGCCCGGAGAATAATCCAACGCCGGTCCCAGCTCAGCCCAGTTCACACAATATTGTCCGGACTTACTTTACCTCTGAGGCAAGGCAAGCCATCGTGGACTTTTGGCACAAGGGCTCTACTTATGCTTCACGGGCGCTATTAGACCCGGCTTCGGAAGCCAATTTCATATCCGAAAGAATGTTCCGACTCATGAAGTTACCATTCCAAACTGTCAGGGCCGAAGTGACAGGCATTAACGGAAAGGTCAATAGAACCTTGAAGGTCTGTCACATAAGCATTCGGTCATCGCATGGACCTCCAGTCCAGATAGAGATAGAAGCTTTTGTCTTGTCCCAAGTTGCTGATGATTTGCCGTCATGTACGATAGCCCAAGCGACACTGGAAGGAATGCCCAATATTCCTCTAGCCGATCCCTCCTTCCGATTAAAGGCAAAGATCGATCTACTTCTTGGCATTGATGTCATACCAGCGGTGACTCTTTCCGGCATCCAGACCGAAGTGTGCGGATCTTTAATGGCTCAAGAGACGAGATTCGGTTGGGTCATTTCAGGCCCGTTGCAAGGGGTCCCCGTTAGTTCATGTGCCGCGTTCACCACGAGGGTCGCTGTTAGCAGAGAGGAGGGACTTGAAACTCTTCTCACAAGGTTTTGGGAGGTGGAGGATCTACCGGGCAAACCGGTAGAAGATTCTGACTCTGTTTGCGAGGTCAATTTCCAGAAGACCACAAGGAGAGATGTTTCGGGGAGATATACGGTCTCACTTCCGTTTCGAGATCCAACCAACATCAACCTTGGTCATTCCAGACCAGGGGCATTGGCTCAGTTCCTAAAAAACGAAAGCCGGCTCCTTAAAAATATTCCGGCAAAAACTGAGTATGACGCCGTCATCCAAGAATATTTGGACTTGGGCCACATGCGTCAGGTTCCATTTGACGGCACTAATAACAATTTTTATTTGCCACACCATGCGGTCTTCAAGCCCGACAGCACCACAACAAAGGTACGGGTAGTCTTTAACGCCTCTAGCAAGTCCACCAACGGAGTAAGTCTCAACGACATACTTTACCCTGGTCCGGTACTTCAGTCCGATCTCACTACTCAGATTCTCAAGTGGCGTTTTTTCCGAGTAGTTTTCAATGCCGACATCACAAAAATGTACCGCCAAATTATGGTCGATCCAATCCATACGCCATTTCAGAGGATCCTGTTCCGAAATAAAGAGGGGCAACTTGGTGATTACGAGCTGAATACCATCACGTTTGGCATTAACTGTGCTCCGTTCTTAGCCATCCGAGTACTTCAGCAACTCGCAAATGATGTACAATCCAAATTTCCTTTGGCTAGCGATATTATCAAGTCCTATATGTATGTCGATGATGTCCTGGCAGGGGCTCATAATGAAGCGACGGCAATCGCAATGGTCAATGAACTTCAAGACGCTCTTGGTTCAGCTGGCTTTCCTTTGCGCAAGTGGACATCGAATGTGAAGAGCGTGCTCAGTTGCATTCCAAAGAGTCATTTACTGAATGCTGATTTCCTCGATATCGAAGAGGCTAGCACAGCGAAAACACTGGGAATCCGATGGAAAGCGACTACGGATGAGTTTTATTTTGTCATCTCACCCCAAGATGTCAAGTCAGCATATACTAAGCGAGAAGTCCTCGGGCAGATCGCCAAGTTATTCGATCCCGCTGGCTGGCTGACTCCCTTTGTGATTCAAGCCAAGGTGTTTATGCAAGAGCTTTGGCTACATGAGCTAGGGTGGGATGATCAATTGCCCAGTGAACTCCATCACAGGTGGCAGGATTTTACAAAGAGCTACTCCTTCCTTGACCAGATCCGAATTCCACAATGGGTTCTTCATGACCCAAATTCCGACATCCAATTCCATTGTTTTTGCGATGCGTCACAGCGGGCTTATGGTGCCGCAATTTATGACCAAGGCATATCGTGCTGCCTTCTTGCAGCGAAATCTAGAGTAGCCCCGGTTAAAACGGTTTCATTGCCCCGCCTTGAATTATGCGGAGCCACACTTTTAGCTGAACTGGCAGCTGCAGTACTTCCGCAACTTCCAGTTGATAAGGCGGAGGTTTTTTATTGGTCAGATTCCACCGTCGTACTGTCGTGGTTAAATAAGCCACCCTGCACATGGACACTACCTTGGAGAAGCGGGTAGTGAAGGTCCACGTCGCTAAGCCAGCCAACGAGATACTATCTCGTTTTTCCAATCTGGCACGTGCCTTACGAGTGATAGCATATGTGATCCGTTTCGGCAGAAGGTGTCGTAAACTTCCAAACGATTACTCCGGGGATGTGACCTCTAGCGAGATCAATCAAGTACTCCAGGCGTTGATCCGAGTCACACAGCGTGATTACTTTCCGACGGAACATCGGTGTCTACAGCAGAAGAAATCTCTGCCCACGTCTAGCACTATTCTCAATTTAAATCCTTTCATTGACGCATCAGGTGTGATCCGAGCATGTGGGCGCGTGCAACAAGCAGCGGCCCTTAGTTACGATGAGCGTAACCCCATTCTGTTGCCAGTAGTAAGTCCATTGTCCCGGCTGTTGGTGCTTTTCACGCATCAGATCATTCTCCATAGGGGCAGCCAACTGGTAGTCCGTCTCATCCGACAGAGATACTGGATTCCAAGACTGCGGAATCTAGTAAAATTGGTGGTCAATTCATGCAAAGTCTGTGTGATTTACAAAAGAAGGCTGCAATCACAGCTAATGGGCACCCTTCCGGCCCAGCGAACTACTTTCGCACGTCCTTTCACGACCACCGGGATAGATTTCGCAGGTCCTTTCGACATCAAGAGTTTCACCGGCCGCGCTTGCCGCATATCAAAGGGATATGTGTGTGTCTTTGTTTGCTTTTCCACCAAAGCCATTCACCTTGAGGCAACGTCGGATTTGAGTACCGAAGCATTTCTGGCAGCATTCGCTCGCTTTGTATCGAGGCGAGGGTGTCCCCACTGACTCTTTAGCTTTGACCCCAGGCCATTTCCTAGTGGGCGGTCCATTGCTATCCGTGACGGAACCTGAAATCAAGGATCAGGTACCGTCGATCATTAACCGGTGGCAGCGTCTGAAGGCCGTGAGTCAGCATTTCTGCACCCGATGGAAAGACGAGTATCTGAAGGAGCTACATAAGCGCAATAAGTGGCGATTCCCTTCTAAAAATCTTGAAGTGGGCGATCTGGTGGTACTCAAAGACGACAATCTTCCATTTAATGAATGGCGTCTCGGGCGAATCCACCAAACACACCCTGGCAGTGACGGCAATGTCCGCGTTGTCGAACTGCTTACCGCTCGCGGTATTGTGAAGCGTCCCGTCGCAAAGTTGATCTTTCTTCCTCCAGAAGAAAGAATTCAAACCCATTACGTAAAACTACAGTAGCGTCCAGCACTTGGTCCTTCCTCCCAATTAAGAAGGGCCGAGCTGCCAGTAGTAATATGTGTATTCTATCGTCCTACATTAATCCGCTTTCTTCATTATTTGTCCCGGCAGCTTCCTGATATTCGTCAACCTAGCTCCCGTTTCCATGGCTCCGAGACCGCGTTCAGTACAGGCATCGAAAGAGGAGCGCAGATGTTCGCGAGGAACTGAGTCCTTCCCTTGCCGAGTCTGTCGCGGAATCCATCCTCTGAAGCGATGCCGTCGCTTCCTGCGGCTGAACGTGGAGAAGAGGATGAGGGCAGTGCTTGCGAATAAGTACTGCGCCAATTGCCTGGCCCACCAACATTCCGGAGGAAGCTGCTTAAGCGGTGATAAGTGCCAAATATGTGAGGAGGATCACCACACGCTGCTCCACTTCCATGAACAGCCACGTCGACGCACTCCCAGCTCCGTCGTACGCCGAGTCACCCCCGAGTCCTCCAGACGAAGGGTCGCACCAACGCCAGCCTCCGATCCAAAACTGACCTTGACCACACTGCTGCAGCACCGCAATCCGCATCTGATGCCGACGGCGATGGTACGTCTTGAGACGGGGGGAAAAACCTTCGACGTGAAGGCCCTGGTGGACCCTTGTTCTGCGGTATCGTCGATGGCGACGTCACTGGCCACGGCCTTCAAGTTGACAGCCGTCAATATAGGGGCAGAGAAAGCGGTGGCAGCAGTGATCCGGTCCCCAATCAGTGAAGGATGGCGATTGGAGGCGATCCTGAAGGTGGTCGATGGCTTGTGCTGCCGCACTCCAAGCGCTCCGGTGGACCCACAGATCGCCAAAAAGTTTGAGGGCATCGTCCTGGCGGATGATACGTTCTATCGACCGTCGTCAGTGTCTTTGGTCCTGGGCGCGGATGTGATCACGGAGGTCATGTTGGAGGGGAGTCGACCCGGGGTTGGCGGGCGCACAGTCTTTGGCTGGACCCTGTCCGGAGCGTGCCACTAGACTGCCTGGGTCTTGCAGTGCCCAACCCAACCGGGCAACACAAGGGTTAAAGGAGGCGGAAGCTTTCACCTCGCGCCGCTCTCCCGATGATGCCCATCGCTCTCCCCACAAAAGAACTCCCCACACTTCGCTCCAAGCGGGGCTTGGTGCCCTGCTCTTAAGTAAGCTAGGTTTAGTTGCATTATATACGTGAATATAAGTAATACATCCAAGTGAAGTGAAATTTCTCTACGTCTCAATATTTTACTGGGAGGAAGAATAAGGAAAAAGGAAAAAATTCATCTAGCTGCCCCAAACCACAGAAGGAAGTTCGACCCCCTACATAATCAATTATAATTATAAAGAAATGAGAAATGACCCACTCCAAATAATTCTAGAACAAAGTTTCGCAGTAGCGTATATATATGTATTTATTGAGACTATTATATGGTGAACCGAATGGTACGATGAAAGAAAACAACTAACTGAACTGAAAAATTAGTGTGGCCAGACTACAAGTACATATTGTTGCCAAATTATTAGATACGATAATAATCCCAAATTATCAACACAAATAATTTTTAAAAGAATTTTGAATTAACTTGAATTTTAATGGCTGTCATTCCGATAATAACGCGTTCAAATTGTTACCTACCTCTCTCATTACGTACATAGACACATGGTTCACTAATGCATGGTCTAAAATTTATCTTTCTGAGCACTTCATCTAGTCTGATATTCCATTCTCTACCACTCTGCTTCAAGCCATAAAGCGATTTCTTCAATTTCAAAACTCTCTCTGGATAGGCTTCGCTAACAAATCGATTAGGCTGTTTCATATAAACTTCCTCTGACAAGTCACTATTCAAATATGCCGACGATACGTCTAGTTGATGGAGATAAAGTTTATACTCTACTGCTAGAGCTAGTATCAATCTTATTGATGAGTACCTTACTACTGGCGAAAAAGTTTAAAAATAATAAATACCATACTGTTGCGCACAACCCATAGCGACTAACCTGGACTTAAATTTTTCGACAAAACCATTTTTGTCTGCTTTAATCGCAAAAACCCACTTACAGCCAATAGCTTTCTTACCCTCAGGTAATTCTACCAATTCCCAAGTATTGTTTGCCTACAGTGCATCTCTCTCCTTTTGCATTTATGCTATCCATTCGCTGCCCATTTCGCCATTAATGGCTTCGTTAACTCCTAATGGAACTTTTACCTTTTCTATCTTTAGCATATTCAGCATATTATACTGCTTTCGAGGTCTGCCTGGTTTACCCGTTCTTATAACTTTTGGACGCCCTGGACGTCTTCCAACAATTTCAGCTTCTGAGTCCCCTTCAGACTCCTCGTTGACTTCGTCTTCGCCTCCTTGGGGCTGTTGACCGATCTCGCTTTCTTCATCAGCTTCAAGGTGATCGCTAGCCGCGCTTTTATAGTTGTCGCTCATATCGTTATCTCTTTCTTGCTCATCTGGATTCAGTTCATTTACTCTGTTACCCGCTTGGTCACAGTCTTCAGAACTGATCGGCGTTGGGTTACTCGGCAAATAGTATTTAAACAACTCCATGTCTCCCTCTTCACTGCTAGATCCAGTTATGTCATTCTCCAAGAAGATTACATCTCTGCTCTCAATCGGCATTTTCTTCTCTGGGCTATATAAACGATAGGCTTTTGCTGTCAATGAATACCCAATCATTAAATATTCCTCACCGTTTCAGCCCACAGTATCTTATTGACTCCAGAATGTACCAACATACTTCTGGCCATTTCAAACAATGTACGATTCATGCGCTCAGCTACCCCGTTCTGCTGTGGGGTGTATGGCACTGTTAATTGTCTTTTAATGCCATTTTCCTTTACGAAATATTCGAAGTTACGACTTAAATATTCGCGCCCGTTATCGCTACGAATTTCTTTTAGCTTTTGGCCTGTTTGACTCTCCGCGAATCTAACAAAGTCTTTAAAGCAATCTAACAATTGGTCACGCGTCTTCAGGCAATATACAAAAACAAATCGCGAACAATCGACAATAAATGTCACAAAATATCACGCACCAGCGGCCGATATTGTTTCCATAGGACCGCATATATCCGTATGCACCAAGCCCAACAACACATTCGATATATTTTCCGATACTTTGGGAAATTTCTTAACAGATATTTTATTTTTCGCGCACGTAGTACAGGCTTCAATTTTTCCTGTTAGATTATTTTCTTTGATCTTTAGGCCATGCACCATTTCATTTTTCGACATTTTTTGCATACTTGCAAAGTTTAAATGGCCAAATCGACTGTGCCATTTCAAAACATCACTATTATGCACACCGAAGTACAGACTTTCTTTCACTTTAGGTTCAATAATAAACAAACCATCGCACTCTTTAGCTCTTAATATCTTAATCTTTTGTTTATCTTTTATTATTGCCCAACCATTTTTAAATGTCACTTCAAAGCTTTTCTCAGTTGCTTTTGACACAGAGATGAAATTTGTCTGCAATTCATTCACGTACAAAACGTTCAATAGGTCAATACTGAATTTTCCTATGTTGATACTAGTGATGTAAATTTGAGTGAAAACATCGATGTCGATGATCACCGATGTTTTTAAAATCAACCATCAATGTTGGTTGATACATCGGGTCGAAACATCGATGCTTCGATGTTTTTTCGATGTTTTAAAATATCCCCAATTAATTAAAAATCAATTTTTTCTGTTAAGTTTATTTACAAGTGATTTGATAGCGTTATATTAGCAAACCGATTTTTCACTATAAAAGTATTTAACAGAACAAAAAAAAAAAAAAAGGATGCTTTTCAGAGCAGTCTTTTAAATTTCAACAGACTTTTAACTTAATAAGTATGTAACATAACAAGAACGCATGCTTTTCAGAGCAGTCTTTTAAATTTCAACAGACTTTTAACTTAATAAGTATGTAACATTACAAAAAACTTATGCTTTCATAGCAGTCTTTTAAATTTCAACAGACTTTGAACTTAATAAGTATGTAACATAACAAAAAACTTATGCTTTCATAGCAGTCTTTTACATTTCAAGGAGACAAATAATTTTAAAAAAGTATTTTTTGTCAATGCTTTGTAAAGTAAAATGCGACTTAGTCGCTCAGGAGTAAGTCTGTTTCGTTTATGACTTAATATATTTGCAGCCGCTGAAAACACCCGTTCAGAGGGAACCGAAGATCCCATCACCGGCAAAAATAGCATCGCTTTTAACACTTTTAATACCTTCCCAAACTGTTAGAGGGTTACTATCGAATGGAGATAGCTGCATTCGCAGATATGCGCTCATCTCTACATCCATATTGCTATTTGGGTTGTGAGACTGAGCTAGCTGGTAATGGTGGTCCCAAATAGAATTCGAGTTTATTGTACTGGGTAGTATGACTTCATTGTTTTCCTTTGGTTTTAGGAGAGATTTTATCTTCATAAGTGCATTGGCACAGGAGGTTCTTTTGAAATGTATCTTTTGAATCTTGTACCAAGCAACGTGGCCATTGCCAGAATCGATACCTAAAATAATACATTACAAAATATGTTTATATTTAAGGAAATAACAATTTAATAATATTTAAAATATACCTGCTCTAATGATCCCATACGCCTGTCAATTTCAAGAAGCAGGAATTCCTTTATATCTTGTGCTTCAGGCGTGTTGTCGTTTAATTTTTTCAATTTCTCCTTTAAAATGTTCACAATAGGAATGACCATACTAGCCTTGGAATATTTGTCACCGCTTATTATTTTGGTTGCTTCCTCGAGGGGCGCAGCATTGTAATTACATATATTGTTTAGCAACTCAAATTCTTTTCCAGTGAGCATTGCCTGGTCGTTTCTTATGCTCAATAGGACATCATTCACATGTGTTTTGACCTCCAAAAATCGCTCGATCATATAGTAAGTACTATTCCATCTTGTTGGAACATCTTGTATTAACACTTTGTCCGTTGTCTTTCTTAACTGGTCGCTGGCTACACCACTATGGTTAAAAAAGTAAGAATTGCTTTCATTTTACTAATACAATCGTTGACCGATTCCCTTTGGATGGCAGATCGAGCAATAAGGTTGAGCGTGTGCGCAAAGCAGGGCTGCATATTTCAGCTGCTTTAATAATATTTGCCCCATTGTCTGTGACAATAGCTGTTACTTGCTCCTTTTCTATTTCCCACTCTGAGCAACAACTGTCCAACATTTCGCTTATATATGCTCCTGTGTGACGCTCGCTTAGATGCAGTGCTCCAATAGTCAAGGAAGTCATATCTTGCTCAAGCACAAAATGAGCTGTAATGCCTAAAAACTGCGCATTGACATCTGGTCGCTCCATACATCCATCGTTAAACAAACCGTTTTTCCACTTAGGCGTGCTTTCCATAAAACCTTCATTTCAATATACTTCTCATCGACCCATTTCGTTATTTTATACCTCGAGGGCATTTCGTAACGTGGTGCAACAATATTCATTAAGAAGTGAATCCTTGATTTTCTACAATTGAAAATGGCTGCACGTCTTCTGCAATCATGTAGACAATGGCTTCGTTAATTTTTTTGCTTTTTGGCCTTCTGTTCCAATTCCCTTAAATTTGGAAGCTTTCAGAGACCGATACTTGCCGTGGCGCCACGCTATTATTCAATGGTGTTTGATGCGCGTTTTCTTTGGCATTTGCGTCATTAATTTTGTGAACATTCCGTAGGTGGTCTTTCATGTTAGTTGTGTAGCCCGCAGTCCTAATGGTTTTGCCACAAACATTGCACTTCGCACTATTTCCGTCTATTTCGCTGAAATGCTTCCAGCAAATGTTCGTCTTTGTTGTTATTCTAAAATAAATGCTTTTTGCTGTTAGCTTAACATTTAAATATATTTAAGCCTTCGAACAGCTGTATTATTTTTGACCAATTTAAATAAATTTACTTACTTTGGCATTGCAAACAGGGTTTTTTCTGTAAATTTTATGAACTCACTTTCTGGACGGCAACTGACGACAAAATACGCAATATTGTGAAATTAATCAATCGATATTTTGCAAAACATCGGCATCTAAAAAACCATCGAAACACTTCGATAAACATCGCCAAAAAACATCGATGCATCGCTTAACATCGGCATCTATAAAAGCATCGGTAAATATCGCCAAAAAAACATCGATGCATCGATGTTTTTTATACCCTTGCAGAGGGTATTATAAAATTGGTCAGATGTTTGTAACGCACAGAAGGGGACGTTTCCGACCCCATAAAGTATATATATTCTTGATCAGCATGAGAAGCTGAGTCGATATAGCCATGTCCGTCTGTCTGTCCGTCCGTCCGTCCGTCCGTCTGTGCAAATCAACTTCACGCCGGCATCTTAAGAGCTATCGGAATGAAATTTCATATTTGAGCTACTTTTAGCCGGGAGAAGATAAAGTATGAAAATTGTGAGGATCGGACTACTATATCATATAGCTCTAGAACAAACATTTTTGCAAAAATTGGAGTATCCCCATGAAATTTAGCAAAACGATAGTATTGGATATAAGATGTCAGATCCCAAAATTCGAATCTAATCGGATAAATAAAACACAAGTTACAGTCAATATAAATCGGCTCAAATCGGCCTGCTGCCTACTACGTCATCATCAAATCAAACAGAGCACATGCATACACACACACAGACGCAGCGCTACACAAACTGTATGTGTATTCGTGCCGTGCTTTGCTTAGGGAATGATGCAAGAAAAAGAAACAATTGTAGTAAAAAGAGTAATAATTTGAATGTTTTGTTTGTGTATTGACGAATTGAGGGAAAGAAATTTTTAAAATGTAAAAATATTATTGCCAAGGACTGCAAGGGTATAAAAACTTTGGCATAGCCGAAGATAGCTTCTTTGATATTTTATATCACTAGTTGATACACACATTGGTATTGGTAATAACTTCTGAATGCAACAAGTTTTCTCCCGCGAGTAGAACTTTTTCTCTGTGTTCTCTAAAATCTGTAAACAAATTTCTGTCAGTACACATGTGAACAGTTGCACCACTGTCCACACACCAAGTCTAATCTTTAAACTTTTTACACTGTACACTGGACAAAATCGCAAAATTTCGTTTTCCTTTGTCATTTTCTTTGCAATCAGCAATAAAGTGGCCCGTCCACACTTAAAAAATTTTTGTTTTTCTTTGCATCATTCTTCGCGTATGTTTTCTTCTGTTTTTTTCTATTCGTTTTCGACACATACGCATGATTTGCACCGCTTTCATCGAAATTCATTCGCTGGCTCTCTCCTTCACCAAGAAGATTGATTTTCAAATCAGAGAGAGATGGCAATACTTCTCGCGTTTCGATCACGACGACGAAGTTTTCGTACGAACTGTTCAACCCCGACAGCAACACAATTGTTAGTGCATATATTCGGGAATGTGCATGTCTATTTCGTTTAACTTTTTCGTTAGGTCTGAGAATTCCTTTATGTACTCTTGTATATCTACACATTCTGATGCCCGTAACCGAAGTAACTGTTTAAACAAGCTAATTTTCTTGTCGGCCCACTTGGCTGATATATACTAGCTAGCTTGTCCCAAGCTTCTCTACCAGAAACACAATTCTTGATAAAGGTAATTTGCGACGGTTTCACACCAAGCAAAATGCTCGATAATGCTTTTTCATCTAGCGCATCAAAATTACTCTTTTGTTCTTGAGTGTCACTTTCTCTCTTCACGTTTCTTCCACAATTCACTTTGCACCAGTATGCTTTTCATTTGTACCGACCATATTGCATAGTTTTCACTGTCCAACTTTTCGATGGCAGAATAACCTTGAACACTCATTGTCACTTTAATTTGTTGCCCGATCACACACATTAATCCAAATATCAATATTACTCTTAACAATGTTCTGGGACCATAACAACCAAACAACTAACTGAACTGAAAAATTAGTGTGGCCAGACTACAAGTACATATTGTTGCCAAATTATTAGATACGATAATAATCCCAAATTATCAACATAAATAATTTTTAAAAGAATTTTGAATTAACTTGAATTTTAATGGCTGTCATTCCGATAATAACGCGTTGAAATTGTTAAACACCTGAAGTTCACAATTTATAAATTCTTATAGTGATTGAAAGAACTTACGCGATTTTCCAATTCTTTCGGGGCATGACATCTTATCTATTCCCTATTGTTATACCATTGCAGAGGTTATTAAAAAATTGGTTAGATTTTTGTAACGCACGGAAGCAGATGTTTCCGACCATATAAAGTATATTCTATATCAGAAATTAGAGTATCCCCATGAAGTTTACCAATATGATAGTGTTGAATATAAAAGCTCAGATCCCAGAATTTGAATCTCATCAAGTTACAGTCAATATATGTAAATCGGTTCAAGCGCTCTTGGCGGCGCAGCTTGGTGTCTAATAAGTCATCATCTAATCAACAGAGCACATGCATACACAAACAGACGCAACGCTACATGAACTGTATGTGTATGCGTGCCGTGCTTTGCATAGCGAATGACGGAAGTAAAAAAAAGAATTGTAGTAAAAAGAGTAATCATTTGAATGGTTTCTTTGTGTATTAATGAATTGAGTTGCAGGGGAAAAAATTGTAATATGTACAAATATTATTCAATATTCTATTTAGGTAAATATGTACATATGTAGGTAAACATCTTTAACCTTTAACCACTAAACATAAAACACATAGATGGGACAAACGTCGGATTTTTTTGATTGCAAAGGCTAGCGTAGTCATGGAACCTCAGAGAACTTGGCAAACCGAACGTTCGTACTCTCAATAGGAGCGTAAAGTGGGGAGAGAGCTAAGCAGCTACGAAAATAATTTAGTCTGCCACAGACTACCGAACGACGAAGGCAGGTCTATGTCGCTTCCCTCACGTACCAGTTGCCGGGGATTCCCCGGGGACATGTCGCTTGTCCCCTGGGACAACCTGGCGACACTTAAATTAAAATTGCCGGAACGACAACCTAGCGACACTTGTCAATCCAGTCGCCAAGACAAATGTCGAAATGTCTAGCCAAACGCCCTGACAAAGAAGCATTGTGTCGCCGCTTTGTCGCATTTGTCCCTCACGTCCCGGCGTCCAAATGGTCCCGTGCACAAGACCATTGACAGCCCGGCGACCACCGAGCTACATACAAAAACAATGCCAATATTTTTATACCCTTGCACGTTTATACCCTTGGACGTTTGTCACATTGCAAAAAGCGTATATTAATTTTAGTCAGAAGTGTGCAACGCATAGAACGAAGCATCTCAGACCATATAAAGATCATATATCAATCGAGTTCATATAGCCATGTCCGTCCGTCCGTCTGGATCAACACGAACTCCTCCTAGACCGTAAGAGCTACAGAGCTGATTCTTTGATCGTAGGCTTGAATATACTGCAGGCGTTGTATATCTCGGATTCAGCCAGATCGGACCACTATATCATATAGCTTCCATACAAACGACAAAGTCACGAACAGTGACTTTTCTCAATAACTTCGTTATTTTCACAGCTATTCTCGTGAAATTTAATATTGGTGAGTTCATCATATCAGCGACTTTGCCAAATTTGGTCAAGATCGGGTGACTATATCAGTGACTTGCTTTCAAAATAAACATTTGTTAGTTTAATATATCTTTTAATGACTGTGCCGAATTTGATAAAGTTTGTGTGATATATCATATAGCTCCCATAGGAATGATCGGCTGAAAACAGTGACTTTGATCAATAACTTCGTTTTTTCCCATGTTAAGATTGTGGGCCTTTCTTTCTTTCGCAAGTCTCTTTTTAGGCTTTTTTTTACGGCTATAAGCAAGGAAAGGATATCAAACAACTTGCAAGGGTATACAAACTTCGGCACGGTCGAAGTTAGCCCCGGCCCTCTGGTTTTTTTATATTCTTTCCGCAAGGGCATGTCCCATTCGATTTGTCGCGGTTTTGTCGAAAATTAAATATTTATGTCGAGCGAGCTGCTGAATTGCGGTATTGTTCACGTCACACACACACTACGAAGCCTGAGAATGTTCCGACGAGTGTACACATACATAGACAGAACGAAATCACAAGCTACATAGGCCTGCCTTCGTGGTTCGGTAGTCTGTGACAGACTAAATTATTTTCGTAGCTGCTTAGCTCTCTCCCCACTTTACGCTCTCGTTGAGAGTACGAACGTTCGGGTTTTTTTAGGCTAGCCTTTGCAATCAAAATATCGGACGTTTGTCCCATCTATGTGTTTTATGGTAAGTGCTTTAACTTTACGCCATTGCTTATTAACCCGTAAAATAAGTTTAAACTTTCAAATTTCAAAAATTAATTCAACCGCCGCCGCGTGCAGACGTGTTTTTTAATGCACTCCGCAAAATTTAGTGTAAAAAAAAAAAGACCGCGTTTGCAAAAATTGTGTAGGGCTCTCAGTCACCACAGAGACGCCTATTTACAATCATATTTCTATTAGTTCTAATAGCAATAAATACTAAGTTGCAACAGGAAAGCCTGGAAAAGCCATGTCCACCAATTCGGGCCCAAGCTCTCTCGATCCCCACCAGCAACAGCTACAAGAACTACTTGTACAACAACAACGTGAGCGTCGTCTCTCGGTCCAACGCAACAACGCGTACTTTTCGGTGGTGTCGCCGACCCCACTGAATGCTACCGTAAGCAATAACACCGAAAGTGCAAGCCACTCAGCAATCAACAGCAATTTACCGTGGAGAGAGCAGTGTGCTTCTCCATCAATATCGATAACTGGGTCACCGATTGCACCGACCAGCACCGTCAGCTCGTTGACAGCAACTACTGCAACGTCTACCGAAGTATTGACCTGCCTCAAGCCGTCAACGACAAGTCGCCCAGAGTCAGCCACGACACTAAACCCAACGCCTTCTGTCCAAACTGGAATGGATAGATATATTAAAATAACTAAGCGGAAGCTAAGCCCGCAAAAGAAAAAAAGTGGCAATACGCCAAAAATAACCAAACCTAATGAACGAGTAGCACTTCTAAGCGGGAATCGTTTTAAAATTCTTGCCGATCAGCAAGACGATCAAGCCGGCGCTGTAGATAAAGTTAAATCGGCTAGACCACCCCCTTTATACATCCGTGGAGCTAACTGCAGCGTCCTGATTTCGAAGCTAGTAGAAACAGTAGGGGCAAATAACTTTGTTGTAACCCCTCTCAACAGGGTAACATAAAAGAAATTAAATGTCAAACCCAAACTGAGGACAATTTCCGCATCATCGAAAAGTACCTCCGTAATGCTAACATCAACTTCTATACCAACCAACTAAAAAGCAGTAAAGGGCTCCAGGTTGTGTTAAAGGGGATCGAGCCATCGGTCCCACCCCAAGAAATAGCAGACGCATTGGCCGAAAAAGGGTTTGCGGTTAAGTCCGTTGTCAACATCATCAACAGGAATAAAGTCGCACAGCCGCTCTTTTAAAATCGAGCTCCAACCAGATGCAAAGCAGACGAAGCCAAATGAAGTGCATCCAATCTACAACCTTCAGCTCCTATTGCACAGAAAAATCGCCGTAGAGGAGCCTCATAAGAGATACCAACCACCTCAGTGTAAAAACTGCCAGGAATACAACCACACCGCTAACAATTGCAATCTTAGGTCAGTGTGTGTTGGCTGCGGCGAACATCATAAAGATGGCATTTGCCCCAAGGACAGAAACAACGTCGCACTAAGACTATGCAGTAACTGTGGAGGGAACCACACAGCCAACTACAGGGGATGTCCTGTCTTCAAGGATCTTAAATCGCACCTAAACGGGCGTAAACCCCCAGCTGGACCAAAAATCACCTTCAACGCCTCCAAAACTACACCGGAGGTATTCTTCGCCAAGGCTGTTAGATCATCTAACATGCCTGCTACAACCAATCCTAGTGTATCCTTCGCTATGTACTCCGACTGGACAGCGGAGCCCGCGAAAGAGACCCCGTCACTCCACCATCTACAGAATCCGCAACCTAGCGCACCAGAACTTGGCCAGCAAACTCCAAGTGGTTTAGAGGCCCTATTGATCTCACTTAATCAAAACATGACGGCTTTTATGACGTTCATGCAAAACTGTATGCAGGAACTGATGCGGAATCAAAACCTGCTTATCCAGAAGCTTATCGAGAATAAATAATGTCTTCCTTAAGTCTATGTCTTTGGAATGCTAACGGCGTCTCCAAGCACAAAAATGAACTGCAACTATTCCAAGACTCAAGTGAAATCGACGTCATGCTGATATCTGAAACACATTTAACATCAAAAAATAATTTTCAAATACCAAAATATGCCTTCTACGCAACAAACCATCCAGACGGAAAAGCTCATGGCGGGACTGGTATCCTAATCAAAAACCGTATAAAACACTCGTTTCTCAACAGATTCGAAACACAGCACCTTCAAGCAACTGCTATAACCGTCCAAACCAGCTGCGGCAACACTACGTTGGTTGCCCTGTACTGCCCACCACGCTTCTCAATCTCTGAAAAGGAATTCACCGGTTTCTTTAACACACTCGGAGCACGCTTCATTGCAGCAGGGGACTATAACGCCAAACATACGCACTGGGGATCTCGCGTGGTAAATCCTAAAAGCAAGCAGTTGTACAACACAATAGTCAACC
This sequence comes from Drosophila equinoxialis, assembly GCA_018150345.1. Taxonomy (NCBI): domain Eukaryota; kingdom Metazoa; phylum Arthropoda; class Insecta; order Diptera; family Drosophilidae; genus Drosophila; species Drosophila equinoxialis. Next base: position 330,851 of record JAECWI010000775.1, read on the forward strand.
CACTCAATAAGATGGATTGCGTCTCACCGGGTAGGCCTACTTATTGGCCCACAGATCCACAGAAAGTGCCTGACTTGATTGATTTCGCAGTAACCAAGAGGATTACGCGTAATGGGATCACTGCTAGATTTAACCTCCGATCACTCTCCAGTGCTATTCACACTGTTAACAAGACCTCAAGTACTTGATCGTCCATATATACTTACAAACAACAAAACAAATTGGCCTAAATTTAAAATGTACATGAGTGCCCACATTGACTGTTCGCCGAAACTGGACGCTGCAGAGGACATTGACATGTGCGTCTCTACACTTGAGTCGATGATGGGAGCTGCAGCAAGAGTATCTACTCCACATGCCTCTACTTACGCTAAACCTGATGTCAGGCCTACGAACCGGCGGATAGAACAATTGGTAACGGAAAAACGACATCTAAGAAGAGAATGGCAGGGTACTCGATCACCAGCAGCAAAACTTCGCCTAAGGCATGCCAGCCGCAACCTCTCCAAGGAGTTAAGACAAGAGGAAATCTGGGCTCAAACGAAATACATAGAAAAGCTCAGTCCATCCAGCACTAAACATCCTCTGTGGAAAGCCCACCCAACTTTAAGCGCTCCTACATAGACAGTTTCACCAATAAGGGGTCCAACCGGTGGATGGGCCCGCAGTGACGAAGAGAGGGCATCCGTATTTGCCACACATCTTAAAATGGTTTTCCAGCCAAATCCAACATTAAACTCATTTGTACTTCCCCCTTCGAGCACATTAACGGATAGTGAGTACTCGGAACTCCAATCGGATGAGATCACTGCAGTTATTAAAAACCACATAAAGCCGAACAAAGCCATGACCTAATCACACCGAAAATGATCTTAGAACTCCCTACCATCGCCATACAATACATCTGCAAAATGTTCAACGCTATAATAAGAATTGGCAACTTCCCGAGAGCATGGAAAAGGTCCACTATCATCATGATTCCTAAAGTGGGAAAGGACAAAACCTAACCATCATCCTATAGGCCAATTAGTTTGCTGCCATGTCTTTCGAAGCTTTTTGAAAAGGTCCTGCAGATTCGTCTAAACTCATTTCTGGCATCGGAGAACACAATCCCTTCACATAAGTTCGGCTTCCGCGAAAAACATGGGACAATTGAACAAGTCAATCGTATAACATCCGAAATACGAACAGCATTCGAACTAAAAGAATACTGTACGGCTGTCTTTCTCGACGTTGCCCAGGCTTTCGACAGAGTTTGGCTGGAGGGTCTAATGTTCAAAATCCGGCAGAAACTCCCACAGTACACCCACAAACTCATGGAATCTTACCTTTACAATAGAAAATTCGCTGTAAGATGTAATGGCTCCGTCTTGGCTGACTTTGAAATCGAAGCTGGTGTACCGCAAGGCAGTGTACTCGGCCCATTGCTCTACCTGCTGTACACTGCAGACTTACCAACGAGTTTAGGACTTACAACGTCCACTTTTGCCGATGACACGGCAATCCTCAGCAGATCCAAATGCCCAATACAAGCCTCTGCAAAATTAGAGGAACACCTCAAGGTGGTAGAGGAGTGGCTAGCAACCTGGCGTATCCGGGTCAACGAGCAGAAATGCAAACATGTTACATTTACGCTTAACAAAAGAAACTGTCCAGCTATAATGCTAAGCAACGTACCAATTCCTCAAGCCGCGGATGTCACTTACCTTGGTATCCACCTAGACAGAAGACTAACTTGGCGCAAGCAGATCGAGGCAAAAAAAGTTACAGCTTAAACTGAAAGCGAGTAGCTTACATTGGATCATCAATGCTCGGTCACTTCTAAATCTGGAGTATAAAGTCCTCCTATACAACTCCGTACTGAAACCCATCTGGACTTACGGTGCCGTACTATGGGGAAATGCAAGTACCAGCAATATCGACAATATACAAAGGGCGCAGTCGAAGATTTTAAGATCAATCACTGGGGCTCCGTGGTACATACGGAACGACAACATTCAAAATGATCTAAATATACCTAGCGTAAAATATGAAATAGGTAGTCAACAACTAAAGTATTCTGCGAAACTGGATGTACACCCTAATGTTCTTGCCAATTCCCTTACGCGAACTAATAATAGAACTCGTCTTAAAAGAAATGACAGACCAACCCAATAATAAATGATTAGGGCCGCCTGCAATATCCCCTGGATATATCATAAGTACTAGATTAAGAAAAATATCTAAAACTTGTTGTAAGGCTCTAATTTAAGAGTAGATTCAACAAATAAATTAAACGTTAAAAAAAAAAAAAAAAATTAACATTGAATAAACCAATCTTATAACGTTTAAGTCCAGTGTTTGTGTTGTAAATCATTATGGGAATCTTTACAAAATACAACAAAGATTCATGGTTGGGAGGGTATAGAACTGACAGGTCCATCTACATCTTTGACCTCAGTAACCACTAGTTTCTGACCCAAAGAATACTCTTTCCTTTTTTCTTCAATTGCCATTTAAAGTTAGTTTCAGTGGAGATCCTAATAAAATTGAATTTCATAATTAAAGGTAGAGATTTCAGCAAACAACCCCCCACCCCGCAAGAGCTACGGATACAAAGGATCTCGATCTGCTGCAATTTACCTACCGCCTTCTTTCGGTTATCGGTCTATTTATCGTCGCTGTGATAGGAAGATTACATAAAATTTATGGCGCCCAAACATGAGGTCGGATAAGAAGGTTACATAAATTTTATGTAGCCCAACGGTGCGGCAGGATAAAAGCATACTAAACTCCTTAACAATATTAGATACTGACAAGAAGTTTATTTAAGTAACGGCAAGTGGTTATTTCGACAGCAGACCACATTAGCAGTATGTAGTTCTACCCTAGGTGATATAAAGTGTTGAGTTCAAGTATATCAGGAACTTCTTAAGATCAAAAAATGAGGTTTCAAGTTTTCGTCGATTTTGTTAGACTAAGTATATTATTGTTTAACTTACGCGAATAAATGAACCTGCACGGTTTAAGTCTGCTTGGCGAAGCCGATGTTTCTGTTAGGAATATTCAGCCTCAAAGTTAAAACAGAGAATGAATGTTAAGCAAGAATTTCAGGACTCTGTATCACAAGATTGCTCTTTTAATTTTATGTCCTCGATAATTTAGCACTCGTTTAGTAATGCGTTCAAAACTTTTCTTAACAATTTAGATTATTGTATATTGGATGTTCGATATCAGTACTGATTGTATCTAAGATCATGTTATGACTGCTGAACGGCTACAGAAATCGAAGACAACACGATGATTAAATTGTCTTATAGTAAGCTTTGGATGATTAAATGTTCAGGTGTCTGGATCTTGGTAATACAGATGGTATATCCTTGCCGATCTTGAGATTCAAAAGGCCAAAGCCCAAAAGAAATAATTAAGTAAATGTCATAGCCCAAAAAAAAAAAAAAAAAAGTTACCAATATTCCTTAGGTTCATTTGGCTAGTTATGATATTAAACCATGTACCCAGTCATGTCACTTTTAGGAAAATAATTAATTGAAAACAAATGTCTCTAGTTCAAAATAGTCCTCCAAATACGGACACTCCAGCGGAAAACATATGCAAAATTTGTTTCTTGGTTTTGGAGCTTTACAAAAAAGGAAAAGCATTGCCCAATTTGTGAGAGTGAGATAGATGTGTCTAGTCTAAAGCTCGTAGTAGGCAACTGTTCACCAAAGGCCAAGCAAAAACATTTGCCATTAGCACCCAGCACTTCTCGAGCATGGACTGGACGTAATTTTGCAAAAACACTAAGTCAAGTCCCGATAGACAGAGCAGAGCAGCCCAACGAACCATCTATACAAGTTAGCGAAGCACCAACATCAGGTTTCGATGCCAGTCACAGTAGTAATCAACCCGAACAGCAGTTACCTAGAACCATCTCGAATCAGCGAAGAGCAATGACCAATCGAAGTAATAATACGCGTCCTAATCGAAAGATTGATTATACGGTTTTACAACATGATCGAACAAACAGTTTCTCGTGTAGTATCGTCGTTACCTATGAATTTTGGTCAGCGAGAAGTCCCCTGTCCAAACCCAATCGATGAATTGCAAAAAAATTGCAAATGTAATGCAGAAGTGGAATCTACGTTTTGACGGATCTACGGAAGGTCTAGGAGTAGAAAAATTTACTTATCGAGTAAAAGCCCTATCGGAGGAAACCCTTGATAGTGATTTTATTGGGATGTGTAAACACATTCAAATATTGTTTGGAGGAAAAGCCCGCGAATGGTATTGGAGATATCATAAGCAGGTTCCGCGAATCGTATGGAGCGATTTTTGTTCAGCTGTTCGTCAGCAATATAAAGACTATCGGTCAGATTTTATGAGCAAAGAAATGTTTTTTTTTTTTTTTTTATGATGAGGTAGCTTCTTTGACTGACAAGTTTGGTATAAAGTTTGAGGAAGAGGAGCTGATTGAAATTTTGCAAAACAACCTGTTGCCAAAAGTTACTATTTCAATTTATCCCATCAATAAGCCATCTTCGCAGATTAGTACAGATGCAAGAAAATGTAACACAAGAGCTCAGTCTTTAAGCAAAAGCAGTTTTTAACGCGAAGCTGAATGTACGCAGCCTAATTTTTGAAACTCAAGAAGAGGAGACCGAAGATAATAAAATAGTCCCAGACAAGGAGTATGAAGTTGCTGCGGTGCAAGGGAAGAACGTATCAACACGGAAAACATTCAACAAAGTATCAACAGAGTGAATCATAAAATAAACGTACGAAAGTCTCACAAGTTCCCACTAAGATTTTTGCATATCCTGAGTGTTTACGACATTACCTTACAGTTAAAGACAGAATTTTCAGATCTGACCAATCCTTGTATAAACGCACGGTAAGACTACTGAAATATTATGATCATGCAAGACAAACCAGGAAACTTTTTGTTGAAACAATTTTTAGAAACGACAATAGGAAACGACAAATAGGAGCTATGCAGAAGTCTCATTTCTAACGTTCACAGAATTAGGTTTATTGGATACCGGTGCCAGCATAAGTTGCATAGTCTCGGTCTTAGCACAAACAGATTTTTCACATTTTCCCCAATTTGTAAAAGCTAAAGGTCAAGTGCTCACAGTGGACGGAAACGGCCAAAATGTGATTGATATGTTAGAAGTGATGGTACGTTTTGGTATATTGGATAGAATGTTGAAATTATTTGTAATTCCAATGTTGAAGAAAAGAGTAATATTAGGTCATGACTTTTAGAGAATTTTCGAACTTGCTCCGTCAAGAATTAGTTCGATCGAGACCGGCTCCGTCTCTCGGACGTACGTCCTTAATAAAACATCACATCGAGATTGGCGAAGCCAAACCTGTAAAACAACGTTTCTACGCTATTAGTCCATCGGTTGAAAAATTAGTATACACAGATAGAACCAGCTGTAAGCGCATGGAGCTCTCCTATACGACCGGTGATAAAGCCTAATAAAGTGCGACTATGTTTAGACGCCCGCAAGTTAAATGTAGTCTTAGTTAAGGATGCTTTTCCTTTGCCCAGCATTGGCAGTATTTTTGCAAGATTACCCAATGCAAACATAATTTCCAATTTAAAGGATGCCTAGTGGCAAATAGAATTAACTGAAGCATCCAAACCTCTTACTGCATTTACAGTACGAAGGAGACCGTTATATCAATTCAAAGTTATGCCTTTCGGCCTTTGCAATGCCACATCTACTATGAGTAGTCTAATGGATGAAGTAGTCCCTGCCGATCTTCGGCAGAGGATTTCTCATCTCATCGTTCTGTGTTAGTAAAATCGCGGAGCAATTTCGGAAAGCTAACCTGTCCATTAATGTTGAAATAATTCTCTATCAACTCAATGCATGCATGATTACACACATATGAATATGTATGTATGTATATGTAACTAAGTCACACTTCAACCTCCGCAGAGATAAGACGTGTCACAGCAAACCAAACCCCGCTCTACGCAACAAAAAAACAAACAATAACAAAATTCAACACAACAAACAAAGTTCAAGCACAAAACAAAACCACCAGACATTCAACCCAACAACAAACATTTGGGCGAACCAACATACATATGTATGTAAATAATATTAAAACGAAATGGCAACTGTTCATTTGAAAAAGTATCACCGTTCATAATTAAAAAAAAATTGACTACACTTGCGGAGGCGAATCTTGCAAAAAAATAAGGGACGGCTCACTTCTAATAAAAACAAAAAACAAACTGCAAGCATAAAAACCAGGGTTTGCAAAAACTGCTCTGTAGTAGCAAGAGCAATGAAAATTTTGCTATGCTCTCGCTACCGCTCCCGTTTTTGACGAGAGCAGGAGCAGAGTCACAGGCAAACTACGAAAAATAAATGCTATGCTCTCCTATAGTTTTTGACGTTTTCAAAAGCTATAGCAATAGCAATAGCAAAAAATGAAACGAAATTTCATACGTAGCCGTAGTCGTAGTTTAAAACCTAGAGCGAGATGAGAGCAGATGAAATATTTTTTTTTTTTTTTTTGCTACCGCTCTCATTATAGTCATTTTTGATATTACTACTATGTTCAAATTAATATTTTTGAAGTGAAAACTTCTTTAGAATCGTTGGGAGTGATTTGAGACTCGATGAAACGAAAAAAGCGACACTAAAAAGAGACATACATATAGATCTTATAGCCTGCGAGAGAATGAGATAGAACAGAGTTATATAGCGTTCCTTATTTGTGTTTGCTCAATTCTTTTCGGTAGCCGAAGTGTTTCGGCGACTATATTGGATAGTTCGGGCACCGTCGGCTGGTCTTTGCTTGTCGACGCCGGCAGAATTTAATTCTGCCGACGTCGGTATAGTCGACCGATGCGGCGACATTGTCGACTGGGGACATTTGGTACTGCAGGGAATTATTATACAAAATATACATACATATTATAGCGAGTAAAACACGTCTATCTCTGGTGAGCTCTCCATAAAAACTGAGCCGCTCTCATTCTTTTTATTTGAACCTCTCTGTTCTTTTCTTTAAAGTGAGACAGCACGCTTCTCGTACTGTACCACTGCATAAAACTTAATACTAATTTGTAACAAAGAAAAGAGTAAGATATACTTAATTCTAAACATATTGCACTGGGGGAAAGAGTAAGACATACTTAATATTAATACATATTGCTACAATTCGGCCATTCTGACAGTAAGGATCACCTGATCCTAGTCTTCTTTATGACGACCTTTGCTTCTCGTATTATAACTGTGTGTACTGTTGTCATTCTTAGTGTTTTTCAATTTACTTATTTCTTTGCTTAACATACTGACTTTTTCTTTAATATAATTTTCATTTACATTTAGGTTTGTATTTATTTTTATCTGTTCATTCGTATTTTCATCTTTCTCTATATTTACGTTAACTTTATTAGTTTCATCTGACCAATTGAACCATGGCTTCATATTTGCGACAGACCAAATTCCAGTATAAGGAATCTTCGACTGCTGAAATCCGTCGACGTCACTTACAACGTATCGATCATTTTCGAGGCACTTAACGATTTTAAAAGGCCCTTTGAATCTCGGCACTAATTTTTTGGATACCCCTTTGTGAGTGTCAAAATTTTTAACTACCACATAGTCGCCTGGCTTAAAAACTTTTGGCCCTCGTCTTTTTCGATTCGCTAGACATTCATTATACTCTTGAAGTTTCTTTTCTTTTTCTTTAGCTTTCGCTCGTACCGACTCCAAATTTCTTTCCACAGACCTGTCTTCTAACAAGTAGTCTTTTAATTCATCTACTTGTCGTCCTTTTTGGCCGACGCCAAATAGTACGACACTTGGATGCTGTCCCAATGACCTATGAATAGTGTTATTCATGGTATACTCTACTATCTCTATGGCCTGACCAAAACTAACATTTTCTTCTGAGGCTAATAATTTTGCCAACATAGGGCCTAGACTTCTATTTATTCTTTCAACCTGGCCATTAGCTTGCGGAGAACCAGTTGCAATTTTGACATGTTGTATATTACAAGACTCTAAAAAGCTAGAAAATTCGTTAGACGTAAAACACGTTCCACGATCCGACACTATGCACTTTGGCCTACTATAGGATCTAAAATACTCTTTAAGTGCTTCTATTGCTTCCTTAGATTTTGTGGTTTTCGCTAAGTAAAGTCTGACAAATTTCGTACACGCGTCAACCACCACTAACACGTGTTTCTTTGTGCTTCCTTTGACATCGATTGGTCCGAAGTGATCGATATGAACCACTTCGAATGGCACATCAGGTTTAGGTATATTGTGGATATGACCCTCTTGTTTTCCATTTTTTGACGAAAAGACTATACACTTTAGGCAATTATTTACATGTTGTTCTACTTTTTTCCGTAACTTTGGAAACCAATACGACTTTGTGATAACTTCTACAACTTTGTCTATGCCTGTGTGGCCTAACTCATTATGATATTTAAACAGGACATGTGACTCCATATTTTTCGGTACGTAAAAAGCAAGGCAACCATTTTGTAGTTTTTTATAAATTAAACCGTTCCGCATTTCATACGAACTGTGTTCAGACCTTTCTAACATTGACTTTAATCTTAAAATTTCATCATCTTGGTTCTGACATATTACTAAGTTATCTTCAAATGAGTTAGTTTCCACAACCATAATGTTAGTATTTCTACTTAAAGCATCTACATGTTGCATTCTCGTTGCCGGCCTATGCTCTAGCACATAATCGTAGTTTTCTAACTCTAGAGCCCAACGGGCTATTCTGGGGTTAACTTCTCTTTTGCTAAGTGTCAACGTAAGCGAGTTACAATCTGTCGCGATCTTGAAATGCTTTCCCTGCAAATATACACGAAATCGTTTTAACGAATAAATTATCGCCAATGTTTCTAACTCGAAGCTATGATATCTAGATTCCACATCGGTAGTTCTTTTAGAAAAATAGAAAACTGGATGCCATTTACCATCGCTTTTCTTTTGTAGCAAAATCGATCCGAAACCAATAGAACTTGCGTCACAATGCAGTTCGGTTTCATCATTTGGGCTATAAAGCGCAAGTATTGGGGCCTCTGTTAACTTAGACTTTAGATTTTCAAACGTACTAAGTTCGATGTTCCCAAACATGAACTTTTTGTCTTTTCTAACTAGGTCATATAATGGCTTGGCAATAGTAGCAAAATCTTTAATAAACCTACGAAAATAGGAACATAGTCCTAAAAAACTTTGAACCTCGCTGACTTTAGTCGGAACTGGAAAATCCTTTACTGCTTGTATACCCTTATCGTCAGCTTTGATGCCTTTGCCTGTAATCGAATACCCTAGGTACTTAACACTCGTCTGCAGAAATTCGCACTTATCTAATCTCAACTCCAATTTATTGTCAACCAATCGGTCAAATACTTCTTTTAAAATTTCTACATGCGTATCAAAATCTTTTGTTGCTACCATAATATCGTCTAAATATATAATAACTTTTTCATCCCTGATCATATCGGCAAATATCCTGTTTATAAACCTTTGAAATGTAGACGGCGCATTTCTGAGGCCAAATGGCATACGAAGAAATTCAAACTGACCAAGCGGTGTCGTGAATGACGTAAACTTCACTGAATCCTCATGCATGTATACATGGAAAAACCCATTCTTTAAGTCGAGTTTCGAAAATAAGGTTTTTCCTGCAAGTCTATCTAACAGATCATCAATAAGTGGAATAGGATAACTATCTTTTGAAGTCGCCTTGTTTAATTTTCTAAAATCAACGCACATTCTAAGTTCACCTGTAGTCTTTTTTACGAGCACGATTGGGGAAACATATTCTGACTCACTCGGCCTAATATATTCTTTGCTTAAGTATTCGTCAATTATTTTTTGCAATTCAGCCTTTTCGCTATAAGAAAGTCGTCTCGGATTACAGCTAAACGGACTTATGTCATTGATTGTGAGTTTCATTTCGCATTTAACCTTTGGTTCATTTGGTCGATTTCTTTCCAGATAAAATTTAGAAAAAATATTTTCAAACATTGTCGTTTCATTGAAACTTAAACTTTTGCCAACAGAATATTTTGAATTTACCACGTCACAATCAATATTTAGCATTTGGTTTTCAAAATTATCTTCTTTGCTCAAGTCATGGCTTAACTTAATACTTTCGGCCATTGACTCTTTACACAGATCATCGTCAAGCTGCAGTACAACTTTAGCTTTACATATTTTCATAAAATCTCTACCTAACAGTATTGGACTTCCCATAGACTCGTTGGAAACAACCAGTAGTCGAACGTAAACGTTTTTATTTAATATTTCAACGTAACATAAAAATACTTCCAAAGACTTCAAGTTTACTTTTATTTAAACCAAAATATGTATGTTCAGGACCGGGTTCCAATTTAATTTCATCTGAAACGAACTCCTTTTTAATTAAGCTAACTGCGCTTCCCGAGTCTATGAGGCATCCTAGAGAAAATACATCATTACCTATGTGAACTTTTACAATTCTTATATTATCCAAACTTACTGATATTGCTGCGGGCTTCTTCTTATTTTGACTGCAATCTGCCACTCGGTGACCCATTTCACCACATCCAAAGCAAGCACCAGTTGCTCTTATTGGTTTGTTACAGTCGGCTGCTAGGTGACCCAGGCAGTTACAGTTGAAGCACCTGAATGTGGGCTTCTTCTTTGCGGAAACATTTGGCAGAGATACAGGTTTTTCCCGCTGCAGCACTATGTTGACAAATGCTGCCAACACGTCATCCTTAGACCCAAAACGCTGCATACAAGCCATCTCTCGCAAGTGACGGTCTGGTATTCCGTCAACAATATACTCGACCATCTCGTCCTCCGGCAAACGCAAGCCGCCAGCCAAGCCAACTTTGTCGTTAAAGTAATTCAGGAACGGTTCGCCGACGCACCACTTGCGTGCCTCAAACTCTCTTCGAATTATTACATTGGTCTTCTTTGATCCGAAGACTTTTCCCATAGCATCGAATACGGTTTTCACAGGCTGACACAAACACTCAGGGTTTGAGTGTATCCAATCCAAAGCTTTGCCCTTTAGTTTACCGAAGACAAGCAAACGTAAATTATTTTCGTTCAAGTTGAATGATCTTTCCAAATGAAGCACGGAAGATATCCAACTATAAACATTTCCATTACCGTCAAAATCGAGTACAAAATCTTTCACATCTTTGGCCAAGACCTGGTCACCTGTCTTCGTCGCCAGCCAGCTGCTTGAGTGGCCAGACTCAGGGTTGCCAGCAAGGCGCAAAAACTCGTTCTCTCTACGAACCAGTTCGATTTCTTTGCAAAGTAGTTCCAGCTTTTTTTTCCAAAGTGTACTTTACTATGTTTTCTTCTTTTTGGCTCTCTTCATTCGACTTCTCATTTGTTCCATTGCGCTCTCCGTTGTTACTCTTTTCATTTGACTTCTCATTTGTTGCGTTGCGCTCTCCGTTGTTGCTCTTTTCATTTGACTTCTCATTTGTTGCGTTGCGCTCTCCGTTGTTGCTCTTTTCATTTGACTTCTCATTTGTTGCTTTTGATATTTCTTGCGGTTCATTCGTAATGCTCTCGTTTTCTGTCTGCGTCTCGCTTTCTGCATCGTTTTGATCATTTTCTGCTTCGTTCTGTCCATTTTCTGCTTCGTTCTGTCCATTTTCTGCTTCGTTCTGTTCGTTTGCCGTTACTTCTTGCTGCTGTTGACCTTGGAACAAGTCTGCCTCGAAATTTTGCGTCTGACCGGCGCCATCGTCCGATGAATACAAAATGCTCTTTAGGTGCTCCAAGCAATCTTTTTCAGGGGGATCCGCGCGTTTACTTAGGCTTCCGTTAGGAGCAGCTCCATCTTTTTGGATGTTGCCCTCTCGCTGCAGGGCTAAGTTGGTTTAAACGTTCGGCTAGCACATTTTTAGTGCCAGTATCTGGTAAACCTAGGTTTTTGCACCAGATTTGTAACTGGGACTTCGAAAAATCGTCAGGATTTATTGAATCCATTATTGTTTTTTAATATATATTTTTTCTTTGCTAAATTATAGCTATTTCACTGTTTTTTCACTGGGTTAACTATGACCACTTCTGAAATTATAGCGAGTAAAACACGTCTATCTCTGGTGAGCTCTCCATAAAAACTGAGCCGCTCTCATTCTTTTTATTTGAACCTCTCTGTTCTTTTCTTTAAAGTGAGACAGCACGCTTCTCGTACTGTACCACTGCATAAAACTTAATACTAATTTGTAACAAAGAAAAGAGTAAGATATACTTAATTCTAAACATATTGCACTGGGGGAAAGAGTAAGACATACTTAATATTAATACATATTGCTACAATATAAAGGTACAGATGATATATGTATTTATGTACAATGTACATACCCTTCAGTACCAAATGTCGCCGGGGACAAAATCGCCGCAAATTCCAAGCTACTGACGTCGGCAGAAAAAAATTCTGCCAGCGTATTTCATGCTGAGGTTAGCCGACGGCACCCGAACGATCTAATGTCGTCATTAAAACCCGATCGGCTGCCGAAAAGCAACAATGTTTTTATTCTCATTTAAAAAAAAAAAAAAAAAAAAATAAAAGTGCGTCTAACGGTTATACACGATAGAAGTGAAACCTTCCGTAAAACAAACTGAGAGAGAATGAGACGAAAGCAGCATTAGGAGCGGGATAATTATAGGTTCATTATAATATTGCTATAAAGGTCATATTTTATTTTCTCATTTTATTATTATTCATCCCATGCCCGTCGAGAGGGGGTGGTAAAGGTGGGATTCCCACCGGGCCCGAAGTTTTTAGCGGGGCCCGGTTTTTGATCGAAATTTTCAAATTTGGGAAAAGTTTAATATGTACCTTTACAACTTTATCTGAACCGTAAAAGAATGTTACTTGTGTGTGTGTGTTTGGGGGGGGCGTAGCTTGCTACCACCGGGCCCTGATATCTTCTCGACGGCCCTAATTCATCCTCAATGTTTTCAATTTCAACAAATGATACGAGTGGCTTATGATAGCTAAAATATGATACAAATGCTTTGGTTTCGATGTTGTCAACATATCTTTGAAATACTGCGTCAATTGTTGTTTTTGATCGTGTTGTTGATTCAGTGCGATTGTTACACATTTTTAAACTGAATGTTGTATTGAGAAAGTCAATTAAAGGAACCGCTGTGTCCAATGCAAAATTTACGTTAAAATCGCCACTTAAAATCATTGGAACTTTATCGTTATCTTTTCTAAGTATCCGCGATACTTCTGGTGTATACTTTATTAAATTTTCATGAATGAATTCCGTGATGCTATTTATTGATTCATTCGGTGAAATATAATTTGCCACAATTAAAATTGTTTTTCCATTGCTCAATCTGTTTTTTTTTTCTGTCGATATTCACGACACTTTTCTGCATTATTTTTCGGCATAATTGCGGTAAATATTTAAAAATGAAAATATTTACGAATATAAAAATACGGACGCAATACAGCACACGCGGTTGCTATTATGAGCGTCGTAACGCGTGTATTACACAGACGTACTAACATACACACAAACATTCGTAGGACGCTTGGTCTAAGCAAGTATTAGGTAGTGTAGTATAGCTATACATAATGCCTTCTCGCTCACCGTAGCTCCGGAGAAAAAATAATAATAATAATAAAAATAAAAATAATAAATAAACCAAATAATTCGTATATATACGTATGTATGAATATAAATATGTTTAAAAAATAAAAAAAAAATAAAAAAAATACATGTATACAAAAGCGTACTTATGTATATGCATGCACACTTGCCGGCCGAAAATGTACATACATATGTCGGCGCGGGCAGTTCGTGCTGTGTATGAGTGTGAGGCATTTCCCACGAATCTGGCCGACGCGGGCAGTTCGTTGTATGAGTGTGAGGCATTTCCCAGGAATCTGGCCGGCGCGGGCAGTTCGTGCTGTGTGTGAGTGTGAGGCATTTCGCAGGAATGTTATTTCATCATAATTTGGCAATTGCATCAGCCTTTAATTGAGTTGCGATTGGCTGATGGCATTTGGTAGTTTTGGAAGGTACCGTTTTAGCGCGGCGATAGCGCCACGACGCTGTCGCCGAGCGTGGTTCGATGGTAGGCACAAAAGAAGAAGTGTGCGACGCAAGTAAGTTCTATTCTAGACTTCGACCACCGAAACTCGCTGCGCGATTAGAAAATGGAACAGTTTAATGACGCGTTTATACATATGTATGTACATATACATATGTACATATGTACGCATGCGTTTTCAAGGCCAAGTGTGCACGCGTTTTCAAGGCCAAGTGTGCACAAACATATAAATACATATGTATGTACATATGCATATATATGTACATTGTACATAAATACATACATATATCATCTGTACCTTTATATGTACAGTGAAGGAAAAAAGTCAACATACACCACCAATTTTGCGATATTTCGGGTTTTCGCAATGTAAATCAAAAAAGTTGGTATGCCATTAATTGAAGTCTTAATGGATAAGTTTATTAACAAAACAAAAAATTAAATTCATTGTACTTTTGACAATAAAAAAAAACAACGGAAAAGAGTCTACATACAGGCTTCATGCCTTGGTTTAGGGTTTGATAAACATCGAAATATAAGTTTACTTTTTAATTTTAATATTTGGTTGGGCCACCATTGGCATCTATGACAGCCTGAAGTCGGCGGGGCATCGATGCCACCAAATTTTCAGTTGTGGTGGGCGGAATTTCTTCCCAAGCTCGTAAAAGGGCGATTTTGAGGGTTTCGCGACTGCTAATGTCCTTTTTACGCACCAATCGTTCCAAAATATCCCATAGATGTTCAATAGGGTTAATGTCTGGCGATTGGGGTGGCGAATTAAGTTGCCTGGGGGCATAATAAAGCAGTCAGTCTCTCACAACATGAGCGGTGTGTTTTGGATCATTGTCCTGTTGGAAGATCCAGCTGCTTCCCAGGTTCAATGAATCCACCGACACTTTCAAATGGCCTTCCAAAATATTCTTATATTGGAAGCGATCCATGTTACCTTCCACAAACACCAATTCGCCGACTCCAGAAGACGCCATAGCGCCCCAAACCATTACACTACCACCGCCATGCTTGACGGTGGGTATAATGTTTTGCGGGGCAAGAGCGGTGTTTGGCTTTCTCCAAACTTTGGAACGACCATCACTTCCAAATATGTTAAATTTACTCTCATCAGTAAATAACACCCTTTTCCAAAAGTTAGCGTCCTTATTTATGTGTGCTTTGGCAAATTCCAGGCGCAGAGTCCGATTCTTTTCAGAAATTAAGGGTTTCTTTCGCGGAACCCGGCTCTTAAAACCATCCCGGTGCAAAAAATTTGCAATCGTTTTAGGATGGACAATGACTCCTGAACACTTTTCAATCTGTTCCGCCAGTTTTGGAGCACTTATTTTAGGGTTTTTGTTTACTTCAGAGCGAATCCTTCTCTCGTCCCGGCTTGACAGCTTTTTTAGCCTTCCTGATCTCTCCTTATTTTTCGTGGAATTGTTGTTGTTGTTGTTGCGAATGATGGTCTGCACGGTTGAGCGACTTAATTTAACAATTTCCGCTATTTCTCCATATGATTTGTTTTCATTTCGAAGGCTGATAATCAAATTGCGCACAGAAGACTGAATTTCCTTCCTTTTTTCCATTTTTTTTCGCCGGCCGAAAATGTACATACATACATATACATATGTGTGTACGCTTGCGTTTAAATTAAATTCTGCCGGCGTCGACAAGCAAAGACCAGCCGACGGTGCCCGAACTATCCAATATCGTCGCCGAAACACTTCGGCTACCGAAAAGAATTGAGCAAACACAAATAAGGAACGCTATATAACTCTGTGCTATCTCATTCTCTCGCAGGCTATAAGATCTATATGTACATATGTCTCTTTTTAGTGTCGCTTTTTCGTTTCATCGAGTCTCAAATCACTCCCAACGATTCTAAAGAAGTTTTCACTTCAAAAAAAAAAAAAGAATTAGACAAGAAGTACAGCAGCAAAGAATACTTTATGTGCTCCACTAAAATTTTGATCTTTTCAGAACCCATCCAAAATTCGATTCCCGATGAGCAGGCAAAATAATAATACAACAAGCAAAACAATAAAAAAGTGACAAAAATGTAAACATAATAATACATAGTTAAACTTAATTTAATATCTTACAGAAATAGAAATAAAATAAATATAAGTAAATATGTTATTAAATAAAAACTAATGCATGTTAAAAATCTAAATTAAATCAACGTTTTATTTATTTTTGGGAAAATGCGACATGTCGCCGAAAATTCGATTGTAAATCCGAGGTATACATAATTTTGCGGGGACATTGTGTCGACATATCGCCGCAACTTCGATTGAAAAAACAACCACCATTTTACGCAGACATTCCGGCGAAATGTCGCCGCAAGTTCCGTTGAACGCACGACCGACTTTGTTATTCGTGTTCAGAGGAAATTCCGGCGACCATGTCGCCGAAAAATCGAGAGAATGTCTGAGGCGCTAGGACATGCAATGCTAAATGTCGCCGCAAATTTGTGTGGCTTGTCCCCTGAAATTCCGAGGCGACATCTCACAAATCGCCTCGGATTTTCTGAGGAATTTGCGGCGACCGGTACTGAAGGGTATATATGCGTATGTACATACATATGTATTTATATGTTTGTGCACACTTGGCCTTGAAAACGCATGCGTACACACATATGTACATACATATGTATATGTATGTATGTCTGTGTTGCCGCTGGCTTGGCGAAAAAATAGGACAGATTGACACAGAAAATAGGACAAAAAACGGACAGATTTTTTTTAATAGGACAAAAAAATAGGACTAAAAAATTTTTCTTCAATAAAACAAAAAGTTTAAGTAAATTTATACATTTTCATGCAAATTTATTAACACTTCGTCGAGTGTTTCATTTTCAAATTCTAAAACATTCATGTTTGTGCCGATTTGGCGCAAAAATTTTTCAGGCACTTCATAGTTATGGCAGCAAGTTCCGTTTCGACGTAATCCAAATCTGAATAAGAAGGAAATTTAATTTTTTTGAAATATGTTGTACGTAAGTATTTTTTTAAAAATAACAACTTACCTAACTGCCAAAATCGAATTTAGCGTATCGATGTGAAGCCTGTTCCTTAACTTTGCTGTTAAGACCACAACATTCCCTACCTTTCACCACCCAACAGATAAACGATCACACCTCCATGGCTATTTCCACCTTCCACCATCAACACTTCCTTACATAAGTTTAATAAACCTGACTCATCACCAGAAATATATCAACAAATCTTCCTAGCACATAAAAACAAACACAAACAACACAAATATATTGTTGTATGTTGTATGCCAAATGAGCATATGCCCACAGTATTGTAGAGTATATAATATAACAAGTGGTCATATGCTCAACATTAAAGTAAGAGTAACATACCAACACTTTGTTGCAATGTTTATGCACCCATTCATAATAGTAATATGATCCGCCACTTATGCGGACTGGCCGCTGAGCGTGGGATCGCTAGCGTAAGCACTTTTGACTATGTACCCTCAGTACATATATGCTAATACGTACAAACATATATACTGCAACACACTGCTAATACGTACAAACATATATACTGCAACAGTTGCGTTTTAATTTAATTGAAAACGGATTTATAAAAGGAAACTTAATCCGCACATAACATGGCGACCGTGACAGTGGTCACAAATTAACAAAGTGACCTGGAGACCGTCACCACTGTGACAAATCAACAAAAGAAAGTGGAGACCCATTAAAATCCACGCAAATCTGCGTTGGAGGAGCAAAGGATTTTTCTAAAAGAAGAAAAAAAAAAAAAAAAGAGCAACGAAAAAAGGCCAATGGATATTCTGAGTGAGTAGAGTGTGAGAAATGGCAAAGTAAAAAAAAAAAAGAAAAGAATAGCACACATTAATTGGCTATTATATTCAAGCCAAGCACCACCTCCACGGGCAGTAGCACAAAAACTGCAAAAAGAATTTGACTTTTTAAAATCATTGAAAACAAGCAACAAGCCAGAAACTCACTCTCACTCAGACATACCTACATTGAAAGTAATTAAAAATAATATGAAACATTAATATGAAACCAGATAAATCAACAACAAAATACTGATGTCCACGGAACCCTCCTTCAACACCGCTGTTCCT
This sequence comes from Drosophila equinoxialis, assembly GCA_018150345.1. Taxonomy (NCBI): domain Eukaryota; kingdom Metazoa; phylum Arthropoda; class Insecta; order Diptera; family Drosophilidae; genus Drosophila; species Drosophila equinoxialis. Next base: position 349,021 of record JAECWI010000775.1, read on the forward strand.
AACGAACAAAGGGATTTGCCGACGTTGCAAGAGGCTTTGCAGGCAAATCCAATCGATGGACCACGGCCACTAACAATAGAGGAGTACAGAGCCCAGCAGCAGAAGAGAATCCCCAAAAAAACAAAACTTTGAATGAAAAATAAAAAAAAAAAAATATATATATATCGGCGAGTAAAGGATTTGAGGTATTTCTGAATCGTTGTTTCCATTGTTGGCTTCCATATTTCCACAGGGTTTGTGCAGCGAGTCTCGACGTGCTTTCAGGTTGAATTTCAGAAAGAAAAAGAGACTGAATTCTCTCAACCACACACCGAGCCACACTCGATGACAGCCTATGCTGTCATCGCACAAATCTAGTGTTAACAGTTCTACATCTGTCATGATATTCATTACTTAACACTGAGCAATTCGCCTTAACAGTAGGCACACAATTCAAATTATTAGAAATGCCTAATTCAATCTCCGACACGGTCATCCTGACAAATTACACGTCCTCGTGTAGCAGGAATATAAACCACTTTTACAAACATCATTTTCACATCTTTGTTTTAACTAACTGAACCAAAAACATTCTCTTTTATGCAGTTTGACAAATCCAGTTTAATGTTAATTAGAAATCTCTTATTTGCTATAACATATTTCGTAACTTAAAATTCTTATTTCATATTCTTCTACTTGCATATTTCAACATTTGTTTGTTCATATCTCTTTTACAATTCATTAAACATTACAATGTTTTCAATATTTTCTTATTTTATAACCTCCACATTTTCATTCTTATCAAACAACATTTTCGCTTTTAGTTTTACAAACATTCTCTTTTCTTTATGTTCTCATTTACGTTTCAAGAATCCACGGCAAGACACTCGCCAGAATTTGGACGACTGTTCAGCAAATTCAAAATAGTTGCGGCCGGTGTCTCTGAGTTTTCGTATCTTTGCTCGAAAAGCTGTCTAAATTGTTCCCATGTGATGCCTGGGTAGCAAATCTGCGATAACCACTGCGAAGAGCTTCCTTCCAATGACTTCGTCAAGGCCAAAATTAACGCACTACCTTGCAATGGATTTTCTTTTAGAACGATGTCCACCGTAGCACACCATTGCGTGGCGTTGGCTCCAGCAACGTCGGAGTTAAATTTCGGTAGAACAATTTCTCCATCTTGTCGAGACTCACTAGGCGATGCACGAAAAGTTTTTGCTAGCTCCCAGAAGTTTCGATTTTGTTGTTCCAATAAAATGCGAAACTGCTCCTCATTTATTGTTGGTCTTGAGTTAGATCCCACTTCTGATATCGGCGAGTAAAGGATTTGAGGTATTTCTGAATCGTTGTTTCCATTGTTGGCTTCCATATTTCCACAGGGTTTGTGCAGCGAGTCTCGACGTGCTTTCAGGTTGAATTTCAGAAAGAAAAAGAGACTGAATTCTCTCAACCACACACCGAGCCACACTCGATGACAGCCTATGCTGTCATCGCACAAATCTAGTGTTAACAGTTCTACATCTGTCATGATATTCATTACTTAACACTGAGCAATTCGCCTTAACAGTAGGCACACAATTCAAATTATTAGAAATGCCTAATTCAATCTCCGACATATATATATATAAATTAAACACAATCTTAGTTAGTCGCACAAAAAATAAAGTTTTTATTTGATTTATTCTTTACTGAGTACACATTTACAAATCTATTTTTTTACTGGAAGACTTTGTGACTACTAGACTGAACCAAGATCGCGGAGCTCTAACGAAGTGACAAGTTTGTACTAGGATTAAAGACTGATTTGAATAGATCGATTATGTTTGACTGAAGCCTCCGCTTTCGGGCGTCGATGGTGACAGCGACGCTTGTTGAGTCTAAGGGTCAACGCGTGGGATCTGCTTAATCATGAAATTGATTTGGGCGACGTGACGGCTGGTGCACCGAACATGATGCTTATTGCCGAATCGATGTTTAACATGAAATCGATTTGGGCGACGTGACGGCTGGTGCACCGAACATGATGCTTATTGCCGAAATAGTTTATGGGATTGGGCGGCTTGCTGTTGATGTACCGAATTTGGCACCATTCCCCTAGGAATGTTTAGTCTGTCGATTGTGTGAAGATGATTGTGTGTTGCAAGGTTATCGGGTGACATTCTTGGCGTTGCCTTCTATGATCGTGCCGATGCTCGTTATGTTAACTCTTGAGTGTTCTCTATGGGTGTGGTGTGAGTGTGATTGTGATGGTGAAGCATATCTGGTCTTAACTCCTCCCCCTCTTAAGTGCGGACGTCCTCGGTCGCTACCACATATTGTTCGGGTGTAACCGGCATTACTATTGGTGGACTGTTATCCTCTGGTCTGTGGTTGCATTTCTTCTTGATCACCCAGTATGTGATCGCTGCGATCGCTAATATTGTTATGATGATCGAATAGGATGATGAAATTATGACATTGTCAGTCTGGATTTTTTCCAGGCTGTTCGTGTTGTTCAAGTGCAGTTCTTTAATCATCTCCAGAGATAGGGTTTCGCCTTGGTGCTGTTTGTCCGATAATAGTTGAAGTAATGGGGGTTGAACTTCTACTTCACGCTTTGTCTTCATTATGTACCACGAATCGTCTATGTTGATTGTTGCATTCTGTGATTGGATTATGAAAGTTCCGTCCAGAGTAAGGTTTTCTCCATCGACGTTGATGATACCCTGGAATTGGTTTAGTAGGATTGTGCCAGGAGCTACCTCCGAGTGTGATTTCACATGTTGATTGTTGGTTGTTTGGCAAGTTGGTTTTTTCCTGTGAAAATACGCTCCTATGCATTTGCTATTTTTTAAGTCAGTCAAATCTTCCAGTTTACATAATATTTTGTTGTTTTGGGTTTTACATTTGTTCTTATTAGCTAAACCGAAATATTGTTTATTACATTTTAATGTGTGATTATAATCTATTTTTTCAATTGTTTTTCCAGATTTAATAGGTAATGCCATGATTTCCTTACATTGTTCTTTAATCACCCTAGGTATGCTGACAATATAAAGGAGAGCTCTGCCATTCGAAGCAACACTTACTTCAGCAAATTCTATGAGCTCTTCGATATTTACAAATGTTAAGCTTTCTTCAGCATATGTTTCAATAATATTTATTTCTGCTGGTGATAAAATTAAAGAATTTATTGTATTGGCTTTAGCCCAATCTATTGCATAAATGATATTTGTAATTTCTTCTCTTAATAGACTCAGTTTAAATTTTGTTACTTCTATTTCTTTTACTTTATCTTCCGTTTCCGGTTTTTTATGTAATAGTAAAATGTTAGTTATTTTAATCAAATCGTTTATCTTATTTTCTACTAGCTTATTAATTACTACTTGTTTGTTATTATTTTTGAGCTGTTCATTAATTTTATCGATTACAATTTTATGGTCCTGGTGATCTGGGGTACCCGCGAGCCACTTCCACGCTGTTCCAAGTATGTCAAGAGAGCGTTTAGCCCTGAACTTTATAGGCTTTAATCTTTTGATTTCATTCTCGATTCGGGTTATTTCGTAAATAAGGAAGGGGTAATACGGGTTTGTTTTAGTTGAATTTAGTACGACCTCCTTTAACACCGACAATGCCTGTTCATACTTTTCTACTTCTACAACATGTATAATTTTGAACGTGCCGTTCTGCCTCGCTGCCATCCCAGTTTCCAGCATTACTACTCTTGATTTTGAGTAGTCCAGGATAGTCGTATGTCCCAAACATACTGGTATCAACATTAACCTGTCGAAGATGGATATTGGTCAATATTTCAACTGGTTTTTATGTACTATCCTGCCTGACCTTGTTTTAATCTTTGTATTCAAATCTTCAGCTACCGTTTCCTTTTTATATCTTGGTGTTAGCTTAGAACCCAATCTCTTGTTTATTTTGACATAAATTATTTCTCCTGGGTCATAAATTTTTATGGGTTCTTTACTCTTGTTATGGTATTGTAAGTCTGCAGATTGTTTGTCTAAAATTCTCTTTGAAGTTTTTTGTCTTTCTAGTGCTAGTTTTTCCGGAGAGTGTGCCAAGTCTAATGCGAAAAAGGTTTCTATTGGTTTTTTGTTAGTTGTACTGTGGATCGTTCTATTGTATTCGTCTACTGCTCTGAATATTAGGTCTTCAAATTCTAATTCCGGATGCTCAACCTTTAGGCATCTCATTAATTCCGTGAATGTGGAATGGAATCTTTCTACCTGACCATTGCTAGACGAAGTATACGGTGGAGTTGTGTGTACATTTATACCCAATTGATCGTTCAAAAGGAACTTTATTGATGCGGAGTTCAACGATTTTTCATTGTCCATTACCACTGTTTTGGTTGCTCCAAAGGCTACCAATAACTCACGTAGTGGTACCTTTAAGTGCTCTGCTGCTTTTGAATTCACTAACTTTATTTGTGCATATTTTGAAAATTTGTCTATTGCCGTTAAGATGGTTTTATTCTGAGTCGAGTAGAGGTCTATGTGGATTATTTCTCCTGGATAATTTGGTATAGGTGTTGACTGGATTTCTTGGTTTGGGGGGGTGTCTTTGGTATTTAGAGAGTTTGCATGTTTGGCATGCTTTTACTATTGCTTCTATTTTTTTTCCTCATTCCTGGAAAAAAAGACTTTAGATAAAATTTGTTTTTTGTTCTCTATTGCATTTCTATGTGCTCTGGTATGTTCTTTAGTTATGATCTCTTGCTGCTCACTGTTCTCATGGACATCTGTAGTTTGGATCTGTGTAAACCTAACTTTATAATTCTTAAAATGTTCTGGGAATATCAGCTGAATTTTTCCCATGATACTTTCTGAAGTGAAAATACCATTCACTATTCTAGGGTCTAATTTTGCTTTTAAGATTTCTACGAGATCACTTTCCGAATAATTTCTTCGAACTACCGTATGCCTGTGATAAGTGGGGAATGGTAATTCAAATGTCGTGCTTTCGTTTTCGTTTGTGAGGAGTATTAGTTGGTTCTTAAATACATTGATAGGGATGTCCATAGTCGGTATTAATTCATGCCCTGAGCTTTCGTCGCTATGCATAGTAGCTGCCGACGTACTACTGGCATTTATGCTAGTAGGGTTTCTCGAAAGTGCGTCTGCTACTACATTGGAGCTACCCGGTTTATACTTCAGCTCGTAATTGTATTCCTCTAGGTAACTCTTCCATTTTTTCAGCTTCGTGTTGTTGTTTTTAGGACTCAGCGCATAGGTAAGTGGTTGATGGTCTGTGTAAATGACCACTTTTGATTTCCCGTAAAGGTACATCCTCAATTTTTCTAAGGCCCATACTATGGCCAACATTTCCCTTTCATTCGTTGCGTAATTTTCCTCTGTCTTGGATAATGCTCTTGATATGAATGTGATTGGTCTGCCATTCTGTTCTAATGAGGCACCTATCGCTATATTCGAAGCATCTGTAGTCAGATGAAATTCTTTACTGAAATCGGGGTACGCTAACAATACATCCTGCGAGACTAGTGCATTCTTGACTTTTGTGAAAGAGTCTAGTTCTTCTTTACCAAAACGAATCTCAATTTTGTTAGAGACATTCTTCTTTGTTCTCCCGTGCTCACCACGTAACAGATTTGTGAGTGGTCTTGCTAGCTTTGCGAAGTCTTTAATGAACCGCCTATAGTAACTAGCTAAACCCAAGAATGATCTTAATTGCTTCAAATTTTTTGGTATAGGAAAATTCTTTATTGCTTGTACTTTCTCCGGATTAGTTTTAACACCTTCGCTTGATATCACCACACCTAGGAAATCAACGCTGTGCTTTAAAAATTTGCACTTATCGACTTGCACTTTCATATTGGCTTCAGCTAAGGTAGAGAATACCTGGGCCAGATGGCTAAAATGTTCCTCCTCTGTTTTGCTGAATATTATGATGTCGTCGATGTACACATAACATATTTTCCCTATATGTTCTCTTAAGATATCATCGAGGGCTCTCTGGAATATGGCAGGGGAGTTTTTCAACCCAAAGGGGAGTCTGGTAAATTCATATTTTCCTCCATTTATAAAAAATGCTGTTTTTTCAATGTCGGATTCCTTTAGAGGGATCTGATGAAATCCACTCTTTAGGTCAAGAACGGAGAAGTATTTATTGTTGCCCAATTGAGCAATCATTTCTCCAATTTCTGGGATAGGGTATCTATCCGAAATAGTGACCGAATTTAGTTTTCTATAATCTATGACCATCCTATACTTCTTTTTTCCTGAACTGTCACTTTTTTTCGGAACAATCCATACAGGAGAGCCATAGGGCGACCGTGAGGGTCGTATTATACCATCTTTTAGTAGTTCCTGAATTTGTTCTTCTACTACTTCTTTCAAAGATGCTGGATACGGGTAATGTTTCGAATAGACTGGAGTGTCTGATGACGTTCGAATTTCACCTTGAACGTTGGTGGTATAAGTCAGCTTCATGTCTGGACTTGCAAATAGGGCTTTGTATTCCTCCTGAAGTGCCTCTAGCTTTGACTTTTGATTACCCGATAGTTGATCTGAATTGATCGTGTGGACCTGCTGAGCTCGCATCTGTCTCACTTTAACAACATGAGAGTTGTTGACTTGTAATAAATCTTTTCCCACATCTATAATAGCATTTAGTTCTTTCAATGTGTCGTTACCTAGGATTCCGTGAAATGATTTCAGATTTGGTAGTAAAAAAAAAAATTATGGGTTTATTAGGCTCATTAAAGAGACCCAGGTGGACGTGCTCTGTAATTAGGATGCGTCCACTCACAGAATTCGCGTAAAATTTATGTTCATTTGGTTTTATATTTTTTGCTACTTCAGGTTGGATATAATTTTTATTTGAACCGGTATCTATTAAGAAATACTGTTCCGTCTTTGTCCCGGACTACAAAGTACGGCAAAGAGGAACATTTCATCCTAAAAAATTGACAGTGTCTTCAATTTGTGGGAGAGAATCTTGAACTGTAGGTTGTGATATTTCCCTATCTTGCGGACTTAATTCGGACGGGCCACTTTGAGTGGTAAGGTATTCTTGCTGTTGTTCATACTCTGAAAATTGTGAGTATGGGACTAATTGGAAATAGTCTTCTTGTTCTTGATACTCGGACAACTGGGCTTCAGTTACATTGACCTGAAATTCTTCTGGTAGTGGGTCACTGTATTGCCCTTCTTGAACTTCAGCTCCGATGTGGAACTGTCTCTGGACTTTATTTGGGAAATTTGTATTAAAAGGATTTACTCTTTTTAATAGAACTGGTTGTGTAGGAGTTATGTTTGGCCTATTCATATAATTCACATTTCTTGTCATTATAGAACCGTCTACATCCATTGGTGTAGGCTTAGGTTGAGGCTTTGGGGCAAGTGGTCTAGGTGGTGTGTTGAAGAATGTTTGATTACTATTACGGAAGGGAATATTTTGGGAAATACCCTGGTTCTGAGAAAAATTATTTTGTGGTGTAAAGGTGCTTGGAATCTGTCTAGGATTGTACCAATTTACGTTATTATTATGTGGTTTCGGTGGAAGTACCGGAGGGTATGACCATTGTGGAGGGTTGTTAATTCTGGTATATTGTCCCGTCTTGTGTGTTGAATTTGGGCGAGGGTGTTGATAACCTGAGCCAATCGAGTTTTTAGTATGTTTATTAGTCAAATCTTCTATCATTTGCAACGCATGCTTCAAATTGAGAGGTTGCGCTAGACTTATTCTATCGGACAAATCGCCGTTCAGGCCCCTGATAAATGTGTCTAAGGCTCTGTCCCTTATTTGTTTTGACAAGACTGCCATGACTTCAGGGCCATGTCCCATATTCTTCATTTGACTAATAATTAAGGACATTTGATGATTTACCGCAAGGTAAAACTCGTGGATTGTACTATTCTTTTGACTCATAGAGAACAATTGATACTCCAATGTGCCCAAATCTCGTCTGTCTGAGTACTCTTCTAAAAGGCATTTTGAGATTGCCTCCCAATGTAGCGCGGTATCATTTACTTTCAATACAATGTTCGCATGCCCTGTGATCTTATCTCTGACTGTTAGTAAAATCGCGAAATATTTTGGCGTACCTTGCAAGGGAGCGAAGGCATTCATTACACGCGAGGTTGAAGCAAACCAAGTTGTGAATTCTGCTGGGTTTCCAGAGAATTCTTTAAGGCCTTTCACTAAATCTGGAACCTTATCTACCTCATTCCAATTGTCTTGTAAATTCAGAGTTAAGTCTCTGTATTCTGAAGTTATTGGCTGGGCTAGTTTTATTTGTTCAATATAAGATCCCATTCTAGCTGTTAAAAGACTATCAACTACTGCGTCTAACCCTTGTATGGATATAGCCTCAATACTTCTGTTTGCAGCGGTTGAGGTTGACGCACCCTGTGACTCTGTCGTAGGGCGACCTCCTGACTGAAGGACTGCGGCTTTTACCCAATTGTCGGTTTCAGACATTTTCAATTTCAAAGGAGATTAATTCACTTCAAAAAAAAAACAAACGATTGTATTACGCGTCAAATAATTATTCGAAAAAAACAAGAAAATTTGTTCGCGACGCGATACCGTTTAGAGAAAAGTTTTGATGGAAATGGCTTTTGGTTTAAAATTTTTGTTAGTAGAGATGGTTATTGTAATTGTTGGTTAGTTTTTCGTTTCTTATAATGCTAATTCGTTTCTTATTTGAAAAAAAATTGTTCCTTAAGATAGTATTCGTCTCTTATTTTTTTTTTTTTTTTTTAAATTTGGTTCTTAATATTTTAATTCGATTCTGTTTTGATTTTTCTTTTTAAATATTGTTTCTTTCTTTTCCTTTTTTAATTTTTCTTAGTTTCGACTTAACTTACATTAAAAATAGTTTCATTTCGGTGCTTGTATCAGTTGGTCGGTTGGGGTCCTCGCTTTTCCCTCGTTGGGTACTAACGCTCCAGTTCCAGACACTTTTGTACCGATTTCCCTTCGAACGGATACTAAAGGGATGCAGCGATCAGTTTTTATTGTAACCCCGTCTGACCTCAGCGAAGTTTTTATTGGCACTGCGTATATTTCGGTTATCGTTCAGAAGGCGTATTTATTTGCGTTCACTTTTGATTAACACTTATCACAATTGCCGTTTCACTTCACTTGATCAACTTTTAAACGCGGGGTCCCTGCTCGGGCGCCAATTAAACACAATCTTAGTTAGCCGCACAAAAAATAAAGTTTTTATTTGATTTATTCTTTACTGAGTACACATTTACAAATCTATTTTTTTACTGGAAGACTTTGTGACTACTAGACTGAACCAAGATCGCGGAGCTCTAACGAAGTGACAAGTTTGTACTAGGATTAAAGACTGATTTGAATAGATCGATTATGTTTGACTGAAGCCTCCGCTTTCGGGCGTCGATGGTGACAGCGACGCTTGTTGAGTCTAAGGGTCAACGCGAGCGTGGGATCTGCTTAATCATGAAATTGATTTGGGCGACGTGACGGCTGGTGCACCGAACATGATGCTTATTGCCGAATCGATGTTTAACATGAAATCGATTTGGGCGACGTGACGGCTGGTGCACCGAACATGATGCTTATTGCCGAAATAGTTTATGGGATTGGGCGGCTTGCTGTTGATGTACCGAATTTGGCACCATTCCCCTAGGAATGTTTAGTCTGTCGATTGTGTGAAGATGATTGTGTGTTGCAAGGTTATCGGGTGACATTCTTGGCGTTGCCTTCTATGATCGTGCCGATGCTCGTTATGTTAACTCTTGAGTGTTCTCTATGGGTGTGGTGTGAGTGTGATTGTGATGGTGAAGCATATCTGGTCCTAACTTATATTCTTAAGTTAGTATTTTTCTTTTTTCTCTATATGCACCCTAATGCGATTCCAAAAGACAGCAGCATAGAAAAAGTTGACAATATATTAGATCATGAATCTAAAGTAGCGGATTCAACCGCGAATGTCATAAATAATGTTGAAACTGTCTCGGTTGATTTGAAAATCATAACCTTAATGCTTATAATAATTGTTATTCTTTTATTAACAAACGTTTTAACAAAACTATATAAGTTGCACAATAAGTGCCTTAAGAAAAAATATTCCAGTAGGGCAGATAACCTAGATGTTGTTTAAGATGATAGACATAGTAGAAAAAGTGTATAATAGAGAACCCAATTTTAGAATAAATTCTTTGATAATATTGAGTAAATATTACGAATTTATAAAAATTGGTGATTTCGAAGACGAATATATAGATACTTTTAATTGTGCGGCAAGCCCATTAATAATATGTAACAACAAAATAGAAAAGGGCATAGTAATAAATACATTACCATATGTAATGGTAAAAACAGTAGAAGAAAACCATGACATCCTTGGTTATACAACACTAATTTTGATACGATTGCACCGCTGAATGTTGTAGACAAAATATGGAATGGAATACGTTAGCACGAAAGAAAAATGATCACAAAGATAAATTTGAAAAACCTTTTAAATGTATTAACTCAGATAAAGTCATAAGACCTGAAACTTTGATAAACCATGCTCAAATACTGACAACACAGTATAATAACATATTATCAATAGTAAACAAATCTAATAAGAAATTAGCAAAAGAGCATAGGCATCATTACCACTGTTTTGGTTGCTCCAAAGGCTACCAATAACTCACGTAGTGGTACCTTTAAGTGCTCTGCTGCTTTTGAATTCACTAACTTTATTTGTGCATATTTTGAAAATTTGTCTATTGCCGTTAAGATGGTTTTATTCTGAGTCGAGTAGAGGTCTATGTGGATTATTTCTCCTGGATAATTTGGTATAGGTGTTGACTGGATTTCTTGGTTTGGGGGGTGTCTTTGGTATTTAGAGAGTTTGCATGTTTGGCATGCTTTTACTATTGCTTCTATTTTTTTCCTCATTCCTGGAAAAAAGACTTTAGATAAAATTTGTTTTTTGTTCTCTATTGCATTTCTATGTGCTCTGGTATGTTCTTTAGTTATGATCTCTTGCTGCTCACTGTTCTCATGGACATCTGTAGTTTGGATCTGTGTAAACCTAACTTTATAATTCTTAAAATGTTCTGGGAATATCAGCTGAATTTTTCCCATGATACTTTCTGAAGTGAAAATACCATTCACTATTCTAGGGTCTAATTTTGCTTTTAAGATTTCTACGAGATCACTTTCCGAATAATTTCTTCGAACTACCGTATGCCTGTGATAAGTGGGGAATGGTAATTCAAATGTCGTGCTTTCGTTTTCGTTTGTGAGGAGTATTAGTTGGTTCTTAAATACATTGATAGGGATGTCCATAGTCGGTATTAATTCATGCCCTGAGCTTTCGTCGCTATGCATAGTAGCTGCCGACGTACTACTGGCATTTATGCTAGTAGGGTTTCTCGAAAGTGCGTCTGCTACTACATTGGAGCTACCCGGTTTATACTTCAGCTCGTAATTGTATTCCTCTAGGTAACTCTTCCATTTTTTCAGCTTCGTGTTGTTGTTTTTAGGACTCAGCGCATAGGTAAGTGGTTGATGGTCTGTGTAAATGACCACTTTTGATTTCCCGTAAAGGTACATCCTCAATTTTTCTAAGGCCCATACTATGGCCAACATTTCCCTTTCATTCGTTGCGTAATTTTCCTCTGTCTTGGATAATGCTCTTGATATGAATGTGATTGGTCTGCCATTCTGTTCTAATGAGGCACCTATCGCTATATTCGAAGCATCTGTAGTCAGATGAAATTCTTTACTGAAATCGGGGTACGCTAACAATACATCCTGCGAGACTAGTGCATTCTTGACTTTTGTGAAAGAGTCTAGTTCTTCTTTACCAAAACGAATCTCAATTTTGTTAGAGACATTCTTCTTTGTTCTCCCGTGCTCACCACGTAACAGATTTGTGAGTGGTCTTGCTAGCTTTGCGAAGTCTTTAATGAACCGCCTATAGTAACTAGCTAAACCCAAGAATGATCTTAATTGCTTCAAATTTTTTGGTATAGGAAAATTCTTTATTGCTTGTACTTTCTCCGGATTAGTTTTAACACCTTCGCTTGATATCACCACACCTAGGAAATCAACGCTGTGCTTTAAAAATTTGCACTTATCGACTTGCACTTTCATATTGGCTTCAGCTAAGGTAGAGAATACCTGGGCCAGATGGCTAAAATGTTCCTCCTCTGTTTTGCTGAATATTATGATGTCGTCGATGTACACATAACATATTTTCCCTATATGTTCTCTTAAGATATCATCGAGGGCTCTCTGGAATATGGCAGGGGAGTTTTTCAACCCAAAGGGGAGTCTGGTAAATTCATATTTTCCTCCATTTATAAAAAATGCTGTTTTTTCAATGTCGGATTCCTTTAGAGGGATCTGATGAAATCCACTCTTTAGGTCAAGAACGGAGAAGTATTTATTGTTGCCCAATTGAGCAATCATTTCTCCAATTTCTGGGATAGGGTATCTATCCGAAATAGTGACCGAATTTAGTTTTCTATAATCTATGACCATCCTATACTTCTTTTTTCCTGAACTGTCACTTTTTTTCGGAACAATCCATACAGGAGAGCCATAGGGCGACCGTGAGGGTCGTATTATACCATCTTTTAGTAGTTCCTGAATTTGTTCTTCTACTACTTCTTTCAAAGATGCTGGATACGGGTAATGTTTCGAATAGACTGGAGTGTCTGATGACGTTCGAATTTCACCTTGAACGTTGGTGGTATAAGTCAGCTTCATGTCTGGACTTGCAAATAGGGCTTTGTATTCCTCCTGAAGTGCCTCTAGCTTTGACTTTTGATTACCCGATAGTTGATCTGAATTGATCGTGTGGACCTGCTGAGCTCGCATCTGTCTCACTTTAACAACATGAGAGTTGTTGACTTGTAATAAATCTTTTCCCACATCTATAATAGCATTTAGTTCTTTCAATGTGTCGTTACCTAGGATTCCGTGAAATGATTTCAGATTTGGTAGTAAAAAAAAAATTATGGGTTTATTAGGCTCATTAAAGAGACCCAGGTGGACGTGCTCTGTAATTAGGATGCGTCCACTCACAGAATTCGCGTAAAATTTATGTTCATTTGGTTTTATATTTTTTGCTACTTCAGGTTGGATATAATTTTTATTTGAACCGGTATCTATTAAGAAATTATATACTGTTCCGTCTTTGTCCCGGACTACAAAGTACGGCAAAGAGGAACATTTCATCCTAAAAAATTGACAGTGTCTTCAATTTGTGGGAGAGAATCTTGAACTGTAGGTTGTGATATTTCCCTATCTTGCGGACTTAATTCGGACGGGCCACTTTGAGTGGTAAGGTATTCTTGCTGTTGTTCATACTCTGAAAATTGTGAGTATGGGACTAATTGGAAATAGTCTTCTTGTTCTTGATACTCGGACAACTGGGCTTCAGTTACATTGACCTGAAATTCTTCTGGTAGTGGGTCACTGTATTGCCCTTCTTGAACTTCAGCTCCGATGTGGAACTGTCTCTGGACTTTATTTGGGAAATTTGTATTAAAAGGATTTACTCTTTTTAATAGAACTGGTTGTGTAGGGAGTTATGTTTGGCCTATTCATATAATTCACATTTCTTGTCATTATAGAACCGTCTACATCCATTGGTGTAGGCTTAGGTTGAGGCTTTGGGGCAAGTGGTCTAGGTGGTGTGTTGAAGAATGTTTGATTACTATTACGGAAGGGAATATTTTGGGAAATACCCTGGTTCTGAGAAAAATTATTTTGTGGTGTAAAGGTGCTTGGAATCTGTCTAGGATTGTACCAATTTACGTTATTATTATGTGGTTTCGGTGGAAGTACCGGAGGGTATGACCATTGTGGAGGGTTGTTAATTCTGGTATATTGTCCCGTCTTGTGTGTTGAATTTGGGCGAGGGTGTTGATAACCTGAGCCAATCGAGTTTTTAGTATGTTTATTAGTCAAATCTTCTATCATTTGCAACGCATGCTTCAAATTGAGAGGTTGCGCTAGACTTATTCTATCGGACAAATCGCCGTTCAGGCCCCTGATAAATGTGTCTAAGGCTCTGTCCCTTATTTGTTTTGACAAGACTGCCATGACTTCAGGGCCATGTCCCATATTCTTCATTTGACTAATAATTAAGGACATTTGATGATTTACCGCAAGGTAAAACTCGTGGATTGTACTATTCTTTTGACTCATAGAGAACAATTGATACTCCAATGTGCCCAAATCTCGTCTGTCTGAGTACTCTTCTAAAAGGCATTTTGAGATTGCCTCCCAATGTAGCGCGGTATCATTTACTTTCAATACAATGTTCGCATGCCCTGTGATCTTATCTCTGACTGTTAGTAAAATCGCGAAATATTTTGGCGTACCTTGCAAGGGAGCGAAGGCATTCATTACACGCGAGGTTGAAGCAAACCAAGTTGTGAATTCTGCTGGGTTTCCAGAGAATTCTTTAAGGCCTTTCACTAAATCTGGAACCTTATCTACCTCATTCCAATTGTCTTGTAAATTCAGAGTTAAGTCTCTGTATTCTGAAGTTATTGGCTGGGCTAGTTTTATTTGTTCAATATAAGATCCCATTCTAGCTGTTAAAAGACTATCAACTACTGCGTCTAACCCTTGTATGGATATAGCCTCAATACTTCTGTTTGCAGCGGTTGAGGTTGACGCACCCTGTGACTCTGTCGTAGGGCGACCTCCTGACTGAAGGACTGCGGCTTTTACCCAATTGTCGGTTTCAGACATTTTCAATTTCAAAGGAGATTAATTCACTTCAAAAAAAAAACAAACGATTGTATTACGCGTCAAATAATTATTCGAAAAAAACAAGAAAATTTGTTCGCGACGCGATACCGTTTAGAGAAAAGTTTTGATGGAAATGGCTTTTGGTTTAAAATTTTTGTTAGTAGAGATGGTTATTGTAATTGTTGGTTAGTTTTTCGTTTCTTATAATGCTAATTCGTTTCTTATTTGAAAAAAAAATTGTTCCTTAAGATAGTATTCGTCTCTTATTTTTTTTTTTTTTTTTTTAAATTTGGTTCTTAATATTTTAATTCGATTCTGTTTTGATTTTTCTTTTTAAATATTGTTTCTTTCTTTTCCTTTTTTAATTTTTCTTAGTTTCGACTTAACTTACATTAAAAATAGTTTCATTTCGGTGCTTGTATCAGTTGGTCGGTTGGGGTCCTCGCTTTTCCCTCGTTGGGTACTAACGCTCCAGTTCCAGACACTTTTGTACCGATTTCCCTTCGAACGGATACTAAAGGGATGCAGCGATCAGTTTTTATTGTAACCCCGTCTGACCTCAGCGAAGTTTTTATTGGCACTGCGTATATTTCGGTTATCGTTCAGAAGGCGTATTTATTTGCGTTCACTTTTGATTAACACTTATCACAATTGCCGTTTCACTTCACTTGATCAACTTTTAAACGCGGGGTCCCTGCTCGGGCGCCAATTAAACACAATCTTAGTTAGCCGCACAAAAAATAAAGTTTTTATTTGATTTATTCTTTACTGAGTACACATTTACAAATCTATTTTTTTACTGGAAGACTTTGTGACTACTAGACTGAACCAAGATCGCGGAGCTCTAACGAAGTGACAAGTTTGTACTAGGATTAAAGACTGATTTGAATAGATCGATTATGTTTGACTGAAGCCTCCGCTTTCGGGCGTCGATGGTGACAGCGACGCTTGTTGAGTCTAAGGGTCAACGCGAGCGTGGGATCTGCTTAATCATGAAATTGATTTGGGCGACGTGACGGCTGGTGCACCGAACATGATGCTTATTGCCGAATCGATGTTTAACATGAAATCGATTTGGGCGACGTGACGGCTGGTGCACCGAACATGATGCTTATTGCCGAAATAGTTTATGGGATTGGGCGGCTTGCTGTTGATGTACCGAATTTGGCACCATTCCCCTAGGAATGTTTAGTCTGTCGATTGTGTGAAGATGATTGTGTGTTGCAAGGTTATCGGGTGACATTCTTGGCGTTGCCTTCTATGATCATGCCGATGCTCGTTATGTTAACTCTTGAGTGTTCTCTATGGGTGTGGTGTGAGTGTGATTGTGATGGTGAAGCATATCTGGTCCTAACTTATATTCTTAAGTTAGTATTTTTTTCTTTTTCTCTATATGCACCCTAATGCGATTCCAAAAGACAGCAGCATAGAAAAAGTTGACAATATATTAGATCATGAATCTAAAGTAGCGGATTCAACCGCGAATGTCATAAATAATGTTGAAACTGTCTCGGTTGATTTGAAAATCATAACCTTAATGCTTATAATAATTGTTATTCTTTTATTAACAAACGTTTTAACAAAACTATATAAGTTGCACAATAAGTGCCTTAAGAAAAAATATTCCAGTAGGGCAGATAACCTAGATGTTGTTTAAGATGATAGACATAGTAGAAAAAGTGTATAATAGAGAACCCAATTTTAGAATAAATTCTTTGATAATATTGAGTAAATATTACGAATTTATAAAAATTGGTGATTTCGAAGACGAATATATAGATACTTTTAATTGTGCGGCAAGCCCATTAATAATATGTAACAACAAAATAGAAAAGGGCATAGTAATAAATACATTACCATATGTAATGGTAAAAACAGTAGAAGAAAACCATGACATCCTTGGTTATACAACACTAATTTTGATACGATTGCACCGCTGAATGTTGTAGACAAAATATGGAATGGAATACGTTAGCACGAAAGAAAAATGATCACAAAGATAAATTTGAAAAACCTTTTAAATGTATTAACTCAGATAAAGTCATAAGACCTGAAACTTTGATAAACCATGCTCAAATACTGACAACACAGTATAATAACATATTATCAATAGTAAACAAATCTAATAAGAAATTAGCAAAAGAGCATAGGCATCAGTGTGAAAAACTGATAAAATCATTGAAAATAAGATTGAACAATATTAGTACTAGACGAAATATTGTAATAGTAATTCCAGAAGATCAAAGTCAGCCAGCTGAAATTGACGAAAGCCAATTAGCAGATTTGGACGAGTCCAAACCAATTATTGATACTGAAAGTGATATCGATAGTGACATCGAAACACTTGAAGAAAGTACAATGGCTAACCAAGTGGAATTAGACAGGCAATATGTTAGACAGGTTTCCACTTCAGTTCCTGAATTTGATGGTAAAAAGTTATCATTAAACAGATTCCTAACTGCATTACGCATTGTGGAAAGAACTAAGGGAGACCAAGAGGATATAGCAGTTGAGGTTATAAAATCAAAAATAACCGGCACAATCCTCTATAAAGTAGAAAATGAAACCACTATTGCAGGAATAATATATAAGCTCAAAAAAAATGTAAAAGGAGAATCTCCTGACGTCTTAAAGGCGAAACTAATGAACATAAAACAAAAAGGCAAAACTGCTTCCCAGTATGCAACCGAAATGGATAATTTGCGGAAGCAACTGGAGGCAGCCTTTATTGATAACGGATTAGACCCAATCAATGCGGAAAAATTCTCTACAAGCGAGTCTGTTTCTGCAATGATTAAAAATTGCGAGCACGAAAAACTCAAAGTAATATTAGAAGCTGGAAACTTTGTAACTTTCAATGATGTAATGGGTAAATATATCCATTGCAGCACGGAAATGACTGGAAGTGCAAATACAGTATTATTTCAACGAGGCCGCAATAATAGAGGAGGTAGTAACCATTACCAAAGAGGTAGAGGCAATGGCCGCGGAAACTACAACTCCAACTATAACAATTACAATAACAGAAACAACAATAGAGGTAATGGCCGAGGTAGAAATAATTTCTACCGAGGTAACAGCCAAAACAGATACAATAACAATACCGAAAACAATAATGTCCGAGTAGCCCAAGATGCTTCGGGAAACTTGCAGACACCTCCAGATACTCGAAATTAAAAAGTAAAATATATACTGTAAACTTAAGTCTCAATAATTTTGTATCATTTAAAAATGTTCAAACAAATAAAATCATTACATTCCTAATTGATACAGGTGCAGATATTTCAATTATAAAAGAAAATTCCCATGTCTTTCATGACATACAATTCAATAAAATCATAGACATTCGAGGCATAGGTGAAGGAGTAATTAACTCCAAAGGACTAGCCTCAATTGAATTACAAACAGGGAAATACATTATTCCATATAAATTTCATTTACTACATTCAGATTTTGCAATCCCTTGCGATGGAATAATAGGACTAGATTTTATAAAGACTTTTAATTGCCAATTAGATTATAATAATTCAGAGGATTGGTTTATAATCAGACCTCCAAACCTAACGTATCCCATTAATGTACCGATAACATTTAGTTCTGGTAATAATTTAACACTTCTGCCAGCGAGATCCCAAGTGATACGCAAAATAGATTTGTCTTCAGAAGAAGAAAGCATTTTCATCCCAAATCAAGAAATTAAGCATGGTGTTTATATTGCAAACACTATTGCCCGAACCAAAAATACTTTTTTCCGATTTTTAAATACCACAGATAAATGCCAACTAGTAGGCATTAATAAAATAAAATTCGAACCGCTCTCAAAATACGATGTGGTTCAAACTTCAAATGACAATAGAACAGAGTCTGTTATTAGTAAACTAAAGAAAAATTTTCCAATCATGTTCAAAAAGCAACTTATGGAAATATGCACCGAGTATAGTGATGTGTTCGGACTTGAAACCGAACCAATCACAACCAACAACTTTTATAAACAAAAATTGAGACTTAAGGACGAAGAGCCAGTATATGTAAAAAACTATCGATGTCCGCATAGCCAAACCGAAGAAATTAAAAAACAAGTGGGAAAGTTAATTGAACAAAATATTGTTGAACCATCGATTTCACCTTACAATAGCCCACTCTTATTGGTCCCAAAGAAATCTCTTCCGGACTCTAAAGAGAAAAAATGGCGATTAGTAATTGACTATCGCCAAATAAAGAAAAAACTGCTATCAGATAAATTTCCACTCCCCAGAATTGACGATATTCTTGATCAACTGGGTAGAGCTAAATATTTTTCATGCCTTGACTTAATGTCAGGTTTCCACCAAATTGAACTTGAGGAAAGCTCGAGGAACATAACGTCTTTTTCAACAAACAATGGTTCATATCGCTTCACGAGATTACCATTTGGTTTAAAAATAGCACCTAATTCATTTCAGAGAATGATGACAATATCATTCTCGGGTTTAAGAGCCTTCACAAGCATTCCTTTATATGGCTGATTTAATCGTTATTGGTTGTTCTGAACAACACATGCTTAAAAACCTAACAGATGTTTTTACACTTTGTAGAAAACACAATTTGAAATTACATCCAGAAAAATGTTCATTTTTCATGCATGAGGCGACATTTTTAGGTCACCGATGCACCGACAAAGGAATCTTACCAGATGATACAAAATTCGATGTTATTAATAACTATCCAGTCCCTACGGACGCAGACAGTGCTAGAAGATTCGTTGCATTTTGCAATTATTATAGACGTTTCATAAAAAACTTCGCCAAATACTCACGGAATATAACAAGATTATGCAAAAAGAATGTCCCATTCGAATGGACAGCGGAATGTGAAAAGGCATTCCAGTATTTAAAAACACAACTTGTTAAACCAACCTTGTTACAGTACCCAGATTTTAGCAAAGAATTTTGTATAATCACAGATGCAAGCAAGCACGCATGTGGAGCAGTTTTAACTCAAAACTATAATGGACTCCAACTCCCAGTTGCATATGCATCAAGAGCATTCACTAAAGGTGAAAGCAATAAAAGTACAACTGAACAAGAGCTAGCAGCAATACATTGGGCAATTACACATTTCAGACCATATATATATGGCAAACATTTCACAGTAAAAACTGATCATCGCCCCTAAACATATTTATTCTCGATGATAAACCCAAGTTCAAAATTAACTCGCATGCGACTCGAATTAGAAGAATACGATTTTACAGTAGAATATCTGAGAGGAAAAGATAATTTCGTGGCAGACGCTCTGTCCAGAATTACAATAACTGATTTAATTGATATGAATAAAAAAGTCCTGAAAGTCACTACCAGGCATCAAAGTAGACAACAAAATTTCTGCGCAGAAAACAAACAAGAACTATTGCCAAGGCAAAGTCTTGAAAAAGCTTCTAAGCCCAACGTATACGAAGTCATAACAAATGACGAGGTACGAAAAGTAGTGACCTTGCGAATGACAGATTCGACATGTTTATTGAAACATGGGAAAAAGGTTATAGCGAGAATAAATGTTAGCGATTTATACTCCAATGGAATTCTAGACTTAGGTCAGTTTTTCCAAAGGCTTGAATGGCAAGCCGGTGTATATAATATCAGCCAACTAAAAGTGGCACCGAGCGAAAAGATCTTTGAATCAATTTCGATAGATACTTTCAAACATATGGGCAACAAGAATTTAAAATCATTAAGAGTAGCGCTACTCAAGCCGGTGACCCAAATATACAATGAAAAAGAAAAAGAAGATATATTGTCTACATTTCATGACGATCCAATTCAGGATGGTCACACAGGCATAAATAAAACGATAACAAAAATAAAAAGACAATATTATTGGAAAAACATGACAAAACATGTAAAAGAGTACATTAATAAATGTCCAAAATGCCTGACGTCGAAAACGACAAAACACACGAGATCATCTATGATAATTACAGAAACTCCACAATATGCTTTCGACAGAGTGATAGTAGACACAATTGGTCCAATCACTTTAATATGTGATTTGACAAAGTATTTAGTAGCAATTCCTATTGCAAATAAAAGTGCAACAACTGTCGCAAAAGCCATATTCGAATCTTTTATTCTGAAGTACGGTCCAATGAAGACGTTCATTACGGACATGGGAACAGAATACAAAAATTCCATTATAACTGACTTGTGCAAATATCAAAAAAATAGATAACATAATATCTACAGCACACCACCACCAGACATTAGTTACCGTTGAAAGAAGTCATAGGACATTCAACGAGTACATTCGTTCATATATTTCAGTAGATAAAACTGATTGGGACGTATGGTTACAGTATTTCGTGTATTGTTTTAACACAACATCATCTGTAACTCATAATTATTGTCCATATGAACTAGTATTTTGAAGACAGAATAACTTACCAATACAATTTAATAGCGTAGATAAAATAGAACCTATATATAATATAGAAGATTATTGTAAGGAAGTTAAATTTAGACTAGAAAACGCGCATAAGAGAGCTCGAATACTTTTAGAAAAAAATAAAATTAAACAGAAAGAAATAAACGATAAGAAAGTATTAGATTTTAAACTAGAAATAGGAGACCAAATTTATTTGAGAAACGAAACAGGTCACAAATTAGAATCTTCTTATATAGGACCGTTTGAGGTCATTAATATAGAAAAGAATAACAATATAATTATAAGAAACAAGAAAAATAAGGAACAAAAAGTTCATAAAGATAGACTAAAAAAGATAAATAAATAAAGAAAAAGGATAAGAATATATATATTAGGCTGTCCCAGGCTACAAGGGGAAATTTTTTTTTTTCGGAATCTCAATATGCATACCCTTTATTTTTTTCCATTTGACTCTAAAGACTTAAATATAAAATATTATTGAGATCGGATGTCATTAACCCGTGTCGACTTGCTGTCAAACTTTAAGTTTAAAAGTTAGTATGAAAGCTATATGCTCACTAAGAGAAATCTTTAATTGAATTTTTAAATTAATTAAATAATTAAAAATTAAAACATATAGTTCGCATTTATTTTCTTTTTATTATAAAAGAGACTTTAATTATCCAATTTTCTTTTCAAAGTTTTCTTTTTACAGTCCGGATATACCTGTCTGTGTTCTTGTACGCAACGTAATAAAAATTGTTTTTTCTCCTCTTGAACAGTGATCAAACCATGGAAATCTTGCATTAACTTAACCGCTCTTTCCGCCGTGTCATTGACTGCTTTCAGTTCTAGCAGCTTCTTTTTAGCCTGTAGAAACGAATTATCATTAGACCACGACGAGGGACACTTGTTCAAAAAACTGTCGTCAATATGGAGTCGATTAAACAAGAACTTGCTTTTGACAGAGACGAAGTCATCAATGTTTTTCTCTAAAATTACAAAAGATTGATCATTTATTATTATACCTATTAGCAAACTTTGTAAAAGAACAAATTCAAAGATTAATTAACTTAACAAAAAGTTGGCTGTTATTGTGGGCAGTTGGGTTTTCTCTAGTTAAGTTAGAAATCATTCTTACTCTAGTTTCTAGATTGACATCATCATCAAATAAAGCCAAAATAGATACTTCATCTGTGAAATACCACAAATGCTGGCAAAACTTCTGCAATGCTGCTTTTGAAATGCTTTTGTCTATTGTTTCGTAATTTTTCATGGCCTTAAAAAAACACAAATCCTGATACGGCGCCTTTACTGCTAAAATACATTGGAGCCAGGGTTTAACGTAGGATGTCACGATGAACAGACATAATTCCAACAGAGCTCCCTTATCCTTGTTTGAAATTCTGAATTGAGATCTAAGTAACGATATTTTCAATGAATAAGTGGCTTTCGCCATCCATCGAGCCTGGTGCATAGCACCTGGAGGCCGAATCTTAAATTTCTTCTCTGGATCTCCGCCAAGGAATATAATTGAAAGCTCAATTAATTCGCGATAGTCATCTCTAACGATATCTTTGGTTAATTCAGTTCTGTATAATGCTAGCAGTTTGTCAATTTCCGAAACATTTAAACAAGATAGCGTTTCTGAACAACTTTGAATTTTCTCGGGATCGATGTTTTTCCAGTTTTCTCGAAATTTCTTGAATAATGGAATATCTGGGCTTGTAGTTACTTGACTGATTTTTGCTTCAAACACGCCTTTAAGTACTAATTCATAAACGTGATGGCGGCAAGCAAAAACAAGCACTTCTCTACCCAGTTTTTGTTCGAGAAGCACACATGCTCCATTTATGCGGCCTGTGTTAGAAGCAGCAACAGAGAATTTGCACTTTGTCTTCAAGGTTGCAGTTTGTAATAGCATTCCAAACTGCATCTGCCTGTTCCCTCCCTGTCGAGCTATCCAACTTAGGAACAGCAATAATTTGTTCTTTATTATCATATGTAATAACTATCGATAGGCGCTCTTCTTTACTTTTACGTGAATCTAGAGCTGGCAACAGTTTTCCGTCGCAGTGCACAGTTACTGTGTCCGGGATCTTGTTTTGAAAATCAATTTTTATAGTTTCAGCTCGTTCTTTTCGCATTTCCGTACGAACTCTATGAATCAAGGACTTGTCGAAGACAAGTTTTATCGGGCTGAGAGGAGGAGCCTATTTTCTACTAATTTTATTAATTAAGAATCAGAAGATGACTTTTTTAGTGGTGGTTCCCAAGATGATGATAATGGTGCTAAGGATTAAAAATATTTAGCAGGTCGCTTTTCCTCGTCGATGATTCTAAGCCGCGTCCTTTCCTCTTTGTCTGTTACTTGTTTGTCAACTCCGGCTAAGTGACCGGGCCGACCTGGTTCTCTTTGGCGCTGCAAGAAGATCTTATCTTCATTTCTTTTAATCGATTGAAGAGCATCGGCATGTGCTATGTCAAACAAATTGCTTAAGTTTGAAACAAATTCATTTCTTGAGTTTTTTTTTCGCATTTTTTTGTAATTCTCTCCAAACTTGGTATAAGTTAACTAGTGTTTTAACACAGTTGGGTATTGATCTTGTCGGTATACGTGCCTTTTCCCAATAAATAATACACTCACGAATTGTGAGATTTGCACTTTCACTGACATTTAACTTTACTTCACCAATATTATAAAAGAAAACTGCCAGTACTTGCCCGTTAGAGGGAAGTTTAGAACCGGTGATTTGATGTTTTACGTACCCTACTAAAAATATTTACGTTTTGGAACTTCGTAACTCCATTGACATGTTCACTACACGAAAACAACGCGATGACTAATAAAACAAACAAGTAATTACACGCAATCAAAGCGACAGGGTGCTTGCGCCATACTATACAAGCACCGACATGTTTGCGATCAACTCGGCACGTGTTGCCGTTATTCTAAATAGTCGAAACTTTATTTTCAGATGGTTTTAGACCATACAAACAAAATAAGAGGGTATGCGTTAAAAAAAAAAAACATTTTAATTTTTTTGGGACACTCTTATATATATTTATACATATTGAAAAAAAAAATTAAAAAAAAAAAAAAAAAAAAATTATTAATTTAAAAAAAAAAAAAATTAATTAATATAATTATTTCTAATTTACAAAGAACAAAACATTTTTTTGATTAAAAAAAAAAAAAAAAAAATTTTAAATTAAAAATATACAACATAGTACCACTAACCATAGAATACATACATAGATGCGTCAAACTCAAGATTTTTTGATTACAAACGCTACCCTGAGCCTGGAACCCCAGAGAACTTCGGCAAAAGCCGAACAGCGTAGAACCCCAGAGAGCGGCCGCTGCGAGAGCGAAAAAATTCGCTCACAGCAGTGTCGCTACGCATCGAAAATAATTCAGTCTGGCACAGACTACCGAACGACGCAGGCAGCTCTATGTCGCTTGTCATTTCGTTCTGTCTATGTATGTGTACACTCGTCGGTACATGCTCATGCTTCGTAGTGTGTGTGTGTGACGTGAAGTTGTACAACACCGCATTTCAATAGCTCGTTCGACAAAAATTTTTAATTTTCGACAAAACAGCGACTAAGCGAATAGGACATGCCCCTGTGGAAAGAATATCAAAAAATATTGGGATCAGTTTTGTATGTAGCCCGGTGGCTGTGTCAATAGAGTGCTCGCTTGGCGATCGGGCAGCCGGGGTTCGACTCTCAGCTTGGCCAAAGTTTTTTATACATATTGTTTTATATATTTTTGATACATTTTTATTTACTTTTTACTATTAAAATTGTTTAGAATATATTAAATATAAATTTAATTAAATATATATTATTGAGTATACAAATATTGAAAACCTGCATAATAAAGGTCGCCGCTCGAATTCGTTACCGATTGCAATGTACAGTATGTACATACAATCGGTATCCAGGGAACACCACGAGGAGGCCATTGCAATAGCAATGGGGTCATTTACGAATGACCTTCGAGCGGCGACCTTTATTATGCAGGTTTTCAATATTTGTATACTCAATAATATATATTTAATTAAATTTATATTTAATATATTCTAAACAATTTTAATAGTAAAAAGTAAATAAAAATGTATCAAAAAAATATATAAAACAATATGTATAAAAAACTTTGGCCAAGCTGAGAGTCGAACCCCGGCTGCCCGATCGCCAAGCGAGCACTCTATTGACACAGCCACCGGGCTACATACAAAACTGATCCCAATATTTTTTGATATTCTTTCCACAGGGGCATGTCCTATTCGCTTAGTCGCTGTTTTGTCGAAAATTAAAAATTTTTGTCGAACGAGCTATTGAAATGCGGTGTTGTACAACTTCACGTCACACACACACACTACGAAGCATGAGCATGTACCGACGAGTGTACACATACATAGACAGAACGAAATGACAAGCGACATAGAGCTGCCTGCGTCGTTCGGTAGTCTGTGCCAGACTGAATTATTTTCGATGCGTAGCGACACTGCTGTGAGCGAATTTTTTCGCTCTCGCAGCGGCCGCCTCTGGGGTTCTACGCTGTTCGGCTTTTGCCGAAGTTCTCTGGGGTTCCAGGCTCAGGGTAGCGTTTGTAATCAAAAAATCTTGAGTTTGACGCATCTATGTATTCTATGGTTAGTGATAGTACTGTATTTAGGACACACCAGATTCACTCAACAACACTACATCAACCCGAACGACATAACACCGTGTCCAAACTGCAACTCAACATCCGACCAAAACATAGAACGCGTACTAAATAAAGTAAGTAAGTCGTCTCGCCGACTTAGGTATACCATACACCAGTAAAACAAATATTTCAAATTTGTAATAACTAATGCATTTGCCTATTTTAAAAAATTCTGTTCACATGCTTTTTATAAGCATATCTCAGTATGTCGCGCACTTATGCATATAAGCACCATAGCGCCCCCACCCTCCAACGGCCATCGCCGGCCTTATGGAAAAACGTTTATATGCATAACTCACCTATTTTTTGTCCGATTTTGATCAAATTTGGTATTTTGCTGGCTATTATAAAATTTAAGTGTGCCAAATTTGATTGTACAAGGTAAAAAATTACGGGAGATAATCGAGTTTTTCAAATTTCGGGGGCGGAAAGGGGCGTGGCAAAATCTTTATACATACAAAATGTGCGCATTTACTATGCAAATATACATACCTAATTTGGTGTCTCTAGCTGCAATAGTTTTTGAGATAAACGTTTTTTTTTTAATTGCGGGGGTGGAAAGGGGCGTGGCAAAAATTTGAAATAAACTTGATCACTCTACATACTACACGAGCCTACATTCCAAATTTGGTGGCTCTATCTCTTATAGTCTCCGAGAACTAGGCGTTCATACGGACGGACAGACGGACAGACGGACATGGCTATATCGACTTGGCTGTTCTTGTTGATCAAGAATATATATACTTTATGGGGTCGGAAAAGCTTCCTTCTGCCTGTTACATACATTTTGGCGACTTTAATATACCATTTCACCCTATGGGTGTATGGTATAAAAACTGCCCTGCAACCTCCCACATTAGGGAAGAAATCTTTGAACAATTTTGCCCCATATCAATCCTTGCAAACCCTACTCCAACAAACCTCTTAATGATTATAAACTACCTCAAAAAAAAAAAAAAACAAATTACTACCACATCCTATAGGTTTAAATTTATAAAATATAATTAATCATACAAATTGGAAATGTAAATAAATAATTAAAATGGGTAAATGAAATAGTTAAACTAAATATGTATGTAAATATGTAAATACACAAGCCGAAGGCCCAAGCAGCTAGCGCTTAGTAACTAAGTTCCGACTAATTTGTAATTAGTCCTAACTCTAAGATAAATATATAAATAAATAAATGTATATGTAACTATGTATGCTCTCTCACGAGAAGCGTTAAAGAAAACAATGACTCGATGAGAGACAAATAGAAGTTAGTCGCGAATAAACTGCACAACCAACCACACGCATTCTGTTTTCTTATTCCAATAGGTTATGGACCCAGGCAACGTGCCTATGTGGTTGCTGTGGTAATTTCTGGAAGAAATTAGTTTTCGCGCTGTGTTCTAGACATATGTATGTACATACATACATATACGAGTATAATGTCGGCATTATATCAGATTGATAAACTCGAGGAGGGTAATTATGTCTCGTGGTGCATCCAGATGAAAAGTGTGCTGGTGCATGCGGATTTGTGGAATTTTTCGTCAGGCGTATGGGCAAGGCCAACTACGGGGGAGAACACCGAATGGACGACTCTGGATCAAAAGGCATTGGCAATGATCACCTTGAGCGTCAAGACTTCACAGTTGGGACATGTGAAGCACTGTGCAAGTGCACATGAGGCTTGGAAGAAGCTTCAGGAAGCTCATCAACCCAGAGGACCCGTCAGAAAAGTAGCTCTTTTCAAGAAATTGCTAAGTAAACGCATACAGGAGGGTCAAAGCATATCGAGTTATTTGTCGGATTTCAAGGAAATCTTGGACAAACTTGCGGGCGTTGGAATTGAAATATTGGACGAGCTTGTAACGATTATTTTGCTTTCCAGTCTTCCAGACGAATTCGACAATTTCGTTGTCGCCATAGAGACGCGCGACAGTTTGCCGAGTTTCGACATGTTATGCATAAAGCTGAGAGAAGAAGGAGAACGCAAAAGAGAGAGCGAAATCCCGATCGAGAGCGCAAAAGCATTTACAGTGGTGGAAAGGCAATCGATGCAGAGAGACAATTGGAAGAAAAAGCAAAAAGTTTGGAATTGTTTTGCGTGTGGCGGCAAAGGCCATTTTAAAGCAAATTGTCCCAGTGTAAACGGCCGGAAGGTTGCATCGAACCTGAATAAGACAGTACAGTCATCGTTAGGTTTGCTGAACGCGTTGGATGCGAAATGTTTTGAACGATCGAACTGTGTTGCGACAGAGTTTTGGTTTTCAAAATTTGAGAAACATTCGGAGATAATTGTTTTGGATGATAATAACTTTCTTTAGGCTGAAGGAAAAGGCGAGGTAAAGCTGAATACCGATTCACGTATACTTACATTAAAGAATGTGTTGTATGTACCCAAAATGAGAGGCAATTTCGTGTCGGTGAGCAAGGCAGTTGAACATGGAAGCATCGTTGAATTTGGACAAAAGTATGCACGAGTGATCCAAAAGGGTGAATGCATTATGAAAGCGGGCAAAGTTGGCCGTTTGTATATTTTTGGAACAGCACCGAGCGAATGCTATGCCATTGAACAATCTTACGAAGATTTGTGGCATAAAAGGTACGGACATCTCAACTATGGCAGTCTGGGTGAAATTGCACGAAAGGATTTGGCCCGTGGCATGGGAAAGTTTGACTCTACGTCGTTGGAACCCTGCAAGATCTGCATGGTAAGCAAGATCACAGTACAGCCATTCCCGGATTCGACCAAGAACAGAGCTAAGGAAATCTTGGAGCTGGTGCATTTAGATGTTTGCGGTCCGTTCGATACAAAAAGCCTTGGAGGCAGCAGATACTTTTTGACATTTATCGACGACAGGTCACGTCGCATATCTGTATATTTCCTGAAGGGAACGGATGAAGTATTTGGAAAGTTTGTCAAGTTTAAAAACATGGCAGAGCGGCAAACTGGAAAGAAGCTAAAGTGCATCTGGAGCGACAATGGTCGCGAGAACGTTAATAAATCGTTTGACGAGTTTCTCAAGGGCAATGGAATATTACGGCAGCTCACGGTACCATACACGCCGCAGCAGAACGGTGTAGCAGAGAGAGTTAACAGAACTCTTGTGGAGATGTCAAGATGCTTGCTCATCCAGTCTGGTCTATATCAATCTCTTTGGGCTGAGGCAGTTTATACAGCTGCTTATCTGCGGAATAGGTCACCAACTCGAGCCCTGGTGAACATGACTCCAATGGAAGCATGGAATGGTAAGAAACCATCAATAAGTCATTTAAAAGTTTTTGGGTCTATTGCAGTGGCACTGAACAAATGACATCATAAGGGCAAGTTTGATCCAAAGGGCAAAGAATACCGAATGGTTGGTTATTCTCGAAATGCGAAAGGGTATCGGTTGTACGCCGCCGAAACCAGGCAAGTTGTTGAGAAGCGAGACGTTTTGTTCGAAGAGCGTTTCGGCAATGGCGATTCGACTGGTGATATCGTCAAGTTTGATTTTCCATATATGGATGATCAGGATTCAGGATCTGTTGATGCAGCGGATCAGTTAAGCAGTACAGACGAGTCTGATGCAGAGGTCAGTGAAAAGGGCAGCAGTAGCGAAGATTTCGACATGGCAGTTGAACAAGAAGTGGCAGAACCTGTGGTTGAACAACGTGTTGGACCCGGCAGGCCGAAGCTGATTCGAACTGGAAGGCCTGGCAGACCAAAAAGCAGTTCAACATTTTAAGCGCATTGATTACAAGTAAGGTGAGACCTAGGATGAGGCGCTTAGTAGTCCGTTTGCTTCACATTGGCGTGAGGCTATGCAAAAGGAGTATGACTCCTTGATGTCAAATCACACATGGCAGCTTAGTACGCTACCGGAAGGGTATAAACCCGTTGGCTGCAAGTGGGTCTACAGTGTAAAGCGTGATGCAAAGGGAGAAGTCGAGCGTTTTAAGGCAAGACTAGTAGCAAAAGGATGTTCACAGCGCTATGGAGTGAACTACAATGAAACATACTCGCCTGTATGTCGCTTGGAGAGGGCTCGTTTCATCTTGGCCCTAGCAGCGCAGTTAAAATTGTATTTACACCAGATGGATGTATGCACTGCTTACTTAAACAGTGATTTGGGCGATACCGTATACATGAGGCAGCCCGAAGGATACGCAACTGAAGACAAAAGTAAGGTACTTCTGTTGAAAAAGGCGTTATATGGACTCAAACAGTCTGGACGGGAGTGGAACTCCAAACTCGATAGTGTTTTGCGAGCTAATGGTTTTATACCTTGCGACAATGAACCATGTCTATACAAACAGCAAGCAAAAGGTAATCTATCACTAATCCTTGTCTACGTAAACGATCTTCTTATAGGATGCCAGAAAAATCGGATCTTGACAGGATTAAGTCATCTATTATGGCAGCGTTTGAATGTGTTGACAAGGGACTTGTGCGTTTGTTCCTTGGCATGGAGGTTCACCGTGATGAACTGGGCATAAAACATCAGTATACCGCATTATATTCTCCGCAAAGCAACGCAGCTGAACGTGTTAATCGTTCTCTATTAGCGGCGATCCGTTCGTATTTAAAAAATCAAGATCAAACGCTTTGGGATCAACATTTAACGAGTATATCTTGCGCATTGCGATCATCGTTGCATCAATCTTTAGGTTTCTCACCCTATAAAGCTTTGTTCGGCTTGGACATGGTTACTCATGGTTCAGATTATAAGCTATTAAAGGAATTAAAGTTGTTACAAGAGCCCATAACACCGCTCAATCAGAATGACCAGTTGAAACTTTTGCGACAGGATATAAGAGAAAACATCAAGAAAGCATATGATCGAAATGTAGCACAGTATAACCTTCGTAGTAAGTCGGTCTCTTTTAAAGAAGGCCAAGAAGTCTTTCGCCGAAACTTCGCGTTGAGCAAATTCTCTGAGAACTTTAATGCTAAATTAACCCCTAAGTTCATAAAATGTCGAATCAAAGAGAAACTCGGAAACTGCTTTTATTTCTTAGAAAATATGCAAGGTAGAGAAGTCGGAACATTTCACACAAAGGATATACGAAACTAATTCCCACTAACATGCCGCCTAACGGTGCATATTATCGGGTGGTGGTGGCCTTATCTAACCTTCTGCGGCTGTGGACCCAGACAGAGCTTGGCTTTTAGCCAATGTCCAGATACCGGTTGCTGCCACCCGATTTAGCGCAATACATGTGACCTCCTCGAAAACTTCTACAATTTCTTTTAAAAAAACAAAAACATCGTTTTGTGCTAGTAGTAACGTGAAAATAATTTTCCTTTATAATCTGACTTTGTTTCGAAGCCCTAATCAAGTTTAAAAAAAATGAAGTAAGTAAGGCGTTTTGCCGACTTAGGTATACCATACACCAGTAAAGCAAATATTTCAAATTTATAATAACAAATGCATTTACG
Source organism: Drosophila equinoxialis (assembly GCA_018150345.1). Lineage (NCBI taxonomy): Eukaryota > Metazoa > Arthropoda > Insecta > Diptera > Drosophilidae > Drosophila > Drosophila equinoxialis. The sequence continues at coordinate 380,226 of JAECWI010000775.1, forward strand.
TTTTTTTTTTTTCAAAAATTCTGATTACATGCTTTTTAGAAGCATATCTCGCATACGCAAGCTTACGAGCACCCTAGCGCCCCCACCAGCCAACGGCCAACTTGAAAAATGTTTCAATTTTTAGTTCGATTTTAATCAAATTTGGCATGGCATTTGGCTGGGTATTAGTATCAAATTTAAGTGTGCCAAATTTGATTACAAAAGGTAAAAAATGACGTGATATAATCGAGTTTTTCCAAATTACGGGGGCGGAAAGGGGCGTTGGAAAGGCTTTGCATAAACAAAATATTCGCATTTATTAAGCAATTATACATACCAAATTTAATGTCTCTAACTATTATAGTCTTTAAGACAATCGGATTTGTTTCAATTGCGGTGGCGGAGAGGGCCGTGGCAAATTTCTGCGCGCTTATTAAAGGATTAATGTTACCAAATTTGATGTCTTTAGCTATCATAGTCTTTAAGAAAATAAAATTTGTTTAAATTTTGGTGGCGGATGGGGGCGTGGCAAAAATTTGAAATAAATTTGACCACCGTAGGTAATACACTAGTCTACGTACCAAATTTGGTGACTCTAGCTCTTATAGTCTCTGAGATCTACGTGTTCATACGGACAGACGGACGGACGGACGCACATGGCTAGATCGACTCGTGTGTTGATCCTGATCACAAATATATATATACTTTATGGGGTCGAAAAAGCTTCCTTCTGTCTGTTATATACATTTTGGCGACTTTAATATAACATTTAACCCTATGGGTGTATGGCATAACAAGATTGTAATTTAGTCAAATGTAAAATCAATTTAAAGTCACGTGAAGGTTATTTAAGGCCTTTCAGCGACTGAACTATGGTAAGTGCCTAGTGTATTAAGCGGTATTGATTCGGCGACTCTCAACCATGTTTTTGCGAATTATGGAGTGATGGTAGTCAATTGATACTCCGATTTGTTGATGTAATTTCTGTTTCAGCGTTTTTTGATCATCCGAATAACAACAAACTTGATTTATTTGATATTCCTTCGATAATTTTTTTTATTCTATTATCTTCTATAATAATTAATAATCTGTAACTAGTAAGTTCTCTTTTATACTACTAGTTTAAGTCTCGCTTATTGAGTAGCTTAATTTGCTTTGAGTCTATTGTTTCTCAAGTCTGAAAAGTTTAGAATTTTGAAATGTTGAGTTATACCAGACAAGCAATTAAAAACCGTCGGCATATATTTTGTTAAAATTTAATATATAAGAAAAGAAATGCTTCTATATAAAATTATAATGAATTCAAATAGGATTGCTTAAGCTTTATAATTAATTTTTCTAGTGACATGGGTACATGAGTTCAGTTTTATAGGAATCTTTACAAAGAACAACAAAGATTCATGGTTGGGAGGGTATAGAACTGACAGGTCCATCTACATCTTTGACCTCAGTAACCACTAGTTTGTGAACCAAAGAATACTCTTTCCTTTCTTTCATGGTTTTTTATACCCTTGCAAAAAGGGTATATTAATTTTGCTCAGAAGTGTGCAACGCATAGAACGAAGCATCTCAGACCATATAAAGTATATATATTCTTGATCAGCACGACAAGACGAATTCAAATAGCCATGTCCGTCCGTCCGTCCGTCCGTCTGGATCAACGCTAACTCCTCGAAAACCGTAAGAGCTACAGAGCTGAAATTTTGCATGTATGTAGGCTTGTATATACTGCAGGCGTTGTATATCTCGGATTCAGCCGGACCACTATATCGTATAGCTCCCATACAAACGGCAAAATCACGAACAGTGACTTTTTCAATAACTTCGTTACTTTTAATGCAATTGCTTTCAAATTAAACATTTCATAGTTAAATATACCTGTTAATGACTGTGCCGAAGATGGTAAAGATCGGGTGACTATATCATATAGCTCCCATACAAACGGCAAAGTCACGAACAGTGACTTTCTCAATAACTTCATTAATTTTATAGCTATTGTCATAAAAGTTGGTATTTGTCAGTTTTGTGTTCTTATTACTAATTGTGACATATATGATCAAGATCTAATGACTATATCATATAGCTCCCATACAAGCGTCAAAGTCATGATCAGTGACTTTTCTCAATAACTTCGTTACTTTTAATGCAATTGCTTTCAAATTAAACATTTCATAGTTAAATATACCTGTTAATGACTGTGCCGAAGATGGTAAAGATCGGGTGACTATATCATATAGCTCCCATACAAACGGCAAAGTCACGAACAGTGACTTTCTCAATAACTTCATTAATTTTATAGCTATTGTCATAAAAGTTGGTATTTGTCAGTTTTGTGTTCTTATTACTAATTGTGACATATATGATCAAGATCTAATGACTATATCATATAGCTCCCATACAAGCGTCAAAGTCATGATCAGTGACTTTTCTCAATAACTTCGTTACTTTTAATGCAATTGCTTTCAAATTAAACATTTCATAGTTAAATATACCTGTTAATGACTGTGCCGAAGATGGTAAAGATCGGGTGACTATATCATATAGCTCCCATACAAACGGCAAAGTCACGAACAGTGACTTTCTCAATAACTTCATTAATTTTATAGCTATTGTCATAAAAGTTGGTATTTGTCAGTTTTGTGTTCTTATTAATAATTGTGACATATATGATCAAGATCTGGTGACTATATCATATAGCTCCCATACAAACGTCAAAGTCATGATCAGTGACTTTTCTCAATAACTTCGTTACTTTTAATGCAATTGCTTTCAAATTAAACATTTCATAGTTAAATATACCTGTTAATGACTGTGCCGAAGATGGTAAAGATCGGGTGACTATATCATATAGCTCCCATACAAACGGCAAAGTCACGAACAGTGACTTTCTCAATAACTTCATTAATTTTATAGCTATTGTCATAAAAGTTGGTATTTGTCAGTTTTGTGTTCTTATTACTAATTGTGACATATATGATCAAGATCTAATGACTATATCATATAGCTCCCATACAAGCGTCAAAGTCATGATCAGTGACTTTTCTCAATAACTTCGTTACTTTTAATGCAATTGCTTTCAAATTAAACATTTCATAGTTAAATATACCTGTTAATGACTGTGCCGAAGATGGTAAAGATCGGGTGACTATATCATATAGCTCCCATACAAACGGCAAAGTCGCGAACAGTGACTTTCTCAATAACTTCATTAATTTTATAGCTATTGTCATAAAAGTTGGTATTTGTCAGTTTTATGTTCTTATTAATGATTGTGCCAAATTTGATCAAGATCGGGTGACTATATCATATAGCTCCCATACAAACGGCAAAGTCACGAACAGTGACTTTTTCAATAACTTCGTTACTTTTAATGCAATTGCTTTCAAATTAAACATTTCATAGTTAAATATACCTGTTAATGACTGTGCCGAAGATGGTAAAGATCGGGTGACTATATCATATAGCTCCCATACAAACGGCAAAGTCACGAACAGTGACTTTCTCAATAACTTCATTAATTTTATAGCTATTGTCATAAAAGTTGGTATTTGTCAGTTTTGTGTTCTTATTAATAATTGTGCCAAATATGATCAAGATCTGGTGACTATATCATATAGCTCCCTTACAAACGTCAAAGTCATGATCAGTGACTTTTCTCAATAACTTCGTTATTTTTAACGCAATTGCTTTCAAATTAAACATTTGGTAGTTAAATATACCTACCAATTTGCTCCATAAAACGAAATAATCTTATTTTTAGCCTAACTAAAACATTAATTAAAAATTATTCGTGTAAATTAATTAAAAATTGTTTTTTGTCACTTTCGATTTTCCAAAATAGTAAATATAAATCCTTGAGTTTAAATTAACTGATATCAAAATAAATAATTTTTAATTAATTTGAATTTTAATGGCTGTCATTCTGATAATAACGCGTTCAAATTGTTAAACACCAGAAGTTCACAATTTATGAATTCCTATAGTGATTGAAAGAACTTACGAGATTTGACAATTCTTTCGGGGCATGACATCTTTTCTATTCCCTATCTTTATACCATTGCAGAGGTTATTATAAAATTGGTCAGATGTTTGTAACGCACAGAAGCAGATGTTTCCGATCCCATAAAGTATATATAGTCATATATCCAACAACAATCCCTAATAACTTATAAATTTTTCGCCCCCTAAAATTTATAACTTTAAAGTAAACATCCGTTTTATTCACAAACAATTGGACACTTGCAATAACAAGTGTCCCCCTCAAAATCTTCCAGCGTTATAAACAAATCTGTCCCCAAAAAATCCTCCAAGCGTGAGAACGCTTAGTAGGCGAAATCAATAAGCCAATCAAATACCAGATCAAGATATCATGCAATCAAAAGCTCCCACCACTAACATAAAAAGCTTTCTAACCGAACTTTCAACATAATTGTAAACATCAAAAGCTTTCTAACCGAACTTTAAACTTAATTGTATGAATAATGATAAGTTAGTTCATAAGACGCATCCTTTAAAAGTCACTGTTCGTGACTTTTGCCGTTTGTATGGGAGCTATGATGATAGTCTAGTCACCCGATCTTGATCGAATTTGGCACAATCATGAATAAGAACATAAAACTGACAAATACCAACTGACCAACTTTCATGACAATAGCTATAAAATGAATGAAGTTATTGAGAAAGTCACTGTTTCGTGACTTTGACGTTTGTATGGGAGCTATATGATATAGTGGTCCGATCCGGCTGAATCCGAGATATACAATGCCTGCAGTATATACAAGCCTACGTGCAAAATTTCAGCTCTGTAGCTCTTACGGTCTCGGAGGAGTTCGCGTTGATCCAGACGGACGGACGGACGGACGGACATGGCTATTTGAACTCATCTCGTCGTGCTGATCAAGAATATATATACTTTATATAGTCTGAGATGCTTCGTTCTATGCGTTGCACACTTCTGACCAAAATTAATATACCCTTTTTGCAAGGCTATAAATATGTTCATTTATTTGGAAAACATTGGTTCACTTCGTCAAAATTTGGGGAATGTCCACTTTTTGTCCGGTTGAAAATACTCCGTAACGTGTTGTTGGGTTTATGTGCTATCTGAATTTGTTCTGTGTCATAGCAATCCAAGTTAGTTAATCTTTCCGACAGTTGTGGTACATATGTGACGGACATAAATCGTTTTGTCGAAACCTCTTTATTGGTTTTCTTATTGTGAGATCTAAGTAAAGTCCTTATGGTGTGGTTTGGAAAGTCATTATCCTTTAAAATTCGTCGTATTTCTTCCTTCGTTTCTTCATGAAAAATTGTGTCCGATATGTTAAGCATCCGTTGTATACAACCTCTTGCTGTATTCATTATCATCGACTTCGGATGTTTGGAATTGAAGTTGATGATTCGTCCTGATGCTGTTGGTTTTTTGTACCATTTTAATTTTAGCTCGTTTCCTCGTCTGTGTATTAATGCGTCTAGATATGCCAATTTGTTGTCATTTTCTAATTCTATTGTAAACTTTATGTTTCTGTCAAATGAATTTAGGTTGTCAAGTGTGTTTTGGATCTCGTCTTCTTTAATTATGGCAAAAAGGTCATCTACATATTTCGTCATAACTCTAGGTGGTCGCTGTAGTGTTCTCATCATTTTGTCTAAGAGTTCTTCCATAATTATATCAGCTATTATTGGTGACGCTGGTGAGCCCATAGGCATTCCTTTTAGTTGTATGTATATGTTGTCCTTATATTTAAAATATCTGTTCTCTTGTATACAAAAACGTACTATTTCCATGAATGTTCATTTTGGAATGTTAGTGTGCGCTTTTATTTTTATCCACTTTTCTCTAATAGTGTCAAGTGCTAATTCTATTGGAATACTTGGAAAAAGTGAGACTACGTCAAATGATATTAATCTTTCACCGTCGCATATGTATGTGTCATTAATCGTTGTCTTAAATTCTGAGGCGTTCTTTACATTGTATGTTGAGTCTGCCGTTATATTTTTTAATATGTTGACTATGTATTTGCATAGTCCGTACGATGGAGAACCAATTGATGAACAGATTGGTCTCAATGGCGTACCTTCTTTGTGAATTTTGGGTAATCCATATATTCTTGGTGGAATTGATGTGGTTGCTATATTTCGTTCGGTCCGTGAAATAAGTTCATGTTTGTATAATTTATCCACCAATTCGTTGTTTTTGGTCTGTAGTCTTGTGGTTGGGTCCTTCCTTAAAGTTCTATATGTATTTAAGTCGTTTACTATCCATTTTTTTGTCATACTCAGTCTTATCCATTGCAACTGTCTTATTCCCTTTATCTGAAGTTAAAATTAGTATGTCATCATTCTGTCTAAAAAATTTCCTTGTTTGTTCCACTGTGTCAAGTATTGCACGATCTCTTTAATAAAGAGAATTTTGTGCGTGCTTGCTCTTGTTTTTTCTTTGTCTTTAAGAGTCTGTACTAGCTCCTCTCCGTCTGCTATATATTTAAAGAGAGGGAATTTTCTCTTCTCTACTGGGATTGCGAACTTAGGGCCTTTCGCCAGTAACGCTTTTACGTCGTTCGGGAATTCTATATTCGTCTTGTTTACAAACCAATCGTTTGTGTTGTTGTTGTTGTTGTTCAAGAGAACGCTGTTCCGTTGTTTTCGTAGTCTCTCATGTTTGGATTCATGATGTCTCTTCAAAGTTGTTGTTAATTTTTCGGCTATTGTGTTCTCACTCTTCATAAATGTTTTAAAATCATTTTCGTCCAGCTGTTCTTGTAACTTTTTTGTTGCTTTTTCCTTCTCTTTGTTTTGTCTGGCTAGTATGTTATGTTTATGTTTTATTAATAAGCTTAATATCTTTGTGTGAAAATTATGCGTATGTCTTTCTAATATGTATTTTGTTAATGTCCGAATGTGTGTCAGTATCTTTTGCCAAAATCATCTTGTATTTTGAGTTGTTGCTGATAAATTTTGGGACTAATTTTGATTTCCTACATTTTAAGAGAAATTTTATGCTAGACTTAAGTTTAACTAATTTTTTTGTTGTTGATTGATACTTGTTAATCACCGTGTTATATTTGTTATACTTGGACTTAATTTCTGCATAAGCCACGGTGTTGGAATATGTTTTCGGCGTGCCTTCCGTTCAAGTTATATGTTGATTTTTGCGACCTTTTTGTTGGCGAAAGGCCCTAAGTTCGCAATCCCAGTAGAGAAGAGAAAATTCCCTCTCTTTAAATATATAGCAGACGGAGAGGAGCTAGTACAGACTCTTAAAGACAAAGAAAAACAAGAGGAAGCACGCACAAAATTCTCTTTATTAATAAAAGACCACAAAACATCTAACAAAGAAGACGTAGCTGATCGTGCAATACTTGACACAGTGGAACAAACAAGGAAATTTTTTTAGACAGAATGATGACATACTAATTTTAACTTCAGATAAAGGGAATAAGACAGTTGCAATGGATAAGACTGAGTATGACAAAAAAATGGATAGTAAACGACTTAAATACATATAGAACTTTAAGGAAGGACCCAACCACTAGACTACAGACCAAAAACAACGAATTAGTAGAAAAACTATACAAACATGAACTTATTTCACGGACCGAACGAAATAAGCTTATAACAACCACATCAATTCCACCAAGAATATATGGATTACCCAAAATTCACAAAGAAGGTACGCCATTGAGACCAATCTGTTCATCAATTGGTTCTCCATCGTACGGACTATGCAAATATATAGTCAACATATTAAAAAATATAACGACAGACTCAACATATAACGTAACGAACGCCTCAGAATTTAAGACAAGGATTAATGACACATACATTTGCGACGATGAAATATTAATTTCATTTGACGTAGTCTCACTTTTTCCAAGTATTCCAATAGAATTAGCACTTGACACTATTAGAGAAAAGTGGATAAAAATAAAAGCGCACACTAACATTCCAAAATGAACATTCATGGAAATAGTACGTTTTTGTATACAAGAGAACAGATATTTTAAATATAAGGACAACATATACATACAACTAAAAGGAATGCATATGGGCTCACCAGCGTCACCAATAATAGCTGACATAATTATGGAAGAACTCTTAGACAAAATGATGAGAACACTACAGCGACCACCTAGAGTTATGACGAAATATGTAGATGACCTTTTTGCCATAATTAAAGAAGACGAGATCCAAAACACACTTGACAACCTAAATTCATTTGACAGAAACATAAAGTTTACAATAGAATTAGAAAATGACAACAAATTGGCATATCTAGACGCATTAATACACAGACGAGGAAACGAGCTAAAATTAAAATGGTACAAAAAACCAACAGCATCAGGACGAATCATCAACTTCAATTCCAAACATCCGAAGTCGATGATAATGAATACAGCAAGAGGTTGTATACAACGGATGCTTAACATATCGGACCCAATTTTTCATGAAGAAACGAAGGAAGAAATACGATGAATTTTAAAGGATAATGACCTCACAATAAGAAAACCTATAAAGAGGTTTCGACAAAACGCTTTATGTCCGTCACATATGTACCACAGCTGTCGGAAAGATTAGCTAACTCGGATTGCTATGACACAGAACAAATTCAGATAGCACATAAACCCAACAACACGTTACGGAGGATTTTCAACAGGACAAACAGTAAGATTGATACAATGGACAAGAGTAACGTAGTATATAAAATACCGTGCAAGGGGACGAATGAGGAAAACTGTGATAAGATGTATATAGGGACAACCAAATCGAGGCTAAAAACAAGACTATTACAAACTACAAACTTCGTCAGTACTCCAATGTGCGAAAAACGGCACTTATGGCCCACTGTGCCGCCAGTGGACATTCCCCAAATTTTGACGAAGTAAACATAGTAGACCAAGAACAACATTACAACAAAAGTTACACTTTGGAGATGCTGCACATAATAAATACCCCGACAAATATAAGACTTAATTATAAGGTAGATACAGACAACTGCGCGCATTTATGCAGGCATTTATTAGGGACAAGTTAGTTTGTAGCTCCACGTCACAGTGTGCGGACGTGTAATAAATAAGTAGGTGTTTCTTGTTTGTTAAATTAATGTTAAGTTAATCACAATTAAATGTTTTTATAGTTGCCCTGAAGACGACCACCGATGAGTGGTCGAAATATATCGGCGAAGAAAAAGAAAAATAAGAACAAACTGTTTTTTATTCAATCAACAATTTGACCTCAAGCAAAAAACCAAAAATATATATTGAATAATGAAACCAATATTATATAGATGAAAAAAATACAAAAGTCTTTTACTTACTTCGATGTTTAATCGATACATCGATGTTTTCAAACAAAAAACATCGAAACATCGATGTGGACAACCATCGATGTTTTGTCAGCTCTAGTCTAAAATATTTTGCAGTGAAACCTATGCACAACTTTAAGAAATGTGTATGAATAGGGATTCCCGGAGAGAAGGAAAATAACCCAGTCTTCATTCGTTGAATTCAAAATATGAACTGATTTTATTTACAAAAGTACGGAGTTTATATAGGATTATCTTAGGCTCTAGGAGGTAACAATTGTTCTTAGAAGATCATATTCTAGACTCACACCCACGTATTTGGGGGTTGAAAATTTATTATTATTTTGGACACGGCGTCGGCCACTTGACATCCTGCCGTTGTGATCTTTTGGGTTAGTTTAGAATTACAAGTGTTTTTTCCCACATCGTGTGTGGCTGATTGTAATTCTAGTCATATGCTAGATTAGTAGTTTGGTACAAAGGTACAGTTGTATTGTGTTTTCTTTAGTGCATCTGATTTGGTGAAGCCAGCTCAGATGAACACTATGTTTATTCTTAAACATTCTGCAAAGGGCCACCAAATGCGGCGTTTTGGACTTTATTTTTATAGTTAGTTGTCTTATACAAATTATTATTAATATTATCATTAGTAAGATAACTATTATTAAGGGATCATGATCAGTTACATGACGGACGTTCAACCTAGTCAATCTTATGTTCCTTTACCGATTGTAACTGACTTCCTATTCTTACCAATTCTGCCGTATGTATCACTGAGTTCGCTTTTACTGGTTTTTATAATATTAGGCATATTACCTAACGATTACTGTTTGAAGTGCATTACTGTGCTGACTTCTAGCCTTTTTTATAAGGTGGAGAATTTAAAAAATAACTACTTTTACTTTTTGACTTGTTCCAATGTGATCTTTGCTTTACTATTTTTAAATATCGCTGATTGCTGAAATTTGAGTGGTTATTCCCGTTACCATTAAATTTTGGTCTTTTATAATTATTTTGCCAGATCTGCTTTTTTGGTAGTACAGTTTCGGACAATTTACTACCGGAATCTATTTTAATATAATTTTTTAGATAATCATTATCTAATTGAACCATTTTCTTCTGAATATTTTCATTTTTTACTGGCTCTGGGATATATACTTTTTTGTTCGTAGTTTTCAATTTACCTCCAATGTGAGGTCCTGCCGAAGGCCATAAATTTATCTCTTGAGTTTTGTTCTTGTATTTCTTTGGAATTGTATTATTATACCATACACCCATAGGGTGAAATGGTATATTAAAGTCGCCAAAATGTATGTAACAGGCAGAAGGAAGCTTTTCCGACCCCATAAAGTATATATATTCTTGATCAGTATCAACAGTCGAGTCGATATAGACATGTCCGTCCATCCGTCCGTCCGTCCGTCCGCCCGTCCGTCCGTCCGTCCGTCCGTCCGTCCGTCTGTCCGTATGAACACGTAGATCTCAGAGACTATAAGAGCTAGAGTCACCAAATTTGGTACGTAGACTCGTGTATTACCTACGGTGGTCAAGTTTATTTCAAATTTTTGCCACGCCCCCCTCCGCCCACGAAATTTAAACAAATTTGATTTTCTTAAAGACTACAATAGCTAAAGACATCAAATTTAGTATGTGTATTTGTTTAATAAATGCGCACATATTGTATATGCAACGATTTTGCCACGCCCCTTTCCGCCCCCATAATTTGGGAAAACTCGATTATCTCACGTAATTTTCTACCTTTTGTAATCAATTTTGGCACACTTGAATTTGATACTAATACCCAGCAAAACACCAAATTTGATCAAAATCGGACAAAAAACAACCAAGTTATGCATATAAACGTTTTTCCATAAGGCCGTAGTTGGCCGTTGGCTGGTGGGGGGCGCTAGTGAAAATGCATTGGTTTAATAAATTTGAAATATTTGTTTTACTGGTGTATGGTATACCTAAGTCGGCGAGACGACTTACTTACTTCATTTTTATTTTGAAATTTACCTTTCTTTTTCTCGCATCGTTGTTCAAAACCTGTGACATCTATTGTTGTTGCCACTACAGATTTATTCTGATTTGATTTGGTGCATCCCGAAACGATCCAACCAAATTGAGTATTCTGGCCTAGCAGGCCATCAATCTTTGTAAATCCACTTAACTCTCTCCAGTGTTTCTTCAAAATGGAGTAAGGTATGGTGATCCTTACTGCACAATGAACAGACCATTTCATTAGTGCATACCTTATTGCTTGAATGGTTCAAGCATCTTATGCAAAGCTGCACTTTTTTGGCTGTTTCATACCTTTCAGTAGGTGTCAATCCTTTAAACATATAGCATATGCCCGGCAATTTTACAAATCGGACATTTATCTTCGACTTCCGCATAATTTAAAACAGTTTTTAGCGGTTTTTTATCTTCTTTGCTCATGGCACTTAGCGAGCAATATCTTTGCTCCAAGTGTTCCATGACATCAGATAGCATTTGAATTTGCCTTGTTTTTCTAATCTGACTCTCATATAATTGTAGAGTCTCTCTGTCAAATTTCCGAAGTATGAGTTGAGCGACTATTACGTCAACTTCATCGGACAAATTTGCTTTTATTTTAATTAAGTAAACTGACTCATTAACTATGTCAATCACTCCTTTAACACTTTTTGCGGATTCATTGTTGATCATCGCTAAATCGGATCCGACTTAATTGTTCGGAAAATACCCTCCGATTATTTTCATACCGCTTGGTTAACAATTCCAAGCGGCACTATAGTTATCAGTTGATCCGGACAATAGATGGGCTACCATGCTCTTTGCTTCGCCCTTTAATGCGGATTTTAAATAATTGAACTTAAGAGCAAGACTTAAATCCTCTCTTTTTTCAATCAGTTCCGCAAATAGTTCTACAAACAGGTCCCATTCTCTGGGTTCCCCAGAAAATGTGGGTACCTGTATTTTCGGCAACACCGGTAGTTCGCCTCTCACGGTTACATTCTCATCTTTACAATTTTCCTTATTGTTCATTTTCATTTCTAGCATTGATAATGAATTTCGGACGTCGAATTCTAAATCCTCCATAGTATTCTTAAATTTTGCATCCATTGTTATTACTTGGCATGCCCGTACCTTCTCCCATAAATAATTTATTTTATTCATATAAATTATCCATGTTCCATTGCCTGTTGATCCAAATATTCCTGAAGCTGTCGGACTCTATCCATAAAAATCTCCTGGTTTTCACTACCGTTTTCATGACTGGAGGTCGCATTCCCGCGCGACTCTCCTTTGCTATCATCAAACATTTCTGACATATCCGCTTCTGCTTCAATTGACTTACTAGTGCCTGGTTTTTCTGACTCTCTTTTGGCTATTAATCTGGCTGCCATCTCTAAACCCTCCTCATACTTTCCATCTGTAAAATAGTAGTGTTCGGTTACACCACTCTGTATCATTTGGCTATGGTAACTAATCCATTGCTTCTGAATCTCAGTTAATTCATTAAGAGTCTTGCTAGTTAACTTACTAGCATCTAACTCTTCTATCTTTTTTAACCTTTTGTGCAACTCGTGTTGCTTTCCTAACAATTTTTCAGTTTTGGTAGGGAACATTTTTGTCTTATGCGTATATTAGGATATCGATATAAATAAGTATATAATAATAAAAATAGATAGATGTACTTATAACTATCTTAATTTATATCTTATCTGATGTACCTGTTGTTGACACTGTTCGTCACTATTGTCCGCCAAGTAGAGTTTGCCAAGTAGGTTTTGCCGATAATCTGCTGCTGCTTGTCTGCCAATGGATAAGGTTTGCCGATAGTTTGCTGGTGGTTCGCTGTTTCTTTACATTCGCCTCGCCTCCAGTCGTCTCGCCTTTGCAACTATCTTGTTGCTCTGCTGCTGTCTCTAGTTGCCGATTTGCAACTATATATATATAGCGTATATATACACTATGTATTTAACATTTTTTTTTACTTTCGATATTAGGGCTTCGAATACGCCACACACAAAAAACTCCCGCCGCCGAAATTACTACAGTTGCTCCCCTAGCCAAACTGTCTTTAAAATCGGACGCACGCACTTTTTAATTATTAAGCAATATTGCTTTTTTTATATTATACTCTGTCTATTACCACTGGTGGGGAAAACAAGAGTTATTTTATTTTTGCTACCTTTAGCTGATCTTAGCATTTACACTTGTTTATATAGGATTATCTTAGGCTCTAGGAGGTAACAATTGTTCTTAGAAGATCTTATTCTAGACTCACACCCACGTATTTGGGGGTTGAAAATTTATTATTATTTTGGACACGGCGTCGGCCACTTGACATCCTGCCGTTGTGATCTTTTGGGTTAGTTTAGAATTACAAGTGTTTTTTCCCACATCGTGTGTGGCTGATTGTAATTCTAGTCATATGCTAGATTAGTTGTTTGGTACAAAGGTACAGTTGTATTGTGTTTTCTTTAGTGCATCTGATTTGGTGAAACCAGCTCAGATGAACACTATGTTTATTCTTAAACAGTGTATTTGGGGTGGTCTGCAAACTGTTTTCATTTCCAGGAGGGCTGAGTACGGTGGAAAAATATCGCATGAATGCGAATTGTTTAGCTGTTGGATGTTAATGTACTGCTGTTTTGTCAGTCCATTTTCCAATAAAAAAGCCAGTGCTCCGAAATATGAGCGTGACTTCATTTGGAAAACATTTTTTTAATTTTTGATCCGAGCAGTGTCATTTTAAGACTTTCAGAATTGTGGCCAATTCATTCTGTTTGGCTTTCTTTGCAGAAACTGAAGTCGCGTGAAGCAAATGAGGCGTGGGAAAGTTACTATCCGATGCAAGGTCACAAGCTAACTTTCTTTTTAAGCGCTCTCCAGCATCTGAATAGTTTATTTTCGGTCTTCCCATTGCAGATGAAGATGGCAGCTCCGTCATCTTTTCATCCGACATCAATATAATTGACTGCGAAAGCCACATTGCGTGTCGAGCACTAAATCTTTGCAACATTCGATTGCACTGTGGCAAATAGGTTTTGACGTGATTGATGAAACTTCGAAATTTTGCCGTAAATATATTCACTTGAGAGATTAATAACATAGTCTTTACTAGAACTTTCTTCGGACCACGTTCCCGCATTTATTAATCTGGCTTATGATCAATACCCCTCTCTCCAACCTGACAGAAGACCCTTCCTGCCAGTAGGGTCGGAAATAAAAAGGTTTCAATCGGAGCTAAGCCGCTCACTACATCTCAATATGGCAATTAACAGCGGACTAGACATTGATGACGCCATATCCATCCTCACCAAAAATATCTCTGAAAAAAAGACTTGCCAAATACCTACAAAATTGCAGGAATCGTGCCTGTAAACAGAAAAATTATGAAATTGCTGACAACAAAAAAAGAAAAACAAGTTAGATTATATGAACACACGTTGTACAAAAAGCAAAAAGATACTTAAGCAACCAACAAAACTTATGAACAAACAAATTGCCATAGCCAAGGAGAAATATATAAACAAGCAACTAAAGGCTATTGACTCCAGCGATCGTTACCGATTACAAAAACTGTGGAAGATTACAAACAAACTGAAGAGGCAACCGACTCCAAACTGGCCGATCAAAGTCCAGGAAGGCCCGACAGGCTCCATCCAGTGGACTAAGACCTTCTCTAAGATTTTTGAGACACTGCTGGCAATTAGACTCCTTAAGTGCTCTACCTTTCGCAGGGCTATTCCAAACCATCAGTTTGGTTTTTGAAAAAATCACAGCACTGAGCACTCGATCAAAAGGAATACAGCTCTGCCGTATTTGTAGATATTACCGAAGCATTTGACAAAGTGTGGCACTTAGAACTGTTGAACAAATTAACCAAACTCCTGCCATACTGTTTATACAAGGTCCTTGAAAGCTATTTGCACAGTCAGGGGCATTGATGACATAACTTCAAGAATTGGCAAAATCACTGCAGGAATACCTGAAGGCAGTGTTTTGGGCCCCCTTCTTTTCAACATATACTCCTCATACATGCCTTACCAGATTATATTTTTGAACATGACTTCCTCATGGAATCATGTGAAGCTACAAAGCACCCTGCAATCCTAACGTTAACGTTTGCAGACGACATAATAGTCGTCTCCACTGATAAAAACGCCTACATGGCCATCAGGAAAACGCAAAAATAGCTAAGCGAATTAACTAGATGTTCAGAAAAGTGGTGCTTCACTATAAACAATGAGAAAACTATTCATGTCCTTTACACAAAACGAAACATTTCTCCTGTTCTAATATCTCATCTGATAAAGATTGATGGAAAACCAATAAAAAATGCTAGTCAATATAAATATCTAGTAGTCACAGTAGATAGTAAGCTGATTCTAAAAAATCACATAACGCATCTATGTGTACAAGCCGAAGCCATATATCACCGCTTAAAACGGCTCGTAGAGAAAAAGAGCTCACTTAGCACACAATGCAAAGTCACAATCTTTAAGCAAATTATTGTATCTAACCTAACGTACGCCATTTCAGTATGGGGCAGCCTGATTTTTGAAACCCTGTTTAAAGAAGTCTGTGGAATGCACAACAAGCTGCTAAGGAATTCGGATTCGGACATATTTAGAACAAACGCCCATATTCGCGACAAACACAATGTAAACTCCATGGAACACAAGTATGATTCGGCATGTGTGAGATTCGCTATCTCCACCCAAGGACACCAAAATGTAGAAGTGATAAACATTCTGGACAATCCCTATACTCCTAGAAGGCTTTCCTGGCCCAGATACTCTAAACAACTACAAAAAATGCAACATGTAGCATCAGCTCAGAACTCTTCATCAACTCAGATCCTCCAAATACTGCAACTTAACAGCAACAGCAGCATTTAGCGGCTCAGCAGCTGCAACAAACAGCAGGCCAGCAGTAGCAGCTTATAGCACATGCCTCTCAGCTCCAGGCGTCACAGCAGCAATTCACATCAGCCAGGACAGCAAATCTTCATGCATCTGCTCAGCAAATCAAGACTGTAAACTTGCAACAATTTGGAACATCTCACACAACTGCAAATAATACAAATCATATTACAATGTCTCAACAAACAAATTTGCACTTACCCCAGCTGCACCAAAGAGGCGTACAGCTCCCTTCTGAAGCAGCAGCTTAGCATCAACAACAATCATCAGCAGCTACGCAACACTCGCAGGTATTTTATTGGTCCCCAACATCAGCAGGTATCAACTCTAGATTCTCAAAGCATGGTGGCTAAACAGCAACTGCACCAAGCAGCAGCTCAGCAGCAAAAACAAGCTGCAGTTCATAATTAGCAAGCAGGACCTACAAATCCTCAAAATTTTAACGGCTCATCAGATCCAGCAGGAGGTGGCAACTCAGCAACAACAGCTAGCAACAGAGCGCCAGCAGCAAATGATAGCTCACCTCCAGGTGACGCGGCAACAGCATGCAGTGGCCAGTCCAATAAATCTGCAAGCACCTGTACAGCAACAAACGGCATTAATACAAAAGCCACAAGCAGCATCTCACTCAACTGCAGTAAATGCATTGTCTTAACAAATTGCTCTACAAGCACAGGCTGTCATTCCTCCAGAGCAGAGAAAGCAACAGGAGGCTATGGCCTGCTTTGATAACGCCTCTTCCCTCATCAGCTACGAATGTCGTTTGAGATGCCAAAAAATAATTACTAAAAATGAGCTCTAAAAACAAAATGAGGCAAAACTACAGCAAAAAAAACAAGTTGAGCGCCTAAAAGGGCATGTAATAAACGGCTCATTTCGAGACTTCAAAAATGGAATACGTAATAGAGCGTATATAGAAGAGCGAATTAAGGACCAGCCAATCCAGATCCATCGGCTAATCTTGCCTCTGCTCAAGCCTGGGGAAATAATCATCTACACTGATGACCAGCTACTCTCAAAAAATCCAAAGACCAAATCGAAATCGAGCTCCTGCAAGAGATTGATCGTAGCTCTGAAGTTGAAACGAACAAAAAAGAGATATTACCACCCAAGAAGGTGCACAAAACCGTTAATCCTCTCTTTAAACATTTTCAGCCAATTGATTCGAGTCTAGACGGACCATATGAACCTACCATCCAGATGATGCCAGTTCGAACACCACATTGCGGTCGAAAGGATTCGGCCCTCCGGCTGCCAGCCATCTTTCTCCAGGCGAGCCTCCAGGTGGACCAGATGTACCTCCCATAGTACTCCACTAGGGAAAAAAGAGAAAAAAAAAGCACTAATAAGAAAACAACACAAGAAATCAACATTTCTTCTATTTAACGGCTAAAGATCGCAAACCAGCTGCCACTCTACGGAGCTTGCTGCTCTTCAGGGACGCATTCGGTCCTCGTCTGGAGTCCTCCTTGGGCCGCGATGCATGCAATCCTCGTTATGTCCTTCTATGGGGCTGTTCCTGAAAAATAACAATAATATAGGTACAATTAGTCTATACTCAAAATGCTTGCTTATTGTAATACCAACACTTGCTACTTACCTCTTTCCAATAAGAAAAACGCTAAAAGCGCTGCTCCAATGGACTTGCCGTCTCCATAGATGCTGTGAATCGATTTGATGGCTTGCAAGAAAACAATTATTTTGATTATTATTATCAAAAACTACTCGTAAGCACTGAATTTATCAACATTAAGTGCACTATGCAATATTTTTTCGCTTTTGTTGACGCTTGGTGTATTCCAAAAAACATTTTTTTCTGCATGTAAAAAATTTCCCACAAATCTGCCTATCGACATATCCAAACAAACACTACTTAACATAGAATAATCTTGTCACACCATTACTTAAGAATCATTTTAAAATAATTATGTTTTGTTTTTCCTGTATTTGAATATACTCCCTGATAGGGGCGAAACACAATAAAAGATGGTTGACTTCCATGGGAGCCATCCACTTGGCCTTGCACTTGCAGCCACACCAGTAAAAAAACCAGAGGGCCAGGGCTAACTTCGACCGCGTGAAAGTTTGTATACCCTTGCAAATTTTTTGGTAACTCTTTCCTTAGCTATAGCCATCAAAGTGAAATAAGTTTTATCTAAAATGGCTAATGTTTGCTAAAGAACGGCCTACAAGAGAGATCCTCTGGTTCCGTAGCTCCTGCGGGGTGGGGGGGGTTTTTTGCTGAAATCTCTACCTTTAATTATGAAATTTAATTTTTTAGGATCTCTACTGAAACTAACTTTAAATGGCAATTGAATGACTTGCAAGAAAAATACCTATGAACACAGTAAATAATTCATATATAAAAACAAACCTGAAAGGAAGGAAAGAGTATTTTTTGGTTCACGACTAGTAGTTACTGAGGTCAAAGATGTAGATGGACCTGTCAGTTCTATACCCTCCCAACCATGAATCTTTGTTATTCTTTATAAAGATTCCCATTAAACCTGACTAATATCAAATCAGGTGCCCATGTCACTAGGAAAATAAATTATAAAACTTAAGCAATCATATTCAATTCATTATTATTATTAATTCATTATAATTATAATTTTCAGACTTTTAAACCAATAGAACTCAAAAGCAAATTAAACTATTTAATATTGTATATTGTATATTCCATTATTATGGAAAGCGCTTATGCGTTACAGATTATTAATTATCGTAGAATAGAATAAAAAGTTTATCGAAGAAATATCAAATAAATCAAGTTAATATTTTTTTTTGTAATAATGATTCATCTTAATTCAAATTCATTTTTTTTTTTTTTTCGTTACGGTTATTTTGAATTTTCAAGTTGCACAAATTTACTCATCACTTTTATTTTGCTTCAATTCAATTAATTTTTACGTAAATCATTCTTTGTTGTTATTCGGTTAATCATAAAACGCAGAAACAGAAATTACATCAACAAATCAGAGCATCAATTGACTACCATCACCCCATAGTTCGCTAAAATATGGTTGAGAGTCGCCGAATTGATACCGCTTTCTACACTAAGCCCTTACCCCCAAAATTTTTCGCTAAAAAGCCCCCCCTCCATCCCTCTGGGGGGGGGTTTTTTTTAGATGATGATTTCTCCTTTGCGCTTTATGACCACCATTAACTCCGTTTCTCTCACTTTGTTTTATTTACTTTATTTACTGTTACGCTTGACTTGAATTATTTAGAATAACCTTCACGTGACGTATGGTAGTATAAATAATATGTCTTGGCCTTTATTAATTGCTTGTCGCTTTTTTTATTTGATCTGATCGCTTTGAATATTGCTTACGAACTGACTCTCTGCTCGCAGACAGAGTACTTAGAGAGTTAGATATTATACAATCAAGAGAGCATCTTCGCTTGCAAGGCTGAGCGAGAGACGCTTTATGAAATCAGAGAGTGAGGAATCTATATCAATAGTTATAACGGTGTTTAAACAGTGGTTGCAATACCACTGTTTCTTATGCTTTGGACACTGGGCCTACTACAACTCGGCCGTCCTGACTTTAAGATTGTCCTCAATCTCTGCTTTATTTTACTATTTTGACGAACTTTGTCATGTAATGTTAACATAAATTTACAATTTGATTATTTTCTCATTTTATAGTGAAATATTTACAATTTAATTATATTCTTAAACCTAGTACCGATGTATATACCGATATATACCATTTACTTATTTATCCAATGTCTTATATGCTGAGCACTCCAGACGCCTTGATAAGGATTGCGCGATAATTGAAATCCATCCACATCTTTTATTAAAAACCTGTCATTTTTCAAAATTTTTGCTATCATATACGGTCCTTTATTTTTCGGTATTAACTTCCTCGTTATTCCTGCGGTACTATCAAAATTTTTAACCATTATATAATCGCCCTCTTTATATTCCGGTGTAACTTTCTTTTTATTGTTATAGTATCTTTCATTATCGGCCTGAGCTAACCGTTGATTTAATTCTGCCTGTTTTCTAATATTTTCTACATTTCTGTCACTGACTTCATCTAATTTTGTCACTTCGTCTAACTTTTCTTTCAAATCATCACTAACCTCTCCTTTTTGTGCTAAACCAAAAAGCATCTCTGCCGGTAATTTTTTGATGCTACGATGTTGTGTATTGTTTAACGAAAATTCGACTTTTTCAATGACCACATCCCAATACAATCCATTCTCAGGTTCGGTGAGTTTTGCAATCATAGGTCCTAAACTTCTATTAATCCTTTCCACTTGTCCATTTGCTTGTGGCGATCCCGTAGCTATTTTTATATGTTTTATATTCGCTTCTTTCATGAAATTTTCAAATTCTCCCGATGTAAAACAACTGCCTCGATCCGATATTATACATTTCGGTCTACTATATGATCGAAAATAATCTCCTAATGCTTTAATGACTTCTTTAGTGTTTGTAGTTTTCGTGGTGTATAATCTAACAAATTTCGTAAACGCATCTACAACAACTAAAATATGCTTCTTTGATCTTCCTGAATCTACCGGTCCATAATGATCAATGTGAATTGTATCAAAGGGCTTATTTCCTTTCGGTATACTATGCAAAAGACCATCTCCTTTTCCTGTTTTCGGTGAATACGCTATACATTTCAAACAATTTCTTATGTGTTTTATTGTCTTCTCCTTCATATTCGGAAACCAGTATCCTCTTCCTATTGCTTCTATCATTTTGTCCCTGCCAATATGCCCTAATTCGTCGTGATATTTATATAACACATGCTCTTCCATATCTTCCGGTACATAAAATACAACCCTTCTATCATTTGTTTTCCTATATAATATACCATTCCGCATTTCGAACAGTTTGTGTTCCCTTTCTTCTAAACATTTTTTTATACTCTGAATCTTTTCATCTTTTGATTGGCAAATAACCAAATTTGTTTCAAAACTATTAGCTTCCGTGATCATAATGTTTGTGCACCTACTCAACGCATCTACATGTTGCATTTGTTTGCCAGATCTATGCACTAGCTCGTAACAGTATTCCTGTAATTCTAACGCCCATCTAGCGATTCTTGGATTAAGCTCTACTTTATTTAAAGTCAAAGTCAAAGAATTACAATCCGTTAGTATTTTAAAACGTTTTCCTTGGACATAAATTCTAAACCTGCGTAACGCATATATTATTGCTAATGTTTCTAGCTCAAAACTGTGGTATTTCGCCTCAGTTACTGTAGTGCGTTTGGAAAAATAAGAAATTGGGTGTAGCCGCTTATCCTCTTTTCTTTGAAGCAGAACTGCTCCAAACCCTAAAGCACTGGCATCACAGTGTAATTCAGTTTCATCGTTAGGATTATAGATAGCCAAAACAGGTGCTTCCATCAATTTCTTTTTTAAATTTAAAAAACAATTCAACTCATTCTCCCCAAATTCAAACTGTTTATCCTTCTTTAATAAATCATATAACGGTTTGGCTTCTATTGAAAAATCTTTAATGAATCTCCTAAAATAGGAACACAAGCCTAAAAAACTGTGAACTGCTTGCGTTTTGTCTGGCACTGGATAATTTTTTATTGCTTCTAAACCCTTTTCATCCGCCTGTATTCCTTCTTCTGTGATTAAATATCCTAAATATTTTACACTAGCTTGCATAAACTCGCATTTGTCCATTCTAAGCTCTAATTTGTTCCGCACTAGTCTCTTGAATACTTCTTTTAACGTTTCTAAATGTTCCTCAATATTTTTGCTAGCAATCATTATATCATCCATATATAAAATAATTTTGTTTTCCCTAATCATGTCATCAAAAATGCTGTTTATAAACCGTTGAAAGACATGCGGTGCATTTTTTAATCCCATTGGCATCCTAAGAAATTCATACTGGCCTAATGGTGTTACAAACGATGTAAATTTAACCGACTCCTTGTCCATGAACACATGAAAATATCCATTTTTTAAATCCAGTTTTGTGAATACTTTCTTTTGTGCTAAGCGATCCAGGAGATCGTCTATTAATGGTAATGGATAGTTATCTTTAGCCATACTTTTGTTCAATTTCCTAAAGTCTATACATAGACGCAAATCGCCTGTTTTCTTTTTGACCAAAACTATCGGCGATGCATATGCCGAATTACTGGGTTGTATAATCCCATCTTTTAAATAATCATCTATTAATATCTGTAATTTCTCTTTTTCCGTATATGACAACCTTCTAGGTGAACAACTAAAGGGTTTCGTATTTTCAAGAGTTATCTTCATTTCACATTTAAAATCTGGATTCTCTGGTCTGTTCTGCCCAATATAGCATTCTTCTAACAGTTTGACAAACTTACATCGAGTCCTAAAATCAACACTTTCACCGATGTTGTATACAAGTTCTTCTTTTGCATTGTCTAATAAATTGATCTCTAACATTTCTTTCTCAAAATTTTCTACCAAAACATTTCTAATATTAATTTCTACATCTTTCGTTTTTTCTCCTTTATCTACATTACTAACAATTTTTCTCTCATCTTTTCTAACAATTTGACTTTCTATTCCGTTTTCATTTTTCAGCATTT
Source organism: Drosophila equinoxialis (assembly GCA_018150345.1). NCBI lineage: Eukaryota > Metazoa > Arthropoda > Insecta > Diptera > Drosophilidae > Drosophila > Drosophila equinoxialis. The sequence goes on from JAECWI010000775.1 coordinate 402,980, forward strand.
TATCTAAATAATTTTCCTGATTTTCTAACAAATTTCGTTCACTTTTTTCCAACGTAATCATTTTCAACGCGTCTGGATTAATTTCTAAATTACATTTTTTCATAAAATCTCTACCCAATACTAAATCGCTACTCATAGATTCGTCAGGCACAACCATTACATCAAAATAAATTTTTATTGAATTTTTCAAAACATAACATTGTATTTTTCCAAAAATTTTTAATGGACTTTGATTTAGCCCGCAAAAGTTTTCCAAATTATCATTTAGCTGCACATCCTTAGGCACTTTTGATGTTTTTATAAACGAAATGGCGCTGCCCGAATCTATGAGGCACTCTGTAATTATTGGTTTATGAATATAGTCTCTTAAAAATAATTTAATATATCTTACATAATTGTTTACTTCGTCCTTTGGCTTCTTCCTTTGCGGGCACTGCGCTATGAGGTGCTCCTTGGCACCACACCCATAACAAGATCCACGAACACGTAAAGGCTTTAGGCAATCCTTCGCCCAATGATTTCTCGAATTACAATTATGGCACCTCGAGTCCTTGGGTACCCTGTTTTGCCTCTCGACGAACTTCTTACTTGGCAGCCGGACCTCCGCAAATGCTCTTAACAACCGGTTTGGATTGTCAAAACATTGTACACGCGCTTGTATACGCATGCTCTCCAATGGAATTCCCTCTATGATGAAATCCAGCAGCTCGTCGTCCTCAATATTGACGTGTTGGGCTAGCTTCACCTTATCCTCAAAGTATTCTGAAAATCGCTCGGCATCTCTCCAAACACGAGCCTCAAAATCACGCCGCAATTCTGCTTTCGATTTCCTGGAACCAAACGCAATCACCAAGTCGTCCAACAATTTGTCTACTGACTCCAATATACGTTTTGGGCTTGCGTGAAGCCATTGTAGTGCATTGCTCTTAAGTTTTCCAACGCAAAGCAAATGACGTTGATTCTCGTTGAGTTCACACAATGCAGACACATTATTCAATTGCACAATCCAATTTTGTACCTCTGGTCCGCCATTATATTCCATCAGCATTTCCTTAGCCATCTGATAGCCAGCATAAGTCCAATTATTTATTTTCTGCTCAGCTACTCTGGTCACATTGTTTTGCTGGTCCGTTGCTGTTGCTATCTCCGATACACGCTCGCGCTCCGAATTCTCTTCGTCGTTTTCTTCGTCTGCTTTTGAAGTATGTTCGTCGCCACTCTCATTTTCGTCGCGTCTATCTCGCTTTTGCATGGCATCGACGCGTCTATTGCTGTCTCGCTCTTGCATGGCGTCGCCGCTTGCGACTGCGATATGCAAACTTTCTAGAAGTTTCTTGGCTTCTTTTATTTCGTTGCGTAGTCCCTCTAACACAACTGTACTTTCGGTTATTTCGTCATGTTGTTGCTGTATGATTTGAGACTCCAATTGCCTCATTTGGTTTTTTCTTCTTCTGGTGACTTTGTACCAACGCCGCTTGTACATGGAATGGCATCGGGATCTGGTGTTCGAGTTAATGGAATACCTCCACGTACATCCTCCGGAATTTCCAGTAGTCTGCCTATTAGCTCCGTCTTGGAACCCTTGGTGTCCATTCCCAAAGCTACCAGCCAACTTTTTAGGCTTGCCGTAGAAATTTTATTGAAATCGTCCGACATTTTATGGATTTTTGAACCACTTCTGATATTATGGTAGTATAAATAATATGTCTTGGCCTTTATTAATTGCTTGTCGCTTTTTTTATTTGATCTGATCGCTTTGAATATTGCTTACGAACTGACTCTCTGCTCGCAGACAGAGTACTTAGAGAGTTAGATATTATACAATCAAGAGAGCATCTTCGCTTGCAAGGCAGAGCGAGAGACGCTTTATGAAATCAGAGAGTGAGGAATCTATATCAATAGTTATAACGGTGTTTAAACAGTGGTTGCAATACCACTGTTTCTTATGCTTTGGACACTGGGCCTACTACAGACGTTAAATTGATTTTACATTTGCTTAATTACATTATTTTTTTTTTTTTTTTTTTGTAAACTTGATTGGGCTTCGACACATAAAAATCAGATCAAAAAGAAAATTATTTTCAAGGAACTTTTTAGCACAAAACGGAACTTTTAGAAGTTTTCGAGGTGGTCACATGTATTGCGCTCTCTGTTGGCGGCAACATACAGACATGGTCTAAAAAACCAAGCTTTGTCTGGGTCAGCAGCGGAAGAAGGTTAGGTACGGCCACTCGCCTTTAAACCCTAGCCATAGGAAAAATCTAGTTCATCTGAGGGTTATGGGCCGATCTCGAAAAATGAGACACTTTTGGCCGCACCGTGAACCTCAGCACAAAACGTTGTGGCGCTGCCGGTGTTTAGTTGCAGTGTCCTCGCAGTATCCGAATGTGAATTCCGGAATGCAAGACAACCCAAAATTGGCTGCACGTGCTCCGGTACGAGAAATTGGTTTTCGAAAACTCGCCGGTTTTCCAGAAAATAAAACTCCCACGAAAGCTATCGGCAATATTGGCCAGAAAAATGGGATGTTTCCAATCTATGATATAGAGTAAGATGCAGATGGCGGCGGGGTAAAAATGTTGATAACCTACATACCTGCTAGAATCTAGACTTAATTTTTTTGGGACACAGCTTTTTTTTATAACTTTCCTTCTCTTTGGTGAAATGAAATGACACCAGCAAAACACGAAGTGCGCCGCACCTCAAAAAAAAAAACGATAGATCGCTTATTGATATCGCAATATTATTCTTTTATCGGTCGATCCATACCAGTATTATTTATTTATTGATTGATCGCTATTAGCAAAGACGCGCGTAACGTCGTTAAGTTTGAAAACTTGAAAGTTTAAACTAGCGCACGCTACACCAATCTTGATCAAATTTGGCACAGTGGCTTATAGGTGTAAAATACACTGACCAACATTAAATTTCACGACAATAGCTGGGAAAATAACGAAGTTATTGGCTGAATCCGAGATATGTATACAAACTGTGCAGTGAGCCCACATGCAAAATTTCTCTGTAGCTCTAACGGTCTAGGAGGAGTTTGCGTCGATCCAGACGGACGGACGGAGATGGCTATTTGAACTCGTCTCGTCGTGCTGATCAAGAATATATATACTTTATATAGTCGGAGATGCTTACTTCTATGCGTTGCACACTTCTGACCAAAATTAATATACCCTTTTTGCAAGGGTATAATAAAAATGCAAAGCGAACCGATTAGCAGTAACTTATCAGATTTTATTCGTGGTTAACTAATTTCTAGACAATCATTGTTTATGGGGCAAAAGGTAGGGCTGCAAAACCGTCGATGGTGGCTCCACTCGATGGTTTTTCCATCGATGGAAAAAACTATCGATAATAAATCTATATTCAATACATTTTTATTTATATCGATATATTATATAAGTTATTATTTATAATTTAAAATAAAAAGTTAGTGTTTGGGAAGTAACCGACATTAAATAGTTTAAGTCAATATTCATGTCGTCGAACCACTGTATATTTTCAATTGTTCTTTACGTATGCATTTGTTTGTGAACGCAACTTTGTTACATCCGTTATTCTCGATTTGCACAAACCACGCTGCTTAGCTTCAAATGCATGCGTACCAAAAACACTTATATTTTGACATCAGCACAGACCAGTCGCGTTCATTGTTAACAACCTTTAATTACCCTCTGACCGAATAAAGATTAATACAGTCCACTCATTTCGAAACATACAAAATCTCTGGTCCTTCGAGCCGGATAGGGATCGATTAGGGATCGGATCGGGATTAAAGATAACGGATTTCTGACTTTAATAGTTCGATCAGCCTAATCAGAGTGTAATTAAATAGTTGTGAAACCGAGGGCTAAGCGCTCTTTGTTGTGATTATCGTGACCCATGGCTTATACATATTTTGCTGATAAAGTTAGATGTCGACACACGTCAAGTCTGGGCGGAACATAGCAACTCAAATCGTGCCAAGGTGACCATTGATGATTTTTGGAATTCCTTACAAATCGGTGCGACACGTTGGACACGTGCCAGCCTACCCTTCCACCCAGTGTTCAAAATCGACGGCAGACCATCGTGCATCATGCCACTGTGCAAAGAACATTTACTCCATATTGTTCATACTGCAATAAGTCTCATTTTATTTCAAATTGCATGAAATTTAAAGAACTTGATTTCAATTCCCGTCTCATGTTTGCATATAAAACCAAATTATGTTACAACTGCCTTAGTAAAGATCATCAAGTCAAGAAATGTAAGTCAACCTTTAATTGTCGCCTATGTAAATTGAGGCACCACACATTGATACATGTAGAGGATTCAGACGCCTCTAATGTACAAGGAGAGTCAACACAGCGGGCAAATCGTAACGCAGAGTCACATAACTCTGGATTGGCGCATTCCGGTCCGGCTGTTGCTCATCACACTTTGGAAACTATTCCTGCGGAAGCTAAGCAAGCAATTCTACATACTCTTTTGGCTACTGTGATCGACGCATGGGGTAACAAAACTATTTGTAGGATCCTACTCGATACAGGGTCGTCAATCACGTTGGCGACTGAAGCATTTGTTCAACGTATTGGTGTTACACGAACACACGCCCGGATATCAGTTTCAAGTCTCGTCGCCAATAGTGCTGGGGTCACTAGAGGGTGCTCAACAATTCAACTACATTCGCGGACCAATTCAAACTCTATTGAAGTCACTACGCTAATCATGAGTGTACTAACGTCATCGATACCAGCGCAAGCGATCAATACGAGCTCATCCCACTGGGGACAGATTCGACAGCTGAAGCTGGCTGATCCCTCATTCCACATACCTAATGTCATCGACGTGATCCTGGGTTCGGATCAACTATGGAATCTCTACTTAGGAGAGATCAAAACATTTGGTAAAAGCAATCCTATTGCTTTTAATACAAACTTCGGTTGGGTCATTGCAGGTTCATATAGCGCTGCAGGTGACACCGTAATGCCAGTATTTTCCTACCATGCTCATGAAGACCTCGACACACTGGTTCGGACTTTTTTGGAGATAGACAACGTTCAAGCATCAAAAGCCACAATTGAAGCCACCGATCCAGTAGAACAACACTTTCGAAGTACACATACCCGCACACAAGATGGAACGTACATTGTCAAATACCCATTTAAAGATGAAGCCCCACCCATCTACCCAACATTGTCTCAGGCTAAGCAACGATTTAGTTCATTGGAACGACAATTTCGTACGGATCCTCAACTAAAGCAGCAATATGTAAAGTTTATAAACCACTACGAAAACCAAGGACACATGGAACTTCTATCACAGATGCAAATAGACAAAAACCCTGATACTTGTGTATATTTAGCTCATCACGCTGTACTTAAACCAGGCAGCTCGACTACAAAATGTTGCGTTGTATTTGACGGATCTGGAAAAGATGTGAAGGGTTTCTCGCTAAATGACCGGCTTCACATAGGACCATCTATTCAACGGGATTTATTGGGAGTATGTTTACGTTTTCGACAGCATCGCTATGTATTTTGCGCTGATATAGAGAAGATGTTTCGCAGGATTTTAGTGTCATCCAAGCACACTAATTATCAAAGAATTATATGGCGCAAGGAAGAAGACGAACCATTTCAACATTAGCGTTTGTTAACAGTTACTAATGGATTAGGCCCATCGCCATTTCTAGCTGTACGAGTATTAAAGCAATTCGCCGATGATTATCAAGAGAAGTACCCTTTAGCATCAATCGCGTTGGCAAGAGACGCATATGTTGATGATATTCCCACCGGATGCGATTCAGTGAACGAGCTGATCGCACTTAAAGATGACCTTATTTCGTTACTGAACGAAGCGAATTTCAAACTTCACAAATGGAGTTCAAATTGTGACGCACTTCTGCAAACAATCCCAAAAGAAATCTGTCAACATAACCCTTCGAACGAAACAATAACAATTGTAAAAATTCTAGGTCTACACTGGAAGCCCTGCAAAGATGATTTATCAGCCAATTTCAGTAACCAAAGGGAGGCGCAAGTTCCAAGCAAACGGACTTTGTTATCTGACATTGCGAAGCTTTACGATCCACTTGGCATTTATGGACCCATTACAGTTATGCTCAAAATCCTATTTCGAGAAGTTGGATAACTTCGTTGCCGTGGGATGAACCTCTACCAGAGAACCTATGTGCGCGCTGGCACGTAATACGAGACGAGCTTTGCCTAGTTGAAACCTGTCGGATTTCTCGTTATATTGCAATATCAAACACGGACATCGAATTGCATGGGTTTGCAGATGCTTCGGCACAAGCTTATGGAGCTGTGGTGTACAGTAGAGTGAAATTCGGAGACAGTTACCAGGTTACGCTCATTGCCTCAAGAACACGAGTAGCACCACTGAAACCAATATCGATCCCACGACTAGAACTAAACGCTGCGCATCTACTGAGTAAATTGATGTCAATCATAAAACAATCGATAAAAATTTCTATTTCTAGCAGTTCTTGTTGGACAGATTCGGAGATAGTTCTGCATTGGCTATCTGCCTCACCTCGCACCTGGAACACATTTGTTTGCAAGAGAACAGCTGAAATTTTAGAAAAATATCCACGCAGCTGTTGGCAACATGTACGGTCAGAACAAAATCCTGCTGACTGCATCTCTAGAGGAATGCTACCATCAAAACTTGTGTCGCATCAGTTATGGTGGACAGGACCGAGTTGTCTGTCCAATCCCAAATCAACATGGTCAGCAGTCAACCCACAATGTTGTCAATCAATGGACAACAACGTTACACTGGAAAAAAAGGACAATCCCACAACTCACACTACATTCGGTAGAGGAGGACGATTGGTTTCAAAAGCTTGCTAGCAAAATTTCGGATTGGAGTCGAATTTTAAGAATTATCTGCTATTGCTATCGATTTGTTAATCATTTACGTCGTACTCCAAATGCCCCACTTCAAGATTATTCAAACTCTAGACACATAACAGCAATAGAAATTCAACATGCCTGTTTAAGAATAAACATCGTGCTCATCTGAGATGGCTTCACCAAATCAGATTGACCAAAGAAATATACAAATGAAACATAAACAAAAGTAAGTCATAAAATTCATATGACAATTATTGCTTAATAGCAAACAAAACATGCATCCACATTCTGTGGAAAACACTTAAGACCAAACAGCGGCGCGGTATCAAGTAACCAGCGCTCAGCATGAAATATAAACATTTTTCAACCCCCGAAAACGTGGGGCATTAGAATAAGCATTTTTAAGAACAATTGTCGCTTCTTAGAGTTTAAGAGTTTTTAAATAAAATCAGTTCATATTTTGAATTCAACGAATGAAGACTGGGTTATTTTCCTTCTCTCCGGGAATCCCTATTCAATGCCCATAATCAACTAGTTCAATATGTTCAACGTACATTCTTTGACAAGGAATATGAAGCTCTTAGCAAAGGATGTCAACTTTCGCTTAAATCAAAGCTTATTCGATTAACACCATTCTTGGATGAAGATGGAGTTATGCGAGTTGGAGGACGCATCGATCATTCATCATTGAGCTACAACGCTAAACATCCCATTATAATACCAAAATCTACGCCTATAGCTGTTCTACTTGTTCGACATCATCACAAGAAATGTCTTCATGCTGGAATAGATGGTACCTTCAACAGTGTTCGACAACAGTATTGGATTATTGGAGCACGCAACATAGTTCGTAAAGTGGTTTTTCGGTGCAAGATTTGTTTCATGCAAAGACGAGCTACCAGTTCGCAGATTATGGCTAATCTACCGGTGCCTAGGGTCCAACCCCTAAGATGTTTCCTTCATACAGGAGTAGATTATGCTGGGCCTATCGCTATCAAGATTTCAACAGGCCGCACACCAAAATTTGGAAAGGCATGGTTTGCAGTATTTGTTTGCCTATCTACAAAGGCAATACATCTTGAGTTGTGAGTGATCTTACGTCGTCTGCATTTATCGCCGCTTTGGAGCGTTTCTGGGCACGTAGAGGACCAATCACAAACATGTACTCTGACAATGGCACCACGTTTCAAGGTGCACAAAAGGAACTCAAAGAGCTACGAGAGTTACTACTATTACAAAACCAACCACAGGAGTTAGCGAATTTTGTCGCACAACACGGCATATTTTGGTGGACTTTGGGAGTCTTGCGTAAGATCAATCAAGTTACACCTTCGACGAGTCGTTGGTGATCATGTACTAACCTTTGAAGAATATTCCACAGTTCTAGCCCAAATAGAGGGCATACTCAACTCTAGACCATTGTGTTCAACTGGTGACACAAGTTTGGATCCCCCTCACGCCTTCACACTTTCTGACGGGTGAATCGTATACATCTACATATACCACAACCTAATCTGCTAGATGTTAACCTCAATCGGTTGCAACGATATAAACAGTTGCAAGCTATGGTCCAAGGATTTTGGAAAAGATGGTACAACGAATATTTGTCTACCCTGCAACCCAGGAATAAATGGCAACGCCAAAACCTCAATTTGCAACCCGGGACGCTAGTAGTCATTAAAGAGCCGCATTTGCCACCCTCCAAATGGTTGCTGGGCCGCATAACCGAAGTTCATCCTGGACAAGATGAGAAAGTTAGAGTCGTCAGCATTCAGACAGCTCGTGGAATAATCAAGCGCCCAATTGTAAAGGTGGCCGTTCTACCGTTATTCTGTACGATCGTTCAGGGCGGGCGGTATGTTTGGGAATTAAACGACATTAAATAGTTTAAGTCAATATTCATGTCGTCGAACCACTGTATATTTTCTATTGTTCTTTAAGTATGCATTTGTTTGTGAACGCAACGTTGGTACATCCGTTATTCTCAATTTGCACAAACCACGCTGCTTAGCTTCAAATGCATGCGTACCAAAAACACTTACATTTTGACATCAGCACAGACCAGTCGCGTTCATTGTTAACAACCTTTAATTACCCTCTGACCGAATAAAGATTAATACAGTCCACTCATTTCGAAACATACAAAATCTCTGGTCCTTCGAGCCGGATAGGGATCGATTAGGGATCGGATCGGGATTAAAGATAACGGATTTCTGACTTTAATAGTTCGATCAGCCTAATCAGAGTGTAATTAAATAGTTGTGAAACCGAGGGCTAAGCGCTCTTTGTTGTGATTATCGTGACCCATGGCTTATACATATTTTGCTGATAAAGTTAGATGTCGACACACGTCAAGTCTGGGCGGAACATAGCAACTCAAATCGTGCCAAGGTGACCATTGATGATTTTTTGGAATTCCTTACAAATCGGTGCGACACGTTGGACACGTGCCAGCCTACCCTTCCACCCAGTGTTCAAAATCGACGGCAGACCATCGTGCATCATGCCACTGTGCAAAGAACATTTACTCCATATTGTTCATACTGCAATAAGTCTCATTTTATTTCAAATTGCATGAAATTTAAAGAACTTGATTTCAATTCCCGTCTCATGTTTGCATATAAAACCAAATTATGTTACAACTGCCTTAGTAAAGATCATCAAGTCAAGAAATGTAAGTCAACCTTTAATTGTCGCCTATGTAAATTGAGGCACCACACATTGATACATGTAGAGGATTCAGACGCCTCTAATGTACAAGGAGAGTCAACACAGCGGGCAAATCGTAACGCAGAGTCACATAACTCTGGATTGGCGCATTCCGGTCCGGCTGTTGCTCATCACACTTTGGAAACTATTCCTGCGGAAGCTAAGCAAGCAATTCTACATACTCTTTTGGCTACTGTGATCGACGCATGGGGTAACAAAACTATTTGTAGGATCCTACTCGATACAGGGTCGTCAATCACGTTGGCGACTGAAGCATTTGTTCAACGTATTGGTGTTACACGAACACACGCCCGGATATCAGTTTCAAGTCTCGTCGCCAATAGTGCTGGGGTCACTAGAGGGTGCTCAACAATTCAACTACATTCGCGGACCAATTCAAACTCTATTGAAGTCACTACGCTAATCATGAGTGTACTAACGTCATCGATACCAGCGCAAGCGATCAATACGAGCTCATCCCACTGGGGACAGATTCGACAGCTGAAGCTGGCTGATCCCTCATTCCACATACCTAATGTCATCGACGTGATCCTGGGTTCGGATCAACTATGGAATCTCTACTTAGGAGAGATCAAAACATTTGGTAAAAGCAATCCTATTGCTTTTAATACAAACTTCGGTTGGGTCATTGCAGGTTCATATAGCGCTGCAGGTGACACCGTAATGCCAGTATTTTCCTACCATGCTCATGAAGACCTCGACACACTGGTTCGGACTTTTTTGGAGATAGACAACGTTCAAGCATCAAAAGCCACAATTGAAGCCACCGATCCAGTAGAACAACACTTTCGAAGTACACATACCCGCACACAAGATGGAACGTACATTGTCAAATACCCATTTAAAGATGAAGCCCCACCCATCTACCCAACATTGTCTCAGGCTAAGCAACGACAATTTCGTAAGGATCCTCAACTAAAGCAGCAATATGTAAAGTTTATAAACCACTACGAAAACCAAGGACACATGGAACTTCTATCACAGATGCAAATAGACGAAAACCCTGATACTTGTGTATATTTAGCTCATCACGCTGTACTTAAACCAGGCAGCTCGACTACAAAATGTCGCGTTGTATTTGACGGATCTGGAAAAGATGTGAAGGGTTTCTCGCTAAATGACCGGCTTCACATAGGACCATCTATTCAACGGGATTTATTGGGAGTATGTTTACGTTTTCGACAGCATCGCTATGTATTTTGCGCTGATATAGAGAAGATGTTTCGCAGGATTTTAGTGTCATCCAAGCACACTAATTATCAAAGAATTATATGGCGCAAGGAAGAAGACGAACCATTTCAACATTATCGTTTGTTAACAGTTACTAATGGATTAGGCCCATCGCCATTTCTAGCTGTACGAGTATTAAAGCAATTCGCCGATGATTATCAAGAGAAGTGCCCTTTAGCATCAATCGCGTTGGCAAGAGACGCATATGTTGATGATATTCCCACCGGATGCGATTCAGTGAACGAGCTGATCGCACTTAAAGATGACCTTATTTCGTTACTGAACGAAGCGAATTTCAAACTTCACAAATGGAGTTCAAATTGTGACGCACTTCTGCAAACAATCCCAAAAGAAATCTGTCAACATAACCCTTCGAACGAAACAATAACAATTGTAAAAATTCTAGGTCTACACTGGAAGCCCTGCAAAGATGATTTATCAGCCAATTTCAGTAACCAAAGGGAGGCGCAAGTTCCAAGCAAACGGACTTTGTTATCTGACATTGTGAAGCTTTACGATCCACTTGGCATTTATGGACCCATTACAGTTATGCTCAAAATCCTATTTCGAGAAGTTGGATAACTTCGTTGCCGTGGGATGAACCTCTACCAGAGAACCTATGTGCGCGCTGGCACGTAATACGAGACGAGCTTTGCCTAGTTGAAACCTGTCGGATTTCTCGTTATATTGCAATATCAAACACGGACATCGAATTGCATGGGTTTGCAGATGCTTCGGCACAAGCTTATGGAGCTGTGGTGTACAGTAGAGTGAAATTCGGAGACAGTTACCAGGTTACGCTCATTGCCTCAAGAACACGAGTAGCACCACTGAAACCAATATCGATCCCACGACTAGAACTAAACGCTGCGCATCTACTGAGTAAATTGATGTCAATCATAAAACAATCGATAAAAATTTCTATTTCTAGCAGTTCTTGTTGGACAGATTCGGAGATAGTTCTGCATTGGCTATCTGCCTCACCTCGCACCTGGAACACATTTGTTTGCAAGAGAACAGCTGAAATTTTAGAAAAATATCCACGCAGCTGTTGGCAACATGTACGGTCAGAACAAAATCCTGCTGACTGCATCTCTAGAGGAATGCTACCATCAAAACTTGTGTCGCATCAGTTATGGTGGACAGGACCGAGTTGTCTGTCCAATCCCAAATCAACATGGTCAGCAGTCAACCCACAATGTTGTCAATCAATGGACAACAACGTTACACTGGAAAAAAAGGACAATCCCACAACTCACACTACATTCGGTAGAGGAGGACGATTGGTTTCAAAAGCTTGCTAGCAAAATTTCGGATTGGAGTCGAATTTTAAGAATTATCTGCTATTGCTATCGATTTGTTAATCATTTACGTCGTACTCCAAATGCCCCACTTCAAGATTATTCAAACTCTAGACACATAACAGCAATAGAAATTCAACATGCCTGTTTAAGAATAAACATCGTGTTCATCTGAGATGGCTTCACCAAATCAGATTGACCAAAGAAATATACAAATGAAACATAAACAAAAGTAAGTCATAAAATTCATATGACAATTATTGCTTAATAGCAAACAAAACATGCATCCACATTCTGTGGAAAACACTTAAGACCAAACAGCGGCGCGGTATCAAGTAACCAGCGCTCAGCATGAAATATAAACATTTTTCAACCCCCGAAAACGTGGGGCATTAGAATAAGCATTTTTAAGAACAATTGTCGCTTCTTAGAGTTTAAGAGTTTTTAAATAAAATCAGTTCATATTTTGAATTCAACGAATGAAGACTGGGTTATTTTCCTTCTCTCCGGGAATCCCTATTCAATGCCCATAATCAACTAGTTCAATATGTTCAACGTACATTCTTTGACAAGGAATATGAAGCTCTTAGCAAAGGATGTCAACTTTCGCTTAAATCAAAGCTTATTCGATTAACACCATTCTTGGATGAAGATGGAGTTATGCGAGTTGGAGGACGCATCGATCATTCATCATTGAGCTACAACGCTAAACATCCCATCATAATACCAAAATCTACGCCTATAGCTGTTCTACTTGTTCGACATCATCACAAGAAATGTCTTCATGCTGGAATAGATGGTACCTTCAACAGTGTTCGACAACAGTATTGGATTATTGGAGCACGCAACATAGTTCGTAAAGTGGTTTTTCGGTGCAAGATTTGTTTCATGCAAAGACGAGCTACCAGTTCGCAGATTATGGCTAATCTACCGGTGCCTAGGGTCCAACCCCTAAGATGTTTCCTTCATACAGGAGTAGATTATGCTGGGCCTATCGCTATCAAGATTTCAACAGGCCGCACACCAAAATTTGGAAAGGCATGGTTTGCAGTATTTGTTTGCCTATCTACAAAGGCAATACATCTTGAGTTGTGAGTGATCTTACGTCGTCTGCATTTATCGCCGCTTTGGAGCGTTTCTGGGCACGTAGAGGACCAATCACAAACATGTACTCTGACAATGGCACCACGTTTCAAGGTGCACAAAAGGAACTCAAAGAGCTACGAGAGTTACTACTATTACAAAACCAACCACAGGAGTTAGCGAATTTTGTCGCACAACACGGCATATTTTGGTGGACTTTGGGAGTCTTGCGTAAGATCAATCAAGTTACACCTTCGACGAGTCGTTGGTGATCATGTACTAACCTTTGAAGAATATTCCACAGTTCTAGCCCAAATAGAGGGCATACTCAACTCTAGACCATTGTGTTCAACTGGTGACACAAGTTTGGATCCCCTCACGCCTTCACACTTTCTGACGGGTGAATCGTATACATCTACATATACCACAACCTAATCTGCTAGATGTTAACCTCAATCGGTTGCAACGATATAAACAGTTGCAAGCTATGGTCCAAGGATTTTGGAAAAGATGGTACAACGAATATTTGTCTACCCTGCAACCCAGGAATAAATGGCAACGCCAATAACTCAATTTGCAACCCGGGACGCTAGTAGTCATTAAAGAGCCGCATTTGCCACCCTCCAAATGGTTGCTGGGCCGCATAACCGAAGTTCATCCTGGACAAGATGAGAAAGTTAGAGTCGTCAGCATTCAGACAGCTCGTGGAATAATCAAGCGCCCAATTGTAAAGGTGGCCGTTCTACCGTTATTCTGTACGATCGTTCAGGGCGGGCGGTATGTTTGGGAATTAAACGACATTAAATAGTTTAAGTCAATATTCATGTCGTCGAACCACTGTATATTTTCTATTGTTCTTTAAGTATGCATTTGTTTGTGAACGCAACGTTGGTACATCCGTTATTCTCAATTTGCACAAACCACGCTGCTTAGCTTCAAATGCATGCGTACCAAAAACACTTACATTTTGACATCAGCACAGACCAGTCGCGTTCATTGTTAACAACCTTTAATTACCCTCTGACCGAATAAAGATTAATACAGTCCACTCATTTCGAAACATACAAAATTTCTGGTCCTTCGAGCCGGATAGGGATACGGATAGGGATGGGGATCGGATCGGGATTAAATATAACGGATTTCTGAATTTAATAGTTCGATCAGCCCAATCAGAGTCTAATTAAATAGTTGTGAAACCATCACTGTCAAACGATGAATCGCATTTCTAATCAACGTGCGTTTACTATTACGCAACTCACACACGCGTGCAACAACGCATATCAGGCAGTTGATTCATGGGAATCAGTCGATGCATTGCACCATCGTTTACTAAGACTCAAATCCACTTACGATCATTTGATGGATCTTATCGAGGATTATTGCCAATTTCAAGGGGAAGAAAACTACGTCGACCCTAATGAGGAGCTGGAACAGTGCGAAGAGAACTACTGCAAGGCATATGATGTACTCACAGAAGCTACCAGCGTGCTACGGAAACCAGCCAATTCAACGGTTGAGCTTACTCCTCAATTACTTCATACACTTAACAAAACTGGCATCAAATCGGAATTACAGTGTGAAAGAATCAAGATTCCAACGTTTTCGGGAAACTATAAGGCATTACCTAAAATCATACTTAGAAGGTGATGCATTGAAACTTGTGAAACACATAACGGTTACCAATGATAACTATGACAAAACATGGGAGAAGTTAGAGCAAAGGTACAATAAGAAACCGCTAATCGTTCGTTCCTTTATCACGAAATTCTTAAATTTGCCGGCTACTACGGAACTTGCTGGAAATAATTTGCGAAACCTTGTGGATGGTGCAGATGAAGTTGTGCGAGGGCTAAGCGCTCTTTGTTGTAATTCTCGTGACCCATGGCTTATACATATTTTGATGATAAAGTTAGATGTCGACACACGTCAAGTCTGGGCGGAACATAGCAACTCAAACCGTGACAAGGTGACCATTGATGATTTTTTGGAATTTCTTACAAATCGGTGCGACGCGTTGGAGACGTGCCAGCCTACCCTTCCACCCAGTGTTCAAAATCGACGGCAAACCATCGTGCATCATGCCACTGTGCAAAGAACATTTACTCCATATTGTTCATACTGCAATAAGTCTCATTTTATTTCAAATTGCATGAAATTTAAAGAACTTGATTTCAATTCCCGTCTCATGTTTGCATATAAAACCAAATTATGTTACAACTGCCTTAGTAAAGATCATCAAGTCAAGAAATGTAAGTCAACCTTTAATTGTCGCCTATGTAAATTGAGGCACCACACATTGATACATGTAGAGGATTCAGACGCCTCTAATGTACAAGGAGAGTCAACACAGCGGGCAAATCGTAACGCAGAGTCACATAACTCTGGATTGGCGCATTCCGGTCCGGCTGTTGCTCATCACACTTTGGAAACTATTCCTGCGGAAGCTAAGCAAGCAATTCTACATACTCTTTTGGCTACTGTAATCGACGCATGGGGTAACAAAACTATTTGTAGGATCCTACTCGATACAGGGTCGTCAATCACGTTGGCGACTGAAGCATTTGTTCAACGTATTGGTGTTACACGAACACACGCCCGGATATCAGTTTCAAGTCTCGTCGCCAATAGTGCTGGGGTCACTAGAGGGTGCTCAACAATTCAACTACATTCGCGGACCAATTCAAACTCTATTGAAGTCACTACGCTAATCATGAGTGTACTAACGTCATCGTCAGCGCAAGCGATCCCTCATTCCACATACCTAATGTCATCGACGTGATCCTGGGTTCGGATCAACTATGGAATCTCTACTTAGGAGAGATCAAAACATTTGGTAAAAGCAATCCTATTGCTTTTAATACAAACTTCGGTTGGGTCATTGCAGGTTCATATAGCGCTGCAGGTGACACCGTAATGCCAGTATTTTCCTACCATGCTCATGAAGACCTCGACACACTGGTTCGGACTTTTTTGGAGATAGACAACGTTCAAGCATCAAAAGCCACAATTGAAGCCACCGATCCAGTAGAACAACACTTTCGAAGTACACATACCCGCACACAAGATGGAACGTACATTGTCAAATACCCATTTAAAGATGAAGCCCCACCCATCTACCCAACATTGTCTCAGGCTAAGCAAGTCTTGGAACGACAATTTCGTAAGGATCCTCAACTAAAGCAGCAATATGTAAAGTTTATAAACGACTACGAAAACCAAGGACACATGGAACTTCTATCACAGATGCAAATAGACGAAAACCCTGATACTTGTGTATATTTAGCTCATCACGCTGTACTTAAACCAGGCAGCTCGACTACAAAATGTCGCGTTGTATTTGACGGATCTGGAAAGGATGTGAAGGGTTTCTCGCTAAATGACCGGCTTCACATAGGACCATCTATTCAACGGGATTTATTGGGAGTATGTTTACGTTTTCGACAGCATCGCTATGTATTTTGCGCTGATATAGAGAAGATGTTTCGCAGGATTTTAGTGTCATCCAAGCACACTAATTATCAAAGAATTATATGGCGCAAGGAAGAAGACGAACCATTTCAACATTATCGTTTGTTAACAGTTACTAATGGATTAGGCCCATCGCCATTTCTAGCTGTACGAGTATTAAAGCAACTCGCCGATGATTATCAAGAGAAGTACCCTTTAGCATCAATCGCGTTGGCAAGAGACGCATATGTTGATGATATTCCCACCGGATGCGATTCAGTGAACGAGCTGATCGCACTTAAAGATGACCTTATTTCGTTACTGAACGAAGCGAATTTCAAACTTCACAAATGGAGTTCAAATTGTGACGCACTTCTGCAAACAATCCCAAAAGAAATCTGTCAACATAACCCTTCGAACGAAACAATAACAATTGAAAAAATTCTAGGTCTACACTAAAAAGCCCTGCAAAGATGATTTATCAGCCAATTTCAGTAACCAAAGGGAGGCGCAAGTTCCAAGCAAACGGACTTTGTTATCTGACATTGCGAAGCTTTACGATCCACTTGGCATTTATGGACCCATTACAGTTATGCTCAAAATCCTATTTCAAGAAAGTTGGATAACTTCGTTGCCGTGGGATGAACCTCTACCAGAGAAACTATGTGCGCGCTGGCACGTAATACGAGACGAGCTTTGCCTAGTTGAAACCTGTCGGATTTCTCGTTATATTGCAATATCAAACACGGACATCGAATTGCATGGGTTTGCAGATGCTTCGGCACAAGCTTATGGAGCTGTGGTGTACAGTAGAGTGAAATTCGGAGACAGTTACCAGGTTACGCTCATTGCCTCAATAACACGAGTAGCACCACTGAAACCAATATCGATCCCACGACTAGAACTAAACGCTGCGCATCTGCTGAGTAAATTGATGTCAATCATAAAACAATCGATAAAAATTTCTATTTCTAGCAGTTCTTGTTGGACAGATTCGGAGATAGTTCTGCATTGGCTATCTGCCTCACCTCGCACCTGGAACACATTTGTTTGCAAGAGAACAGCTGAAATTTTAGAAAAATATCCACGCAGCTGTTGGCAACATGTACGGTCAGAACAAAAATCCTGCTGACTGCATCTCTAGAGGAATGCTACCATCAAAACTTGTGTCGCATCAGTTATGGTGGACAGGACCGAGTTGTCTGTCCAATCCCAAATCAACATGGTCAGCAGTCAACCCACAATGTTGTCAATCAATGGACAACAACGTTACACTGGAAAACAAGGACAATCCCACAACTCACACTACATTCGGTAGAGGAGGACGATTGGTTTCAAAAGCTTGCTAGCAAAATTTCGGATTGGAGTCGAATTTTAAGAATTACCTGCTATTGCTATCGATTTGTTAATCATTTACGTCGTACTCCAAATGCCCCACTTCAAGATTATTCAAACTCTAGACACATAACAGCAATAGAAATTCAACATGCCTGTTTAAGAATAAACATCGTGTTCATCTGAGATGGCTTCACCAAATCAGATTGACCAAAGAAATATACAAATGAAACATAAACAAAAGTAAGTCATAAAATTCATATGACAATTATTGCTTAATAGCAAACAAAACATGCATCCACATTCTGTGGAAAACACTTAAGACCAAACAGCGGCGCGGTATCAAGTAACCAGCGCTCAGCATGAAATATAAACATTTTTCAACCCCCGAAAACGTGGGGCATTAGAATAAGTATTTTTAAGAACAATTGTCGCTTCTTAGAGTTTAAGAGTTTTTAAATAAAATCAGTTCATATTTTGAATTCAACGAATGAATACTGGGCTATTTTCCTTCTCTCCGGGAATCCCTATTCAATGCCCATAATCAACTAGTTCAATATGTTCAACGTACATTCTTTGACAAGGAATATGAAGCTCTTAGCAAAGGATGTCAACTTTCGCTTAAATCAAAGCTTATTCGATTAACGCCATTCTTGGATGAAGATGGAGTTATGCGAGTTGGAGGACGCATCGATCATTCATCATTGAGCTACAAGGCTACACATCCCATCATAATACCAAAATCTACGCCTATAGCTGTTCTACTTGTTCGACATCATCACAAGAAATGTCTTCATGCTGGAATAGATGGTACCTTCAACAGTGTTCGACAACAGTATTGGATTATTGGAGCACGCAACATAGTTCGTAAAGTGGTTTTTCGGTGCAAGATTTGTTTCATGCAAAGACGAGCTACCAGTTCGCAGATTATGGCTAATCTACCGATGCCTAGGGTCCAACCCCTAAGATATTTCCTTCATACAGGAGTAGATTATGCTGGGCCTATCGCTATCAAGATTTCAACAGGCCGCACACCAAAATTCGGAAAGGCATGGTTTGCAGTATTTGTTTGCCTATCTACAAAGGCAATACATCTTGAGTTGTGAGTGATCTTACGTCGTCTGCATTTATCGCCGCTTTGGAGCGTTTCTGGGCACGTAGAGGACCAATCACAAACATGTACTCTGACAATGGCACCACGTTTCAAGGTGCACAAAAGGAACTCAAAGAGCTACGAGAGTTACTACTAGTACAAAACCAACCACAGGAGTTAGCGAATGTTGTCGCACAACACGGCATATTTTGGTGGACTTTGGGAGTCTTGCGTAAGATCAATCAAGTTACACCTTCGACGAGTCGTTGGTGATCATGTACTAACCTTTGAAGAATATTCCACAGTTCTAGCCCAAATAGAGGGCATACTCAACTCTAGACCATTGTGTTCAACTGGTGACACAAGTTTGGATCCCCTCACGCCTTCACACTTTCTGACGGGTGAATCGTATACATCTACATATACCACAACCTAATCTGCTAGATGTTAACCTCAATCGGTTGCAACGATATAAACAGTTGCAAGCTATGGTCCAAGGATTTTGGAAAAGATGGTACAACGAATATTTGTCTACCCTGCAACCCAGGAATAAATGGCAACGCCAATAACTCAATTTGCAACCCGGGACGCTAGTAGTCATTAAAGAGCCGCATTTGCCACCCTCCAAATGGTTGCTGGGCCGCATAACCGAAGTTCATCCTGGACAAGATGAGAAAGTTAGAGTCGTCAGCATTCAGACAGCTCGTGGAATAATCAAGCGCCCAATTGTAAAGGTGGCCGTTCTACCGTTATTCTGTACGATCGTTCAGGGCGGGCGGTATGTTTGGGAATTAAACGACATTAAATAGTTTAAGTCAATATTCATGTCGTCGAACCACTGTATATTTTCTATTGTTCTTTAAGTATGCATTTGTTTGTGAACGCAACGTTGGTACATCCGTTATTCTCAATTTGCACAAACCACGCTGCTTAGCTTCAAATGCATGCGTACCAAAAACACTTACATTTTGACATCAGCACAGACCAGTCGCGTTCATTGTTAACAACCTTTAATTACCCTCTGACCGAATAAAGATTAATACAGTCCACTCATTTCGAAACAGTTAGTAATATCCATTATATCAAACTTCATTTATTAATGGTAATGAGATTCTGGATTTCAATTCACAGATTGTCTTAATCACTAAAAATAATATTCATTAGTTTTGTAAGATGTCATTTATTTATGTTAAGAATTATCGTTCTGTTCGATTAATTTTAGCTATCTACACTTATAAAAATACTTACAGCAAGTATTTTTAAGTATCGGTTGTTAGTATTAAGTCAGTATGTGGGAAATATCGAGATGCGGGCTAAGGCCACACTGGAAGTGATCTCCCCTCTTCTTTTGGTGACGCTTGAACGAGCCAGACGCACCAACTGCCGAAAACGAATAAAATTAATCTTTACGTTTAAGCTAAATAACAACCCATCGACGTTTATTTTTAGCACTTTATAGCTTAGAAGTGGGATTACACAGAAATAGATTTATTTCTGTGCACGCCACCAATTTTGACAAATTAGTTAGGTAAAATTGTCCTGACCAACTCCACAATGGGAGTTACCAAGGTGGAGATGACGAGAGCTCTGCGCGCAAGCGGAGTCGAGGCACCGCCGTCATCACAGTCGGGCAAATTCGCCGACTGTACCCTTCCTTGGGCACCCCCACACGAGACAGTGAAGAATCGGCGCTGTACTCGCCTGCCGCCAAACCTGGTGGAACTTCATCGGCTCGGATGCAGGCCACACGTTCTGCGTCTAAAATGGCCGCCTCCATGCCCGCCGCTGCCGTTGCCACCGTTGCTGGGTCTGCTGCTGCCGTGCCCACTGTCGTACCCGCCGTTGTACCTGCAATGCCGTACCCGCTGCTGCTGTACCCGCAGCATCCAAACCTGCCGCTTCCGGGCCTGCCGCTGCAGTACACGCTGCTGCCGTGCCCGCCGCTGCCGTACCCACTGATGTGCCTGCCGCTGCAGTACTTGTTTCTGCTGTGCCCGTCGCTGATGACGTGCCCACTGCTGCGCTTGCCGCTGCAGTACCGGTCGCCACTGTGCCAACCATCGCTGTATCCGCTGCCGCCGTACCCACTGTTGTGCCTGCCGCCGCAGCGGTGCTCACCACCACTGCACATTGGGTGCAAATCCCGATTTACCGGCATAAAGTCTAAAATTATTTTGTTATATTTTCTTCTTTTTTTTGTTAGTTCCATTAGAGAAATGTCTAACCATTATAAAACCAATTTTAAAAATATTTTTCGTGCATCCCTGGCTTTCTGGCAGCTCTGTAAAGTCATCTGATGCTTTGCTAAGTTGTGTGCGCCAAAAGATTGCTTAACACGTGTGCAAAGTTTGATAGATTTTCGTTCACGAATTATTTGCAATAACTGTGGTTTTAATTATGCAAAATACTAATCAAGGTATGTAGAATGTAGATTTAAGTGCCAAAACTGTGTTCGTTCTTGTATTGTTTTGTATTTAGCAGATTTAATAAATCATGTTTATAATCGAACCTAACCTGAAAATAGTTGTTTTTCGTGGAGCAGAACTAATAAGATTATGGCGGATTGCGTAAAGTGTTAATGTGGTAGTATGTGTTATTGTATTTTAATTTCAATTAAGTTAACAATTTGAGCGCATACTTGCGCAAATTCATAATATTTCAATAGATCTAGAACAACTCGATATCCGTCGAGGCGATTTGCTGGAAGAGGGGCTGGAACAAAGACGAAGTGCTAGCGCCACTTTTGATTGGCTGTGCGGAAAAATAAATAATCAAAGTTTGTCTAAAAGCTCGGAAGTTGCAATTAAAAAGAAAATACAAAATTTCGCTTCCCATGTCAAAAAGCTGCTAGCCAAAAGTAACACACATGTTGAAAAAAATGAATGAAATGAAAAAATGAAAATGCAAGCTGGCTGGCAACTGAAATATAATTTTTCACAAAAGAGAATAATTGCACAAAAAAGACTGGACGTCCTATTGCAGCTTATGAAGACAGGAGGATCTTTAGATTGAAAAGAAAATTGGCTTTAAAGCTTTCTAGAGGGAATTCAAAAGATAAGCCTAATGCATGCTGCCGCTATGTCAGCAGAGAAGTCGGGAGATAAGGAAACATCAAAAATGTTAAAAGGAAAATTTATCACGACAATAAATCCTCTTCAAATGATTGATCAAATTGAACGAATTATCTATCAAATACTTTGCATTTCGGAGTTAGTCCTCTACACGCATGGATTCGCTTATTAGAGTTCGTATTGAACATTTCATACAGAATTGGTGTTCAGAAATGGCGAGTCTGCAATACTTTAGACAAAAACGCAATGCTCATACGGAAAAAGCAAATAGAGGAGAAGCTCTGGACAGATATGGGACTACATGTGAACAAACCAAATCCGAACGGTTCTGGAAATTCCAATGATGGCAACACGGCGTCAAGAGCATTTGCAAATGTTTCATTATTTGCCGCAATATTAGATGTAGATGAAAAACTATTGAAGAATTTTCAAACAATATTAATTATTCTTTCATGCGAGTTTGAAATTGATGTAATGAAATTAAAGAAACTTTGTGAGGAAACTCTTCAATTGTTTTTAACGAAATATCCGTGGTATCCAACGAGCGCTACTGTTCAGAAGATTTTAGTGCGCGGTGCAGATATTACACAATCTTCTGTGCTTCCTGTCGGTTGCTTGGGAGAAAACGCTTCTGAGGCACGTAATTAATATTACAAGCGTGATAGACTATTTCACGCTAGAAAAACAGCCGCAAAAATAATCTAACGGATGTGTTTCACAGAGCTTTGGATTCATCTGACCCTTTATTATCGGGTATCTCTTTGCAAAGAAACAACACGGCACAATTTCTACCAAAAGAGGTTATTGCGCTCTTGATGTTGCCCTCAATAGAGAAAACAGTTGTTGTTGAATCCGACTTTGAATTTAAAGAAATATTTGATTTTGAATTGGATCTTGAATAGGAAATAAAAATGTATCAGTATATCCCATTTGTTTTACATAGTGCATGTGGGCGGTTTGGTGTGGGCGTGGTCAAAATTCCAAAACAAGAAAATCCAACTTATAAAAAACAAAATCTTAACATAATTGCAAAATTTCAAGTCGATATCTTTACTTTTGAAGTTTTTGTCGGTAAATCGTCATTTGCGCCCAATGTGCGCTGCAACCGCCGCCGCCGTATCCACTGCTGTACCCGCTGCCACCGTGCTTACTGCTGTGCCTGCCGCCTGCAGTACCCGTTGCTGTTGTGGCCGCCGCTGTCGCACCCACCTCTGCTGTGCCCGCCGCTGCCGTACCCGCCTCTGCTGTGTCCGCCGCTGGACGAGCATCTGATAACGCTACGAAAACAGCATGAGTTGCTTCAACTGCCGCCGCCAACTCTACTGCCGCCGCCAACTCTACTGCCGCCGATGCTGATGATGTGAAAATTAGACTGAACCATTTATAACTGCCTGAAGAGTTTTTTTACGTCAATCTAAAGTTCCCCCAACTGCCGTCTTAGCCCCTGATCAAGGCTGCACTTCTAATATCCAAACACTGGCCAGTTAATGTTATTTTAGCTATCTACACTTATAAAAATATTGACAGCAAGTATTTTTAAGTATCGGTTGTGAGTATTAAGTCAGTATGTGGGAAATATCGAGATGTGGGCTAAGGCCACACTGAAAGTGATCTTCCCTCTTCTTTCGGTGACGCTTGAACGAGCCAGACGCACCAACTGCCGAAAACGAATAAAATTAATCTTTACGTTTAAGCTAATAACAACCCATCGACGTTTATTTTCAGCACTTTATAGTTTCTTAAAAATAAATATTATAAATAAAAAGCTAATAAATTCTTTGTTTTAGTAGGTTCTTAATAATATAAGATTTTTCATTGTATTTCTAAATATTAAAAGAGCTATTCGTTTCATATGTTCTATTAAATTTGATGAGTGCCAATTGTTCTAAATGACTGTCCTCAAAGGCGACATTTGGCAATCATTTTGTTTTGGGCTTTATCAAAATATGTCCAAACTCGAGATGCCGTTTTTTCGCTTCAACGTGCTGCAATTATTTTCGGATTCCTCATGCACAACAGCATCCTGCACAGTCAAATTTGCTTCAGCGGTCAAAGAATCTACATACATATGTTATCATTTAATTTTAATACGAAACATATGAAAAACAGACGACTAGCACGCATTACCTTTTATTATTACTTACTTGAAGTTTTCACATATTTTTCCATGCTCTTCAGCAGGCACAACCCAAGCTCTGTTAAGTTTTTTTCATTTTCAATTTTCTAGGCAATTATTAACTGTTTTAAATGAAATTTAAAAAAAAATTTCTCAATTTATTGTTTTTATTCACTTTTGGGCGATTTCCAGCATTCTATATATTTACAATTTGTCCATAAAAATGGACATTTTACGTATTCGTGTAGCACATCTCCAAAGGCACAGCTCAATGACAATTAAATGCCAGAACTTTCGCCAATTATTCATCTTAATCCCCAACAAATTTCAATAAAAACGTGTGAACAGTTTTCGAGAAAATTGCATTTTTGTTGGCCTTGATTTCGCTTCAGCAATGCCAATTCGCCGCTCTCATTTGAAGCTCGCGTCTCAATTTTAGATTCGCCACGCTTCTCTCATTTTCTTCACCGTATTATATCGCCATACAAAATATTTCAAAAAATGTGCCGACTTTGGCGGTAAAGCACACTTTTCCAAGGACACAACTCAATGAAAATTAAATGCCAGATTGATCAATGGACTTTCTAGAATATGTGCCTAAAATTTCATTCAGATCGTGTTTAGGGCTTTCGAGAAAAATGAATTGGTATATATTGTGTATGGGTATATATTTGTTCAGCAAAGGCAATTTGCCGCTCAGTTTTGATATTCGCCATTCAATAGAGTGAATTGGGGGATCAGGCACATATGGTACCGATGAAATAATGGGCTTTTGCATTGTGGTACACGACTGTGCAAAAAAATTTTTAGATATTTTTCTACAGGCTTTCCTTAAGAATATGAATAAACTTAATGAAATATGGAATTTTTAAATTTGTCTATCTCATTTAAGGGAGAATTGTCATGTGTTTATATGTACATATACATACTATGTATGTATGTTTGTGCAACTGGAAACAAGTTTGCTGCAAACAAATAAGACTTGCACCATTCTATCATACCAATAACGTTATCTCGTTTTTTTTTTTAAATAATTAACAAAACAAATTCAATCGCACATTACAGAACAACAGCTTTCTCTTTTATGAAAAATAAATTATAAGCAAAGAAAGAAATTTTTATTAAATAAATAAAAATCGCCTCCGCTAGGATTCGAACCTCTACTTCTTTTATATACATATGCATATGAAAACAATACGCATAATAAAAAAAAATATAAATTCTCCACTAGGATTCGAACCCATATACATTTTGTATATATGTACATATCATATACATGCGCCCCAATATATTTTTATGGCGTGATTTTTAATTTTTATTTTTATTAAATGTATTATAGTTTCTATAAACAGTCACTATTTGACTTTTTATTTATGGTTTTATGGGATAAAAGAAAATATATACATATATTAATACAAGTAAAAAAGAAGCATAACTGACGCGCTGGTCCGAACCCACACACTAAAATTTACCTCCTCAGGAACAAGTCAATAGCTAACAGCACCTAGCGAATTTATTTTTCTTGTATTGCTGAAACCTAATAAGATAATGGGAAAATACATGTCCCACATATAAAAATACCAAAAAGACGGTGCACAGTGGTATGCATATATATATATATATATGTATATATATGTGAAAAAAATGTAAATGACACGCAGTGGTTGCAGAATTTACCAACATTGTCGCGGTAACCCATATCCCGATCATTGGATCGCTGCATAGATTGCACAACCATAGGTGGATCGCTTTTTTTCAACTTTATTGGTTAAATTGCCCATGTTGTTGTAAATGCCGCCACCGTCGTTGGCGTCGCTAGTTTGGTATTGCCAGATTTGAAAAAAAAAGATGCAACGAAACGGAAAAGTTTTGGCGATGGGAAACTTTGTTTCAAAGTCGATAGTTATCTAAAGCGCCCATATCGATAAGCACTAAAATAGCCCCAATGAGATATGTAAGACGAAGAACAAAACAGAAATTTGTTTGTTTGTTCTTATTAAGGATTAGGACGAACTCCACAATTGGATCCTTGAAAAACTGATTGGGATACTGATGAAAAGAAATCGTTTGTATGGCAATTTGGAATTGGAACAGGAAATGGAATGGTGTACATGCATATGTACATACATATGTACATACAAATATTTGGGAAATTTCTAATACCTAATTGAGAAAAAAAAGCAAAACACAACTAACAAATAATGAATATTCCCCCAATTCAAAGTTTTTAAGAGCCTTTAAAAATTACTTACACGCAACGTGGTTTCCTCTTGCAGGATCCGACAAATTTTGAAGAAAAACAAATCAAAAAAGCATGACAAAAACGTATGTATGCTTTTTAAAATTTGTCGAATTCTTTGAATAAAAGTCACACGCTTGTACACATAGCAAATTGTATCAAAATTTTGTTGGTTTTGTTTTAAAGAATCTTTTGACATTTTTGTCGTGGAATAAAAGCATATACAGACTGAGTGGGCGAGGCATAGAAGTAAGTATATGGATGTACATACATGTTTGGATGTAGAGGCGCAGAGGGGATAACAAAAGAAGCAAAGCTAACATAACAACAAAATCGGACAATTGCTGTCTAAATTCATTGTGTGTCCTTTGTGCTAAAGTGAGAAAAAAGAAGAAAAGATCACTTGGAGATAAATGTTTCAACTGAGCGTTTGTGTATGTGTGTGCGCTGTATCGCATTTGTATCATTGCGTGTCTATGAATATGGAATCTACATTGATGCCTCTTTGCCGCATTGTCTGCTGAATATATTGCGGAAATATTGTTCGAGTATACACAAACATTTGAATACACACATACACACACATCCGTCTGAACCAGCTGAAGAGCAAATGCGGCAACCGAGTGCTCACGCATTTAAGCAGCGTTCTAAAAAACGGTACCCTGTGGAACCCCAGCAGCAGCAGCAGGAGTCACCTACTCCTCAAGGCGATAAACCGCACCTCACAATAGCGGATCATGGGACAACCAAGGCTGGAAAACAGTCGGCCCACCAAAACCTCGACGTGGTGGCTCCTCGAAGCAGGCCCAACCCTGAATCAGGCATAGACCGGATGCAATTCTGATCGAGGCCAGCGGCGGTCTCAGTTATAGCCAAGTCCTAGCGATGGTGACCAGGATGATAAACTACTTCACGTCCGTGAGCATGTCTCCAGAGTACGTCGCACAGCTGAAGACGCGCTACTACTGGAGTTTCGCAAGGACTCTGCTACGAGTATACAATCGTTTCAACCGCGA
This sequence comes from Drosophila equinoxialis, assembly GCA_018150345.1. Classification (NCBI taxonomy): domain Eukaryota; kingdom Metazoa; phylum Arthropoda; class Insecta; order Diptera; family Drosophilidae; genus Drosophila; species Drosophila equinoxialis. The sequence continues at coordinate 430,510 of JAECWI010000775.1, forward strand.
CATCACCCAAGTGCTGGGTGCAAAAGCCGGTGTGAAGGCCCTTGTACAGCTTAGGACGGTAGCAATGTACAACCTAGATGCAGCGGGTACCCCTGAGGAGCTTCTAACGAATCTATCGTCGCAAGCTAAGGTAGACATAAGCGCGCTAACCGTCAAAAGACTTCGGGCAGGTCCAGGCGGCAATTTTGAGCGCACCTGAATCTGTGTCCCGGAAGCTCATCGAACTTGGTCGCGTAGAGATAGGCTGGGCTAACTGCCGAATTAGAGAGCTCGCGCAGCGGCCTCTGCTCTGCTTCAAGTGCCTAGCTACTGGTCACATCGCCTCGAATGCAAGGAGGATAGATCAAACTGTTGCTTCAAGTATCGTGTAGCAGGCCACAAGGCAGCTGTCTGTCCCTCAATGAAACCGCACTGCTTCCTCTGCACTGCACAGGACTTAAACTCAAGAAACCACCTTACAGGTAGCCGTCTATGCCCATCTACAGGCGAATCGAGGACCCCGAATGAGCTTCAATGACCCAGCCAGCCCTGAAGATCCTGCAGTGTTGTGGTAGTAGTGAGGTCTACGCACATACACGCGCCACCACACCCCAGTCTTTTGGTGGAATGACGCTGTCGCTGAAGCCAGGAGATTCTGCTATTGCGCAAGCAAGCACGTTATTCGAGGCTCTGGGCCTGGAGTATAAGAGACGTCGAAATATCCTTAGGACTGCGATCCGTCCTAGCAAACGTGAATGTTTTCTTGATTTGTGCGACTCTGCTGAGCATGACCCCTGGGTCAAGCCCTACCAGTTAGTGGCCAAGCGTGTAAACTCCAGTAGGAACCCATCCCCAACGGATGCGCAAAAGGTACGCTTAATTGTTGACGGACTTTTCGCTGAGGTCGACGAAGCAATGCGTATGCCCCCCTGACTAAAGTCCTACTGAAGCCAAAAAAGGCACCAGGTCCGGATTCGATTCCGAATAACGCATTCAAGCTCGCAGTGCTGCTCTACCCACACGTGTCTGAACGAAGGTGTCTTTAACGATAGGTGGAAACGACCAAACCTGGTGTTGCTGCCGAAGCCGGGGAACCAGCATGGTGAGGCGTCCTCCTATATGCCCATCTGCCTCATCGATACAGCTGGCAAAGTTTTTGAGGCAATAATCTGTTATTCGAGCACTAGTTTGGATTCAGGAAGGCGAGATCTACGATCGACGCAATCAACCGGGTGGTAGGATTAGCTGCAAGGGCAATTGAAGAAACGATATGGAAAGGTGGTGCCAAAGAATACTGTCCTGTGATAACACTCGACATCAAAAACGCCTTCAATTCAGCGAGATGGATCTCGGCCAAGGAGAAAATCAGACAGTTTTGACGACGGAAGAATTAAAGCAACTGCTAAAAACTGTTGAGTCGAATGGTAACGACCGAAGGTACCTAATTTGCAGCGATTTTAATGCAACTCCAGATCGTGCAAACGAGGACAGGCTCTCCTCAAAGCCGTCCATTAAAACGTGAAAACTAACATCCTAGCCATAGGGTAGGCAACCCACTATCCTAAAGATAGAAGGAAGAGGCCGTCTGCATTAGACTTCGCAATCTACAAAGGATAACCGAAAAAAGTATGCCAGCAATGAACTTAGCTCAGACAACTTACCCATTCATATCGAAATGTCCATATCAGGACCCATTGCCACAATTGATGGGCCAATACCACTCCTACCAAAGGGTGCCAACATTAAAAAGTTCATACAAACTCTGGAAAATACAATTAAACTAGAAATAGAAATAACCAGAGGGCCGGGGCTAACCCTTGCAAATATTTTCGGTAACTCTTTTCTTACCCATAGCCATCAAAGAGTGCTCCGATCCGGCTGATAAACAAACTGTGCAGTATATACAAGCCTACGTGCAAAATTTCAGCTCTGTAGCTCTAACGGTCTAGGAGGAGCTGGCGTCGATCCAGACGGACGAACGGGCGGACATGGCTATTTGCACTCGTCTCGTCGTGCTGATCAAGAATATATATACTTTATATGGTTGGAGATGCTTCCTTCTATGCGTTGCACACTTCTGACCAAAATTAATATATCCCTTTTGCAAGGGTATAAAAACAAATGAGGACATTGATGCAGCCATAGACATACTTACAAATAAAATACATAATGCTGCAAAAATAGCTACATCCCCTCAGCTCCACCAAAACCTGCAATTGAAAAAAAAAAAACACCACTCACAGCGATTGAAATCTAGAAAAATAAAGAGACTCACCTCTATCAACAAAAAAGCAAAAAAGAGACTGATGAAGAAGAATACAATGGCCAATCAAAAACACTTTAAGGACACCACAACCAGATTAAGAAACGCTATAAAAGAAGAAAAGAAAGAAAGATTATATAAGCTACTAAACACCATTGATTCATCAGACAGATACAAAATGGCTAAACTATGAAGACTCACAAACAACATTAAAAGATAGCCAGAACCGAACTGACCAATTAAAATTACAACGGCAAATCTTCCATCCACCAGCACTGCCACAAAAAAGACGAGCCACACCTGGACCAGGACCAACAGACGCCTCACTAAACAATCCAACGAATCCGATAATTGAAGAACTGGAACTAATTAAAACAAAAAAAAAAAACAAGCGATCTCGAGCCCTCTAAGCTCCACAGGAAAGACCATCAATTTCATCAGCAGACAGCCCACCTATCCAAGGAGAATCCGTTCTTCTTCCGGCCAATCACCGTTAAAAAAATAAATAAATTAAAAACGTGGAAAACATAACAAAATTACAAATCAAATACTTACCAAATAAAGCTCTTATTCTTCTACTAAATATATAAACAGCTTGCTCCGTCTTTCTTATTTTCTACAGCAATGGAGAAAAGCAGCTATCTCGATGAACGTAGAAAGAGTCCTGCCGAAGTACCGTCCTACAGGCCGATCAGTGTCATATCGGGATTGTCAAAGATGTTCGAACTTTTCCTCCTGCGCAGACTCTTCAGAAAGGAACACTCTGCAGAACAACAACTGGCTAGAGACACCCAAAACATCCTAAGGCCCTTCGATGATAAGTAGTACTGCTCTGCAATCTTCATCAACATCACCCAAGCCTTTGATAAGGTCTGGCATAAAGGACTCGTCAACAAACTTATCAAAGTGCTGCCCATGAAATACTACAACCTTCTAGAAAGTTACCTAAAAGATAGAAAGTTTGTGGTTAAAGGCAATGGTGATATAATGTCCAGAGTGGGGAAAATCTCGGCGTTCTCTACTTTCTCTTCTCCTCTGATGTTCCAACGCCTGAATTTCTAGGCCTCACAGCAATGCACCATAACTTCAGCAGCTTCTCTGCGAATAATATGCTACTATCAACTTACTCTGATGATACAATTATACTCTCTACTCACAGAATCCTACAAACAGCACTCAAAGCCAACCCAGTATCTAAACATCTTCAAGTCCTGGGCTGACAAGTGGGGACTGAAAATCAACTTTGAAAAAAAAAAAAAAAGTGACATATCAGATGTCAGTCAAGTTACCGACACTGTTAAACTCGAGTTAGCGACGGTCCTCTGTTAAGAGTTTTGCATTTTTATTTTTTAATTTTTGAGCCATTTATTAACTTTTTTGAAACAAATAAAGCCTTAAATTATTAAGATTAAGATTAATTAATTATTATTGTTTTAATTCAATTTTGGGGGTTTTTGAGCATTCCAAGTATTGACAATTTCTCTACATTTTTTCGCATTCGTATAGCCCCAATATACTGCAACGGCTCAATGAAAATTAAATGCCAGAATTTCGGGATGACTTTGTGGAATATGTTTGGGTAATTTTATTAAAAATTCCTCGTAACGCTTTCAAGAAAAATGCATGTCATTTCGCTCCGCACAAAATGAGTCAAAAAATGGGCTGACTTTGTTGGGCAAAAACTCGCCTATATAGTAACGGCTCAATGAAGATTGAATGCCAGATTATAGGTATGACTTTCTGGAATGTGTTCAGAGAGTTTCAGCAAAACACGGACATTTAGATAGAATTCCACAAATGTACATACATGCATAAGTACTTAAGCGCAAACACATACACTAGCACTTATTTTTTAGACAAATTATTCACTTTTCCATAGTTCTATTTGGAATATGTTTGTCATAGTCCAAATACCCAATATCGTAACGTCTTCGAGAAAATTGTACAAATGTAGGGGTAATTTTAGCCGGCGAAAATGTGGGGTACCTTTTGCCAGCGAAATATTTAGTTGCTGCGTGTAGTTTTGTGAAACGTTTCACATCCTACTATATATGGCGCCATACAAAATTCAAATAAAATCATTTAAGTTTAATGGACAAAAGGAAGAGATTATGGGACTGGTTCACTATCAAGATCATGGCAAAATATTTGGACAACTTTCAATTAAAAACTCCAATTCGACTCAAAAAGTTTGATAACCAATCAAAATATCGATAGCCAAAGTATCGATAATAAATAGCTTCCCATTAATGGCAAGCATAGAATGTGCCAGCTCCAATCATATTCAACTATAACGGCGCACCATGAACTTCATCTTCAAAAATTGTGTAAGTATTTTTGGTTTTTTTTTTGTCTTCTTATTAACAAATATGGACTAATCTTTATTATTCTTCATTTTCAGACGTTCACCTTGAACGCGCCTGGTGGCCAGGGCACAAGCCGCCCGAATAAACCGAAATTCCCGCAGCGCGGCAAAATTAAGAAAAGGAAGCCCCAGCCAAACCGCGTGACGGTTAGTGTGGCCAAAGCGGTAAATAAAAAAAAATATATATTATTTTTTGTAAAAATTTGAAAGGCATATATATTTTTTTAAAGAATACCTTATTTTGTATGGGTAGTAAAAATTTCAAATGGACTTGGCTTTTTCGTAATTTTAATATTATAACATGTGTTCACGCCACCGGGTGAACAGCAGTGAGAAGTGTTTTTTAATCCTCGGCGGATATGGTCACTCTAAGGAGCGTAACTTGGATTCTGATGAGAATCGCCATCTTCATTCTGGTCTGAGACTTGCATTCGAACACCCGTTGTTTTTTCCTTCATATATACATATATTCGAACCTATTGTATACTTCAACCCGAAACATTTCATGTGTGTCGGGCTATCTGGGAATACAGCATAGTTTTTAAACGAAGGTTTCGCGCGTTCTTAATTAATCTGTCGCTCACCATACCACGAAGAAATTGGCACCCGCCAAGATTGTAGTCTCATTCGATTCTTCCGATCCTCCACAAACATTGGTCCTTCGAGCCGCCTTCCGCTCCTCCAGCTTGCATCGGCGGAACTCCTGATAAGTACAACATTTCTTTATTTACATTTCATTTACCTCCTACATAATAATAAAAGTGTGAGGTTTCCCGCTCTTGCATAGCGATCTACACAATTTTATATACATACTTATATGTACATATATACCTGACCTGTTCTAAAGGTTATACGGTATTTCCCGATCCTTAGTGTGTTTGTCCTACGTTTTTCCATTCCACGCAAACTCATTTTTTTTCACTTGTCCAATTCCACTGTTTTTTTCCGTCCACTTACATACATACATATGTATGTACATGCAACCATACATATGTATGTAAAACTTGTTACACCCACATGTACATGTATTTTCCACAGCTGTTTGCCAAGTCCGTGTAAAAGATCAAAAGAAAAGAAAAAAAAAAATTATTAAGGCGTTACAATAAAAAAATATCAAAGAAGCTAATTTCGGCTATGCCAAAGTTTTCATACCTTTGCAGTCAGCAATAATATTTTTACATTTTGAAATTTCTTTTCCTGCAACTCAATTCATCAATACACAAACAAAACATTCAAATTATTACTCTTGTTACTATAATTTTTTCTTATTCTTCCATCATTCCCTAACCAAAGCACGGCACGCATACACATACAGTTCGTGTAGCGCTGCGTCTGTGTGTGTGTATGCATGTGCTCTGTTGAATTGATGATGACGTGGTAGGCAGCAGACAGATTCGGGCCGATTTATTTTGACTGTAACTTGTGTTGTATTTATCCGATCAGATTCAAATTTTGGGATCTGAAATTTTATATCCAATACTATCGTATTTCATGGGGATGCTCCAATTTTGGCAAAAATGTTTTTTCTAGAGCTACATGATATAGTAGTCCGATCCTGACAATTTTCATACTTTATCATCTCCGGGCTAAAAGTAACTCAGATATCAAATTTCATTCCGATAGCTCTTAAGATGCCAGCGTGAAGTTGATTTGCACAGATGGACGGACGGACATGGCTATATCGACTCAGCTTCTCATGCTGATCAAGAATATATACATATACTTTATGGGGTCAGAAACGTCTCCTTCTGTGCGTCACAAACATCTGACCAATTTTATAATACCCTCTGCAAGGGTATAAAAAAAAATAAAAATTAAAGTGTTTACCGCGATTTCATGTGTGTTAAAACTATTTCAATGGTCCAATTAATTTCCTTACGAGCGTATCCGCATACCGGTGCACATACATACATCGCCATACATATGTATATTCCGAGCCACTAACGTCGGCGGAAAAAAATTCTGCCAGCGTATTTCATGCTAAGGTTAGCCGACGGCACCCTAACGAGCTAATGTCGTCATCGAAACTCGATCGGCTGCCGAAAAAAACTTTATATATTTCTCATTTGAGAAAAAAATTGGGCAAGAAGTAATCATACAGCAGCAAAGAAGATTTTATGGTTCAATTATTGTATACCTTAATTAATTATGAATAAAAATAAAATTGATAGCGGATTAAATCTTTATATACAACAATTATATATTTTAATTATATGTACCTTGATAATTCAATTAATGAATCCGGTACGTTTAGTATTCTTATTGTATATCATATTTACATACAGTTTTGCATAGTCAGCTATACTTAATTACACTCTTCGTGTTCGGCACGCGACATATGGGAAAATGGAAAGCAAAATTTCACAAAGCGAAGATGAAACCACTAACCATAGAATACATACAAAGATGCGTCATGTCCGTCAAGTTACCGACACTGTTAAACTCGAGTTAGCGACGGTCCTCTGTTAACCCTCTGTTAAGTTTTTTGTATTTTGATTTTTTAATTTTTTAGCTATTTATAAACTTTTTTGAAACAAATAAAGCCTTAAATTGTTAAGCATAGATAAAATGTTTGTTTTAATTCAGTTTTGGGGGTTTTTGAGCATTCCATGTATTGACAATTTCTCCGCCAAAAAGTAATTTTTTCGCATTCGTGTATCTCCTTTTCAAAAACACGGCTTAATGAAGATTGAATGCCAGATTATCCCCCAGTTATTCATCTATATCCCCACCAAGTTTCATTATGTGGTTTCATACAGTTTTCGATCAAATTGTATTTTTATAAACCAACCATGATTTTCCCCATATAAAATGTGCCAAAAAAGATCGAAAAAGCTTCAAACAACACGGCTCAATGAAGATTGAATGCCAGAATCCTTGAAGGACTTTCTAGAGTAGGTCCGGAAAGCCTCAGTACACAATAGCGTAACCTTTTCGAGAAAATCCATAAATGTAAGGGTAGCTCGATAGAAAAAAATTTTTCTTCAGCAAAAGCAATTCGCCGATCATCTCTTCTTCTTTTTCTTTAATTCGCTCAAGCAAATTGTGTGAAAAATGGGCTGACTTTGTTGGGCAAAAACTAGCTTAAATGAAGTAAGTAAGTCGTCTCGCCGACTTAGGTATACCATACACCAGTAAAACAAATTTTTCAAATTTATAATACCAAATGCATTTACGATTTTTTTGTTTTAAATTCTGATTACATGCTTTTTAGAAGCATATCTGAGTATCTCGCTAACTCAATCATACGAGCACCCTAGCGCCCCACCAGCCAACGGCCAACTGGAAAAATGTTTATATGCATAACTTGGGTATTTTTAGTTCGATTTTGATAAATTTGCTGGCATTTTGCTGGGTATTAATATCAAATTCAAGTGTGCCAAATTTAATTACAAAAGGTAAAAGATTACGTGAGATAATCGAGTTTTTCCAAATTACGGGGGCGGAAAGAAGCATGGCAAAATCTTTGCAAATATACATACCAAATTTGATGTCTCTAGCTATTACAGTCTTTCAGAAAATCGGTTTTGTTTGAATTGCGGTGGCGAAGGGGGCGTGGCAAAATTTTTTTGCAACAAATTTCTGCGCGCTTACTAAAGGACTAATGTTACTGTAAGATCCCAATTATTTACAAGTCTTTTAAATACTCACGCATATGTCGAAACCAGTATTGTAATATCGATTGTTAGTAATAAGTATCGATTGTTAGTAATAAGTATCGATTGTTAGTAATAAGTATCGATGGTTAGCGATAAGTCATCGATAGGCGACGAGACAGCTTCTCTCTCTTCTCTTCCGGCAATGCAACCAACCAGTCGCACTCGCGGAGAACTAAAAATAAAATCTGATGACTCTAAACTAATCCTTATATTTTCCCCACAATAAATAGGTGTTTACAACTCAGAAGTGGGATGACCACCCGAAAGCCTACATATTTCGGGACACGGCAGGCCACACGTTCCACATCGAGGACGGCCGCCTCCACGCCCACCGCTGCTGGTATACCCACTGCTGTGACTGCCGCTGCGGTACCGGCTGCCACTGGAGCCGCCGCTGCTGCAGTACCGAAAGCTGCTGTGCCGACTGCGGACACATCCGCCCCTGCCGGGCCAGCTGCTGATATACTGGCCCCTGCTGGGTCAACTGCTGCCATACTCGCCCCTGCTGGGCCAACTGCCGATATACAACTGCCGATATACTAGCCCCTGCCGGGCCAACTGCCGATATACTAGCCCCTGCCCGGGGCCAACTGCCCATATACTAGCCTCTGCTGGGCCAACCGCTGACACATCCGCCCCTGCTGGGCCAACTGCTGATATACTGCCCCTGCCGGGCCGACTGCTGCCATACTCGCCCCTGGCCAGCTGCCGATATACTAGCCCCTGCCGGGCCAACTGCCGATATACCCGCCCCTGCCGGGCCAACTGCCGATATACTAGCCCCTGCTGGGCCAACTGCTGACACATCCGCCCCTGCTGGGCCAACCGCTGATATACTCGCCCCTGCCGGGCCGACTGCTGCCATACTTGCCCCTGCCGGGCCAACTGCCGATATACTAGCCCCTGCCGGGCCAACTGCCGATACACTAGCCCCTGCCGGGGCCAACTGCCGATATACTCGCCCCTGCCGGGCCAGCTGCCGTATACTAGCCCCTGCCGGGCCAACTGCCGATATACTAGCCCCTGCCGGGCCAACTGCCGATATACTCCCTGCGCCAGCTGCCGCCATACTCGCCCCTGCCGGCCCCGCTGCGGCTATATTCGCCCCTGCAGTAACCGCTGCCGCCGCAACCGCCCCCTGCTGTACCCACTGCCACTGCTGTACCTGCCGCCGCTGCCACATCCGCTGTACCTGCGGATGCTGTTCCTGCCGCCTATATGTCTGCCATGCGGGCTGCGACCTCGCTCGCTGCCCCCGTCACTGGTCCCGACGCGGACCCATGGGAAGAGATGCCCGCGTTAGTGCCCTCCGTATCGACTGACGCGGCCGCCATCACTCCGGCCACTTCCGCCTCCCCCAGCCTGGATGAGCAACTGGTGACGCTGCGGAAACAACATGAGTTGCTACAGCTACAACATCAAATCCTCAAACTGCAGCAGGGGACAGACGAATCCCAAGCACCGAGGCAGCAAGTCAGTGACGTGAGTGTCATTGAGAGCATGGTGGCTCGATTTTCAGCGGATACCGCATACGATGTGAAGAAATGGCTGAACGATCTGGAAGACGCATTTGAAATTCTGCAGTTGAACGACCGCCTACGTTTGGTCGCATGCCGTCGTTATGCTGGAAGGTACGGCGGCGGTGCTGCTGCGCACGGTATCGGTGCACAGCTACGAAGAATTGAAGGCAATCCTCTTGCGAGAATTTGGACGCTCGCGTAGCATCGAGGAAGTGTACCACGCTCTGCGGGGCCGGCGCATCAAGGCAGGCGAGGGATGTTTAAGATTCGCAATCGAGATGCAGGAGATTGCCATGAATGCTCCGATTCCGGAGAACGAGCTGGTCGACCTGATCATTGATGGATTGCGGGACAACTCTTCTCGAGTCGGCATGCTGTACTCAGCTCGGACGGTGGCGGAACTGAAGCCCCTACTGGAACGCTACGAGCGCCTCCGTATGCAGGCCGTTGCCTCCAGACAAAGCAATAGCGTGAAGGCGCAGCCAACAACAACTGCCGGGGCGCCTGGAAACAAATCGTCAGGCACCGTCACGAGTGAGATCAGATGCTTCAACTGCTCAGGAGGGGCGCATTACAGGAGTCAATGCCCGAAACCAATGAGACCTCCGAATTCATGTTTCAGGTGTGGCATAGTGGGCCACATCTACAAAAACTGCCCGTCTCGAATTGGAAATGCCACCAATATCACTGCTGCCGCCGCCGCTGAGGAAGCAGGAGATCGACTAGACCATTTACAACTGGTGAGTGTTGCTTTTGTTTGTGGTGAAGTGCAAGATAGGAAATTTATAGATATGTTTTCTCTCCTTGATTCGGGCAGTCCAAAGAGTTTTATCCGTCAATCTAAAGTCCCTTCCAACTGCCGTCTTACCCCCGTACATTGAACTGCCGTGGTTTAGGAAATAGCCAACTTCTGTCCTTAGGCCAAGTCCAGTGTAGAATTCGCCTCTGTAACACACAGACAATACATACGTTCGAAGTCCTGACGAACCAAGCAACCGAACTGCCGATGATTATAGGTAGAGATCTTCTGTATAAAAGTAATATTAGACTATGTAAACTGAAAGAACTGAAATATGAAAAAGAATCGTTGATACTCATGAATAAACCGACTGAATGTATAAATCCAAAACTTACTGCTGTTCTGAAGTCTTTTAATATATTGAGGAAAGATCTAGCGGTACTACCGCACGACAGGAATGAGATTGTATCTGCCGAATTGTTGTCTGATTCTCCCCTTCTAGAAACTTCTGCTGTACCTTCGGAAACACTGAATGATGCACTTATGGCGATAAATGCCATTGAGCTCCCTGCTGTCAGTGAGTTAGACTTTGATATAGAGCCCACGTTACGGGAAGAGCAAACCGCAGCCCTTAAGTCTATTATTTCCACTTCGTATGTACAAGTTGATCCAGATTTAATCAAGCCCATGAACTATGAGATGAAAATAGAATTGACTAGCCAAACTCCGATTTTCTGCCGCCCCCGCCGTCTGTCGCACCACGAACGCACCGAGGTGCGTGAGATTTGCGACGATCTCTTGAAAGCTGGTATTATTCGCCACAGTAGTTCTCCTTACGCTGCCGCTATTGTCCCTGTCCGGAAAAAGGACAACACAATAAGGAAATGTGTAGATTACCGGCCGTTAAACAAAATTACAGTTCGAGATCATTTTCCGATTCCTCTGTTAGATGATTGCATTGAACATCTGGGTGGCAAATCATTCTTCACTATCTTGGACTTGAAGAACGGTTTCCACCATGTGAAAATGCACCCAGACTCGATCAAATATACTGCCTTTGTAACCCCTGATGGCCAGTTTGAATATGTACGCATGCCCTTCGGACTTTGTAATGGCCCTTCCGTGTTCGCTAGATTCGTTTATTTTGTCCTTAAGGAATTTATAAACCGAGGTCAACTGGTGATATATATGGACGATATTCTAGTCGCGTCGCATGACTTTGAAACCCACCTTGAGATTCTGAAGGAAATATTGTATGTGTTAAGAGTGAACGGGCTATGCCTGAAGCTGACTAAATGCCGTTTTGCGTATAGGGAACTAGAGTACTTGGGCTACTTAGCCAATTCCGCCGGTATCACGCCTAAACCAGCTCATATTCAGGCGATACGGGATTTGCCCATTCCAAGGAATAGCAAGGAATTAGAGCGTTGCTTAGGCCTATTCTCATACTTCCGCCGATTTGTATCAGGTTTCGCTAAGATTGCGTGTCCGCTGTCCCGATTGTTAAGAAAAGATACCCCTTATGTCTTCTCCGAGGAATGCCTTGAAGCTTTCCGAACACTGAAGTTGAAATTGATCGAATCCCCCGTGTTATCTATTTACAACCCGAAGTCTGAAACAGAGTTACACTGCGATGCTAGTTCAATTGGTTTCGGAGCAGTGCTCCTCCAGAAACAAACAGACGGTAAATTACACCCAGTGTCCTACTTCTCTAAGATGGCCTCCGCCGCTGAATCGAAACTACACAGTTACGAGCTAGAGACGTTAGCTATCGTGTATTCCTTAAAACGTTTTGAGACATACCTTAAGTTCATCCCGTTCAAAATCGTGACCGATTGTAATTCCCTTGCGCTGACACTGAGAAATGGTGGACATTCCGCCAAGATTGCTCGCTGGGCCCTGCTGTTGGAAAACTATAACTACACGATTGTACACCGCTCGGGGGTTGGTATGCCCCATGCTGATGCTCTAAGCAGAATAGAAACTGCCGCATACGTTGACGATATAAACCTCGACTTCCAACTGCAGTTAACCCAGAACCGGGACCCTGAGATTGTCAAACTCCGAGATGAGTTAGAGAAATATGAAATAGCGAATTTCGAACTGCGAGACGGAGTAGTGTACCGCCTTTCCTCGACGAATGTACCCCAACTTTATGTCCCTTCCGAAATGATAAATCATGTCATACGAGTAGTGCACGAGAAGCTTGGCCATATGGCCACGGAGAAATGTTGCACACAGATCAAGAAGCATTACTGGTTCCCGTGTATGAAGTCTTATGTTAACAATTACATTAGAAATTGCCTCAAGTGTATCTACTACTCAGCGTCCGCTTCGGACAACCGTGTCACGCTACATAGTATTCCGAAAGTGCCCCTTCCGTTTGATACCATTCATATTGACCATCTGGGGCCCCTTCCGTCCATACGCTCTAAGAAAAAATATCTTCTGGTTGTCATTGACGCTTTCACCAAATTTGTGAAGCTGTACCCTGCCGTCACTACTAATTCACGTGAAGTATGTCAGACGTTAGAATCTCAGTATTTCGCAAATTACAGTAGACCCCGCCGAATTATCAGCGATCGAGGTACCTGCTTTACTTCCTCTGAATTTGAAGAATTTCTGAAGGCCAATAATATAATTCATGTGCTGAATGCCACTGCCTCACCCCGGGCTAACGGCCAAGTCGAGCGGGTTAACCGTGTTTTGGGCCCCATGTTGGGTAAACTGACGGAACCCGTGAACCACGCAGATTGGGTCCAACAACTGCCGAACATAGAGTTTGCATTGAATAACTCCGTCCACTCCACAACCAAATTTGCCGCTTCCGTACTCCTATTCGGAGTTGAACAACGAGGTGTGGTAGTGGATGAATTAACCGAACGGTTGGGTGAGAGAACAGGGGAGGTCGATGCCTCAGAGGTAGACGTCCGGAGAGTAGCCTTCCGTAACATTGCTAAGTCCCAAGAATATAATTCGGAGTATTATTCGAAGCATCACCCCCCAGCCGTTAGTTTTGAAGAGGGGGATTTCGTAGTTATTAAGAATGTGGATACTTCGGCAGGCACAAACAAAAAACTTATCAGACGGTATCGTGGTCCGTATGTGGTTCATAAAAAACTTCCGAATGACCGATATGTTATCCGGGATGTAGAAGGCTCCCAAATCACCCAACTACCATATGACGGAGTCCTAGAAGCCTCCAAATTAAAGTTATGGGTTGCCCTTGATCAAGATTGCACTTCTGATAGCCAAACAAAGGCGACACCAGCCACTTAAGTTTCTTATTTACCCCCCTTGTTGTTAGCAATGGGAATCGAGGTCGATTCCTCGTCAGGACGGCCGAGTTGTAAGATCCCAATTATTTACAAGTCTTTTAAATACTCACGCATATGTCGAAACCAGTATTGTAATATCGATTGTTAGTAATAAGTATCGATTGTTAGTAATAAGTATCGATTGTTAGTAATAAGTATCGATTGTTAGTAATAAGTATCGATGGTTAGCGATAAGTCATCGATAGGCGACGAGACAGCTTCTCTCTCTTCTCTTCCGGCAATGCAACCAACCAGTCGCACTCGCGGAGAACTAAAAATAAAATCTGATGACTCTAAACTAATCCTTATATTTTCCCCACAATAAATAGGTGTTTACATTACCAAATTTTATGTCTTTAGCTATCATAGTCTTTAAGAAAATCAAATTTGTTTGAATTTTCGGTGGGGGGGGGGGGGCGGAGGGGGCGGCAAAATTTGAAATAAACTTGACCACTGCAGGTAATACACTAGTCCACGTACCAATGTCTATATCGATTTGGGTGTTGATCCTGATCAAGAATATATATACTTTATGGGGTCGGAAAAGCTTCCTTCTGTCTGTTACATACATTTTGGCGACTTTAATATACCATTTATTACACCATATGGTATAAAAACACGGCTCAATGAAGATTGAATGCCAGAATTATTGGAGTTCTATTTGGAATATGTTTGTTATAGTCCCAATAACCAATATCGTAACGTCTTCGAGAAAATTGTACAAATGTAGGGGTAACTTTAGCCGGCGAAAATGTGGGGTACCTTTTGCCAGCGAAATATTTAGTTGCTGCGTGTAGTTTTGTGAAACGTTTCACATCCTACTATATATGGCGCACTACAAAATTCAAATAAAATCATTTAAGTTTAATGGACAAAAGCAAGAGATTATGGGACTGGTTCACTATCAAGATCATGGCAAAATATTTGGACAACTTTCAAGATTACTTTCAATTAAAAACTCCAATTCGACTCAAAAAGTTTGATAACCAATCAAAATATCGATAGCCAAAGTATCGATAATAAATAGCTTCCCATTAATGGCAAGCATAGAATGTGCCAGCTCTAATCATATTCAACTATAACGGCGTACCATGAACTTCATCTTCAAAAATTGTGTAAGTATTTTTGGTTTTTTTTTTGTCTTTTTATTAACAAATATGGACTAATCTTTATTATTCTTCATTTTCAGACCGTCACCTTGAACGCGCCTGGTGGCCAGGGCACAAGCCGCCCGAAAAAACCGAAATTCCCGCAGCGCGGCAAAATTAAGAAAGGGAAGCCCAAGCCAAACCGCGTGACGGTTAGTGTGGCCAAGGCGGCTGAGGCAGCACTGCCACCACCGCCGCCAACACCACCAACTCCAATGAAGGAGTTGGAAACAAAATATTTGTAGTTTTCATGAAAAAAATATTTTTTTTTATTGTTTAGTTAATAAAATGATATAATAGTTACATATTTGGTAGAAATGCAAAATGCACAATCAGCATGATGTCAATTCTACATATGTATATGCCTACAACATACATACATTCTGGCTCACGCCAGCTCCTCTCCCTTCCCATTCGCCCACCAAAAAAAAATTAAAATTTTAACAAATTGATTATGGTTATTAATTTATTTATAAATTTTATTATTCAAATATTTTGTTTCCAACTCCTTCATTGGAGTTGGTGGTGTTGGCGGCGGTGGTGGCAGTGCTGCCTCAGCCGCCTTGGCCACACTAACCGTCACGCGGTTTGGCTTGGGCTTCCCTTTCTTAATTTTTGCCGCGCTGCGGGAATTTCGGTTTTTTCGGGCGGCTTGTGCCCTGGCCACCAGGCGCGTTCAAGGTGACGGTCTGAAAATGAAGAATAATAAAGATTAGTCCATATTTGTTAATAAAAAGACAAAAAAAAAACCAAAAATACTTACACAATTTTTGAAGATGAAGTTCATGGTACGCCGTTATAGTTGAATATGATTAGAGCTGGCACATTCTATGCTTGCCATTAATGGGAAGCTATTTATTATCGATACTTTGGCTATCGATATTTTGATTGGTTATCAAACTTTTTGAGTCGAATTGGAGTTTTTAATTGAAAGTAATCTTGAAAGTTGTCCAAATATTTTGCCATGATCTTGATAGTGAACCAGTCCCATAATCTCTTGCTTTTGTCCATTAAACTTAAATGATTTTATTTGAATTTTGTAGTGCGCCATATATAGTAGGATGTGAAACGTTTCACAAAACTACACGCAGCAACTAAATATTTCGCTGGCAAAAGGTACCCCACATTTTCGCCGGCTAAAGTTACCCCTACATTTGTACAATTTTCTCGAAGACGTTACGATATTGGTTATTGGGACTATAACAAACATATTCCAAATAGAACTCCAATAATTCTGGCATTCAATCTTCATTGAGCCGTGTTTTTATACCATATGGTGTAATAAATGGTATATTAAAGTCGCCAAAATGTATGTAACAGACAGAAGGAAGCTTTTCCGACCCCATAAAGTATATATATTCTTGATCAGGATCAACACCCAAATCGATATAGACATTGGTACGTGGACTAGTGTATTACCTGCAGTGGTCAAGTTTATTTCAAATTTAAATATTAAAATAAATCGACAGAAAAAAATATCCATTAAAAAAAAGTTAGCCGCCATCTACATCCACATATACAAATGGCGCAATAAAAAATAATATTTCTTTATTTAGTTAAGATTATTATAAAACACGGACATTTGACCCAGTGGCAACTCTGTGACACTACAATGTTGCCCAATGCCAATATTATCCCAGGTAAGTTTCCCTGTTTGTAGTGAGAAAGTGGGCATTTGTGGTGATCCTTAACACCTTGATTTGAAATTTTTGGATTAGGTCGCAGTTGGATCGGCTGGCGGTGCCTCAGATTGGTATTCCATAGGTCCACATTGGCTTCATTATAACTTTGTACATAAGCAGCTTCATTTTTAGCCGAAGGGTAGACCTTCTCCCGATGAGCCATAGGTACTTTTTCAGCCTTGCGTCGAGCTGGTCTCTTTTGGTCTTCAGATGCTGCTTCCATGTTAGCCTTCTGTCCATAGTTAGACCCAGATATTTTGCTGAGTCGAAGATGGAAATGGGGGTTCCGTCGAGTAGGATAGTTGGGCAGTAACCTTTCCTCAATGTGAATGTTATTTGAACGCATTTATATCTTTTGAGCCAGGTGCTTGTGATGTCTAGCTGCCTTTGTAGAAGGTTGCTAGTCTCCTGTGGCGCTTCGTTGGTTGCCATGAAGGCAGTGTCATCCGCGTATGTTGCAGTTAGGAGGTTGGGATCGTTGAGTATCGGCATGCCAGCTGTGTAGAGAGTGTATAGCACTGGGCCTAGAACGCTTCCCTGGGGGACTCCGGCTCTGACGTCTTTGATGGCAGAGTTTACATCACCGCATCTCACATAGAAGCTCTTGTTTTCAAAGTATGATTTTAGCAGCATATAGAATGGGGCAGGATGGGCAGTTTTGATCTTGTATAGTAGGCCAGTGTGCCAGACCTTGTCGAATGCTTGCTTCACATCTAGAAATACTCCATCACAATATTTCTTCTCCTTGAAAGCCTCATGAATTCTCCCCGAGATCATATTGCATTGTTCGGGTGTGCCATGGCATTTTCTGAACCCAAATTGGTGATCCGGGATCAACCCGGCCTCGTCCAGAGTTGGCCGCATTCTACGAAAAAATAGTCTCTCGACTATTTTGGAGAATATAGCCAATCAACTGATCGGTCGATATGAGGCCACATTCGCTGCAGGTTTCCCAGGTTTTTGTAATAGAATGGTTTCGGCGCATTTCCGCTGGGTGGGGAAATGTCCTAACAGAAAGCTTTTATTTGTAATTTTGAGGAGCAGCTGTAAACCATTCGGAGGCAGGGCTTTGATGGCTTGCACATCGATACCGTCGTATCCAGGCGACTTGCCCGGGCTTAGCTTGGGGACTTCTAGAGCTAGCTCGTCTGTTTTCACCTCTTGGATGGGGAGGGCCATTTGGTAGGGCGCGTGCAAAAACTCCTCCGTCTCTTGGGCCTCCTGTTGGGAGCATCTATTGAAGGGGGTGAACGTTTCATATAGGTGGTTTGCAAAAGCTGCGGCTCTTTCGTTGTTTGAACGGCATTAGGATCCATTGGAGTCTTTGATGGGCTCCTTCCCTATGACAGGCTTTTTGATGCCTTTGGCCTCTAAAGGTTGTGTTGGGGGTCTCCAGGCTCGACGTTCTCTAGGAAAGATTCGAGTGACTTCCTACGAAGACTGTTTGGGAAGCTTTTTGAGAGTTTTTGCAGCTCTGTTGAACAGGTTCTTGTCTATTGGGCTCCTTGAGTTGTGCCAAGTGCGACGGAGACGTCTCTTCTCAGCTACCAATGCGGCTACATCGGGTGACAATAGATAGATATCTCTGTGAGGGACGCCGTCGAGTCCAGTTTGTATTCCAGCCAGTACTTGTGCCGCTCGATGTTCGCAGTGGTCAGAGTATAGTTCAAGCACGTTGCTGGTGACGATTTTGTGGCTGGGGATTCCTTTTGAGACTAATATGTCTAAGACGTCAGGAATTTTGTTTGGATCAGTGGGCCAGTAAGTCGGCTCCCCAGTTGATTGGTACGGCATGTTGTTGTCGGTGATACATCTGTAAAGAGCTCTTCCTTTGGGATTGGTGATCCCCAGCAGATGTGTTTGGCATTGTAGTCTCCTCCAGCTATAAAGTGACTGCCAAGGCTATCCAATAGGCTGTGGAACATTAGCTCACTTACAATATGCCTAGGTGGGCAGTAGACAGCAGCGATCGTTATATCTCCTGTCAGACTGATGACTCTGATCCTGGAGCACTGGACCCATGGCTCTTGAATTGCCGGCAGCTCGATGTAGTTGATGCTGGACTTGATGATGATGGCTGCACTTCCTCGGGCTGTACCATTGGGATGGTTGGTGAAGATGACGTCGTAGCCGTTGATGTTAAAATATGATCGTTCAGTAAAATGTGTTTCCGAAATAAGAAGGATGTCATGACATGTTGGGTTTTTATGAAGTGTTCAACTTCTGGTCTGTTCCTACACAGGCCGTTCGCATTTCATAAGACAATATGAAGTTTTTTTTGCATTTTTGGGCCATGATTGACGTTAACAGTTGAGTCATGGCAGCAAATTGGTTTTTTTATTTTCTCCATCAGTGCTTCTAGACGATCCAGTGTTTGGTTCGTTTGAGGCGAGGCTTCTGCCTGCTGGGGAGGTAGCTGATTGCCTTTTATTATATTGGCGAAAGTGATGCCTGGCTTGGTCGAGGAGGTTTGCCAGTAGGCAGGTGGTGTGGTCGGTGGGATTGACCTTGGTTTTGGCAAGGTGCGTCTCCTTTGCCTTCAGGTACACTTTGCAGCCCTTGTAGGAGGCGGTATGGTTGCCCTTGCAGTGGGCACAGCAGGGAGGGTCGGTCCTTGGTTTGCGGAAGTCTAAGGAATTATGGGTGCCACCGGCGTTACGAGAAAAGCAAGCTCGCTCCCAACCTCTTAAACTGATTTTGGATGTAAAAACACGGTGAATTCCGTTTATTATATGCTCCAGAGATTTATTGAGCTTACGCCTGTAGTATATCCAGTATTAATGTTGAATGTTAAAGCACCGCCCACACTCTCAGCTTTGGAAATCGAAAGTATTAAAACATTGATGAGCTGTCGGGTGAACAATATGTGACCATAAGCAAAATTATACCGATTGTGAATTGCCTGAAGGCACAGATTGATTGTGTATATGTGGGTGTAGGTGCGGACGACGATGATATGAGAGTAATACATGCGGTAAAAGAAGAGATGATTAAACAAATTGAACGCCGATTCGGATGCATTGAAGAAAACTCCTTAATTGCAATTTCTTGTTTACTGGATCCAAGATTTAAAAATATCCATTTTAAAGACAAGTTATCAAGTTCGAAATCAATTAATTTATTAAGGCAATACATTACATCCAGTCCAAGCGTTCACTCAAGTTTTAATGAAAGTGATTCTTCCATAGAAACAACAACATACGATTTTTGGAGTCATCATAAGAAGTTGGTGCACACAGAGAAGCTGAAAAAATCAAGTTCTACAATGAACTTTTCACATAATGATGAATTAAGTCGGTACCTGTCTGCCCAGGTTTCACCACTTTCCACCGACCCTTTAAAACAATGGGATGACATGAAAGTGGTATATCCGAATCTTTACCATCTGGCGCAGATGTACGTCCTCTGAACGTTTGTTCTCTAAAGCTGGAAGTACTATAACGAAAACGCGCAACCGACTTTCACGGAGGAGGAGTGGGAAATTTAAAAATAATGTAAAAAAAAAAATAGATTTGGCGCAAATAAATAAATACTCGATACTTGCAATATCGATACTTAAGTTCCGATATTTTTATGAGTACGATGCTTTTATTTTGATACTACTCACGAGTACGTGATCGATACTTTACATTCGATATCGTGTCCCTAGCCACCGCATTTAACACAGATGAACTGCAGGAGTGTCCAAAACCTTGACATCTGTAGCACTGTAGAACGTCATTAGATTTGCGGGGTAGCTCAATGTTGACCTGGAAAGGCGCTTGATAGCAAAAACGCCCTTGTTATTGCTTGCCGGTTCTAAGTTAACAAAGAACATGGCCATAGGTTTCTTTGTGCTGCGGCTGATTGCGTTTTTGATGTCTTGACATCTAACGTTGTGCCCGTTGGCAGCCAGGGCCACTTTGATTAGGGGCCTTGCGTCGGACGTCACCTGGCTCGGAATTAGACGAAGCATCGTCACTCTCACAGCCGCCTATTCCTGCTGATAGCGACTTCTTCTTTGCGTTGGCCTGTTTGGCCGTTAAAGCAAATTTGACCTGCAATTTCTGCATTTTAGGCTTTAGTGCAGCTATCTTTGACGTGGCACTATGGTCTGGATGTTGATTTTTTTGGCATAAAGTCCAAATTTTCATGAAAAGATTTGGTGGTTTTTGTAATTGATTATGAAAGTAGATACCCTGAGCACAAAATATCGATAAAAAAAACATTTAATGGCATCCCTGGGTTCGTACCAGGGTCTCAAAGTCAGACATGTCCTTGTGCGTAATCGACATTTGGAAAGTGAAAAAAAACCTAGTTTAAAGCGCCACCATATGTGGAATTTTGCACATAAAAATAGTTTAAAATATCAAAGAAGCTAACTTCGGCAATGCCGAAGTTTATATACCCATGCAGTCTTTGGCAATAATTTTTTTACATTTTGAAATTTCTTTCCCTGCAACTGAATTCATCAATACACAAACAAAACATTCAAATTATTTCTCTTTTTATAATAAATTTTCTTTCTTCTTGCATCATTCCCCAAGCAAAGCACAACACGCATACACGTACGCACAGACAGACGGAAAGACGGACATGGCTATATCGACTCAGCTTCTAATGCTGATCAAGAATATATATACTTTATGGGGTCGGAAACGTCTCCTTCTGTGCGTTACAAACATCTGACCAATTTTATAATACCCTCTGCAATATGGAAAATATACATCAAAATATCAAAGAAGCTAAGTTTATATACCCTTGCCGTTCTTTATCCGATAATAAAGGTCAAATTTCATACATCAACAGAATTAGTTGTCGTATCATTAAAATACTCAAATATTTTTCAAACTACTGAATTCAATTACATTTAATGATTTTTAACAATATAAATCTTTATTTGAAATTATAAATTATTCAGACGTTCCCTCGGCCCAAAGAAATATTCCCGATTGTTGTGACAGTCGATGCAGACGGTTGCGTTCGCGGAAGTCAAATTATTGTGTATTCTTAGTCGAGGTAACGGTGAAGTGCCAAACGGAGTAAACAACAACGACAGAGTGAACGAAAACAAAACAAAAACAAAGGCTGCACTAAAAAGGCCTTAAATCTTGCTTTTTGCTCGTCGGCAGTGGCAAGTAATGTTGCACTATGGTCTGGATGTCGATTTTTTTGGGATAACCTACAGTTTGAATGCTAGAGAGTTGAAATTTTGCAAGCATGCTGGAAATACTAAAAGAAAATTTCAATTTTTTTTTTTTGGAATTGCACAATGGCTTTACCGCGATTTGTCGAAATCTATAAAATTTGACCCGATTGCATACTTTCAGGCTGCATTTTTAAATATTCGGAACTGTTTTGACCAATTAATAATTATAAACATGCACAAAATAGATAGTTTAAAATTTTATTTGTCTCATATTTGGTAGTGTAGAAAAGTGGTATGAAGAAAATAGATTACAAAAATTTTGTTGTGTTTAATTCGCATCGTCTTCTTCTTTTAGCTCTATGTCGCGAATGTCCTCCTCAGAATTAGAATCACAATCAGATTGTAAATCCGATTCATTTCCAGATAAATCTTTATCTTCAGTAGACGGCAACTCCAGAAGACTTAAAACTTCTTTGGAAAGAGGCTTTTTCGGGTTTTTCCTTTCCCTCTCCTTCAGACAGACACTCGATAGTAATGGATCCGAGGAATCCATGGCTCTATGAAAAATATCACTCATTGTATTGACTCGACTATCTTTCCTTGAATGTGATCGTCTGTCTTTTTTGTAGATTTTATTTCGGACTACTGAACCATTTTCGCCCAAGCACCCAAGAGGAATTAACGTCGAATTGTTTATTTGAAAACCGTGAACTAACACTTTATGAATCGTTGGCGACATTGGATACCACGAATAAATATGCATATATAGGCAAAAAGTTCTCTCACAAAAGAAACGAAGTTTATCCGAACTTAAATAAAAATTACATGAAATTGCTATTAAAATAATGTGAAAATTATTTAAAAGGGCCTCGCTAAAACTGGTTATGGATGATAGTATTTTACTATTCTCAAAAGCTCTTCTTGCGGTATTACCATCATTGCTATTGCCGCATCCATTCGTCTATGGCATAATTTTTCGTAGACCCATTTCATTCCAAATCTTTTCCTGTATGTATTTTTTCCGTATGTTCATTTTAATATTATCGTCACTGAATAGGGATTCCCGGAGAGCAGAGAAAATAACCCAGTCTTCATTCGTTGAATTCAAAATATGAACTGATTTTATTTAAAAACTCTTAAACTCTAAGAAGCGACAATTGTTCTTAAAAATGCTTATTCTAATGCCCCACGTTTGCGGGGTTAAAAAATGTTTATATTTCATGCTGAGCGCTGGTTACTTGATACCGCGCCGCTGTTTGATCTTAAGTGTTTTCCACAGAATGTGGATGCATGTTTTGTTTGGTATTAAGCAATAATTGTCATATGAATTTTATGACTTACTTTTGTTTATGTTTCATTTGTATATTTCTTTGGTCAATCTGATTTGGTGAAGCCAGCTCAGATGAACACGATGTTTATTCATAAACATTCTGCAAGGAGCCGCCAAATGCGGCGTTCTGGACTTTATCTTTATAGTTAGTTGTGATATCCAAATTATTAAAATTATTATCATTAGTAAGAAAACTATTGTTAAAGAAGCATGATAGACGTTGAACCTAGTCAATCTGATGTTCCTTTACTGATTGTAATTGACTTCTCATTCTTACTAATTCTCCCGTATGTATTACTGAGTGGGCTTCTACTGGTTTTTGTAATATTTGGCATATTACCTAACGATTTTTGTTTTGGGATATCTACCCACTTCTGATGTGTATTACTGTGCTGACTTCTAGCCTTTTTATAAGGTGGAGAATTTATAAAATAACTATCTTTATTTTTTGACTTGTTCCAATGTGATCGCTCCACTATTTTTAAATATCTCTGATTGCTAAAATTTGATTGGTTATTCCGGTTACCATTAAATTTGGGCCTTTTATAATTATTTTGCCAGATCTGCCTTTCTTGTACTATAGTTTCGGACAATTTGTTACCGGAATCTATTTTGATATTATTTTTTAGATAAGCATTATCTAATTGACCCATTGCCTTCTGAATATTTTCATGTTTTACTGGCTCTGGGATAAATACTTTTTCTGCCCCAATTTTCACTTTACCTCCAATGTGAGGTCCTGCCGGGGGCCATAAATTTATTTCTTGAGTTTTGCTGTTGTATTTCTTTGGGATTGTGTTATTTTTATTTTGAAATTTATCTTTCTTTTTCTCCCAACTTTGTTCAAAACATGTGACATCTATTGTTGTTGCCACTACAGATTTATACTGATTGGATTTGGTGCATCCCGAGACGATCCAACCAAATTGAGTATTTTGGCCTAGCAGGCCATCAATCTTTGTAATTCCCCCTTTTAAGATTTGGGTATATACGTTTACTCCCATTATGATGTCAATCCTACCAGGTTTATCAAAGGTAGGATTAGCTAGAACGTAAGTTTGCCATTTTGACATATCCACGTTTGCTATTTTTAATGGAAGAGCTTTCATTAACTTTGGCAACACAATTGCCTCAACCTTTAGATGTCCTTTCCAAGGATTTCGCGTCTTCACATCTATTTTTACCTTATATTTTGATTTATTGGATTTTATTGAGGACACTTATTTCTGTATATTGTTTAATTTTACGTAATTTCAATATTTGAGCGGCCTCTTCGGACAAAATGGTGCTCTGTGAACCACAATCAATAAGGGCTCTTAGAGTCTTATATCCTCCATTTACATTTTTTACTTGTATTGCTGCTGTGGCCAACAGTGCTGGTTCTACGGTTACACAAGTATTAACTCTCTCCTGTTTTTCTTCAAAATGGAGTAAGGTATGGTGTTCCTTACTGCACAATGAACAGACCATTTCATTAGTGCACACCTTATTGCTTGAATGGTTCAAGCATCTTATGCAAAGCTGCACTTTTTGGCTATTTCATACCTTTCAGTAGGTGTCAAACCTTTGAACTTATAGCACTTATACGCTTTGTGCCCGGCAATTTTGCAAATCGGACATTTATCTTCGACTTCCGCATAATTTAACACAGTTTTTAGCGGTTTTTTCTCTTCTTTGCTCATGGCACTTAGCGAGTAATATCTTTGCTTCAAGTATTCCATGACATCAGATAGCATTTGAATTTGTCTTGTTTTTCTAATCTGACTCTCATACAATTGTAGAGCCTCTCTGTCAAATTTCCTTAGAAGGAGTTGTGCGCATATGACGTCAACTTCATCGGACAAATTTGCTTTTATTTTAATTAAGTAAACTGACTCATTAACTATGTCAATCACTTCTTTAACACTTTTTGCGGATTCATTGTTGATCATCGGTAAATCATCGATCCGACTTAATTGTTCGGAAAATACCCTCCTATTATTTTCATACCGCTTGGTTAACAATTCCCAAGCGGCACTATAGTTATCAGCTGAACCTGACAATAGATGGGCTACCATGCTCTTTGCTTCGCCCTTTAACGCGGATTTTAAATAATTGAATTAAGAGCAAGACTTAAATCCTCTTTTTCAATCAGTTCCGCAAATAGTTCTACAAACACGTCCCATTCTCTAGGTTCTCCAGAAAATGTGGGTACCTGTATTTTCGGCAACACCGGTAATTCGCCTCTCACGGTTACATTCTCAACTTTAGTTTCCTTATTGTTTATTTTTATTTCTAACACTGATACTGAATTCCGGACATCGAATTCTAAATCATTCAAAAGTATTTTTAAATTTTGCATCTTTCAACACAACCTGGCACGCCTGTACTTTCTCCCATAAATAATTGATCTTATTAATATATATTATGCATGCCTCATTGCCCGTTGAATTACCTATAGTGCGTAACTCTTTGGTTTCCCTATCCAAATATTCCTGGAGCTGTCGGACTCTATCCATAAATATCTCCTGGTTACCACTACCGTTTTCATGACTGGAGGTCGCATTCCCGCGCGATTCTCCTTTGCTATCATCAAACATTTCTTCTGCTTTAACTAACACTGACTTACTAGTGGCTGGTTTTCTGACTCTCCTGTAGCTATTATTTTGGCAACTATCGTTAAAACCTCTTCATGTACTTTATCTCTGTAGTACTGATGATCGAAAATACCCTGCTGGAGCAATTTTTCATGGTTAGGCATCCAACGGCTACTAATCACTTTTACTTCCTCGATTACCTTGCTGGTAACGTTTCTGGGATCCAGTGCTTCCAACTGCCTTAACCTGGTATGCAACTCTACCTGCTTCTCTAACAATTTAGCAGTCTTATTACTGAACATTTTATATAGTGGATGTATATAAGTGTGACAATCAATTGATTCTTTTTTTTTTTTTAAATTCGATATATTTATCCCATTTTTATACCATACACCCATAGGGTGAAATGGTATATTAAAGTCGCCAAAATGTATGTAACAGGCAGAAGGAAGCTTCTCCGACCCCATAAAGTATATATATTCTTGATCAGTATCAACAGCCGAGTCGATCTAGCCATGTCCGTCTGTCCGTCCGTCTGTCCGTCTGTCCGTCCGTCCGTCTGTCCGTCTGTCCGTATGAACACCTAGATCTCGGAGACTATAAAAGCTAGAGCCACCAAATTTGGAATGTAGGCTCGTGTAGTATGTAGAGTGATCAAGTTTGTTTCAAATTTTTGCCACGCCCCTTTCCGCCCACGCAATTCAAAAAAAACGTTTATTAAAAAACTATTGCAGCTAGAGACACCAAATTTGGTATGTATATTTGCATGGTAAATGCGCACATTTTGTATGTATAAAGTTTTTTGCCACGCCCCTTTCCGCCCTCGAAATTTGAAAAACTCGATTATCTCCCGTAATTTTTTACCTTGTGCAATCAAATTTGGCACACTTAAATTTGATACTAATACCGAGCAAAATACCAAATTTGATGAAAATCGGACAAAAAATAGCTGAGTTATGCATATAAACGTTTTTGCATAAGGCCTTTGATGGCCGTTGGCGGGTGGGGGCGCTAGGGTGCTTATATGCATAAGTGCGCGAGATACTGAGATATGCTTGTAACAAGCATGTGAACAGAATTGTGGAAAATAGGCAAATGCATTAGTTATTACAAATTTGAAATATTTGTTTTACTGGTGTATGGTATACCCAAGTCGGCGAGACGACTTACTTACTTCATTCTTATTTTTTTTGAGAACGAGAGAGTACGCGTTTTACTCAGCCATCTTAAGAGCTATTGGGATGAAATTTTTTTTGTTTTTTTTTTTTTTTGTGGGCTTTTCATTACCCGGGTAAGATAAAGTATGAAAATTGTAAGGATCGGACCACTATATCATATAGCTCTAGAACAAACATTTTTGCATTTTTGCATTTTTTTTTTTTTGTAACTTCTGTTATTCCCTTAAAAATTTTTGACTCCTGTTATCGGAACATCTGGATAAACAGGACACCTCAGTCCATCAGATATTGCAGACCGCTCAAAATTGAAATAGTTAAAAAAACTTCTGCTCACATACTTATGGAAAAAAACAATTTAGATTTTCAAATTGATAACCTCAAACCGTTTGTTTTTAAATTGGACGAGAACTTCAACATATCAGTTACTTATGAAACTTACTAACTGGAAATAAATCTACTCAATGTTGTCCAATATGTGGTGTCACCCCAACTAAAATATTGGAAATTACTGATTTCAGTTCAGAAACCTTCACCCCAAAGCCTAATGTATTGAAATTTGGCGTAAGTCCACTACATGCATGGATCCTGTTTCTAGAATTTGTCCTGAACGTATCATACAGATTAGAGATTAAAAATGGCATATGAAAGGTGACGATAAGATTAAAATGAACATACGGAAAAAATACATACAGGAAAAGATTTGGAATGAAATGGGTCTACGAAAAATTATGCCATAGACGAATGGATGCGGCAATAGCAATGATGGTAATACCGCAAGAAGAGCTTTTGAGAATAGTAAAATACTATCATCCATAACCAGTTTTAGCGAGGCCCTTTTAAATAATTTTCACATTATTTTAATAGCAATTTCATGTAATTTTTATTTAAGTTCGGATAAACTTCGTTTCTTTTGTGAGAGAACTTTTTGCCTATATATGCATATTTATTCGTGGTATCCAATGTCGCCAACGATTCATAAAGTGTTAGTTCACGGTTTTCAAATAAACAATTCGACGTTAATTCCTCTTGGGTGCTTGGGCGAAAATGGTTCAGTAGTCCGAAATAAAATCTACAAAAAAAGACAGACGATCACATTCAAGGAAAGATAGTCGAGTCAATACAATGAGTGATATTTTTCATAGAGCCATGGATTCCTCGGATCCATTACTATCGAGTGTCTGTCTGAAGGAGAGGGAAAGGAAAAACCCGAAAAAGCCTCTTTCCAAAGAAGTTTTAAGTCTTCTGGAGTTGCCGTCTACTGAAGATAAAGATTTATCTGGAAATGAATCGGATTTACAATCTGATTGTGATTCTAATTCTGAGGAGGACATTCGCGACATAGAGCTAAAAGAAGAAGACGATGCGAATTAAACACAACAAAATTTTTGTAATCTATTTTCTTCATACCACTTTTCTACACTACCAAATATGAGACAAATAAAATTTTAAACTATCTATTTTGTGCATGTTTATAATTATTAATTGGTCAAAACAGTTCCGAATATTTAAAAATGCAGCCTGAAAGTATGCAATCGGGTCAAATTTTATAGATTTCGACAAATCGTGAGTAAAGCCATTGTGCAATTCCAAAAAAAAAAAATTGAAATTTTCTTTTAGTATTTCCAGCATGCTTGCAAAATTTCAACTCTCTAGCATTCAAACTGTAGGTTATCCCAAAAAAATCGACATCCAGACCATAGTGCAACATTACTTGCCACTGCCGACGAGCAAAAAGCAAGATTTAAGGCCTTTTTAGTGCAGCCTTTGTTTTTGTTTTGTTTTCGTTCACTCTGTCGTTGTTGTTTACTCCGTTTGGCACTTCACCGTTACCTCGACTAAGAATACACAATAATTTGACTTCCGCGAACGCAACCGTCTGCATCGACTGTCACAACAATCGGGAATATTTCTTTGGGCCGAGGGAACGTCTGAATAATTTATAATTTCAAATAAAGATTTATATTGTTAAAAATCATTAAATGTAATTGAATTCAGTAGTTTGAAAAATATTTGAGTATTTTAATGATACGACAACTAATTCTGTTGATATATGAAATTTGACCTTTATTATCGGATAAAGAACGGCAAGGGTATATAAATATAGCTTCTTTGATATTTTTAGGTTAATTTTGAAAATTTGCTATTGATGGCTAATTTTTTCTTCAAAATAATTCTTAATATTTACATTAATATCTAATAAATTCCTTCGTAATCGCACGTGTGTCAGTAATACATAAAGTACGTCCGAAGAGGCTGCCAGCATATTAAAAAGGTTATGATTTTGTCTAACCCGAGAAGTTTTTAATGTATTAGTCTATCTGAACCTTATGTAGTTCTTGTTTTTGCCTTCCTGTGCTTCTTCGGATAGCTCTTCAATTGGTAAACACTATTAAATCCTTTCCGTGAGCCAAAATCCTGTGTGCCGTTGGGGTAAGTTTTTTTGCGGATACAATTCAGTCAAAAGTTGAGCAGTTTTTGCGGTATATTCGGCAAATTTTTTACCATTTTTAGGATGGATGGTTAAACACGTCTGTTCACTTCAATTGTCACTCACAGAATGCCGCTTTATTTCATTTATCTCGTAAATCAAGATTATTTCTCTCTTTGTGAGAGAGAGCTTATCTTTATCTTAAGATCAATGTATTGCACAATGGGTTTTACTCGATTTTATCATAACATCCTTAAAAAGGAGTTCAAGGACTACCCCTCCATAAATTTTTTTTTTTTTTTTGTATTAGTTTTAATACCATTGATCATTGATTTCAT
This sequence comes from Drosophila equinoxialis, assembly GCA_018150345.1. Taxonomy (NCBI): domain Eukaryota; kingdom Metazoa; phylum Arthropoda; class Insecta; order Diptera; family Drosophilidae; genus Drosophila; species Drosophila equinoxialis. The sequence continues at coordinate 460,160 of JAECWI010000775.1, forward strand.
TTTTCATACATTTTTCAATAAAGCTGATGATTTTTGAAAAATTTTCAAAACATTTTTACATTTTGGTTGGTTGAAATTTTACATACTGTTCGACGGAGCATAGCTTTAACACGCGTCGAGATTGCATTGGGCCCACGCCGCTAAGGTAAGCTACTGTACTATTTATTGCCCAGCTTTACAGCGATACCCCTTAGTAGCGTATATAAAATTGGGTATCTTCAATCTGTTCATCTGTATTGCTCTGTTGTACAATCTGTTTTAAAAAATATATTAATAATCTTTTAAAACACACAATACTTATTATTTAAAAGATCCGGCTTTCTACCGAATTCCATAAAAATCAGACAGAAAATAGCAGGGTTTAGCACATTCGCAGCCACAACTTCATTGGAAGTGTCTTAAGCCGCGAGTGTTACTGAATCAAACATATTTTTTTTATTTCTAATTATGTTCATTCTTTATCGTGTTCCGAGATGGGTCGCAAGCGTATTTTTATTTTGCCAAATTTGTTTGCATTTGACGTGGGAAAAAAATGGTTCGGAGTGTAAACTTTGTAAAACGTGTTTTAGTGGCAACTATGTTTGCAATTTAAAGACACTAAGAAGTGAAGCACAAAAGGAGTATAACGAATTGGCCGAAACTCAACCAACTGAAGCGCCTGAAAAAAAAAATTTTCTGTTGTTTTGGGTCAAGAGGAAGTTAAAAATGCCAGTATCGACCTTGTGCCTACCGCGAAAGTACCGCTGGCTGTATTGGACTCGGACGGTTTTAAGGCTCTAACAGCTCAAAATTTGAGCGAAAAAAAAAATAAAAATCATCAGCTTTAGCTATTGAAAAATGTATGAAAAATGAAATCAATGATAAAATTGGTATTAATACTAATACCAAAAAAAGAAATTTATGGAGGGGTAGTCCTTGAACTCCTTTTTAGGGAAGTGCAAAAACATTTTTGAAAATATTGAACACAGAAGCCGTTTTTTAAAAGTGAGTTTTATTTTGAGCGAAAAAAATAAAAATCATTTTTAATCATTATTTTTGATTTTTATTTTTTTGATCATAAAAGATTTTTATGGATAATTCTTATTAAATTACTCAAAATTAATGATCTTTTTTGAGGAAAATTTGAAAAAATTGAATTTTTAAAAATCTTTCCAAAAATGCATAGATGGTATCGAATTAAATATATAAGTGTAATCTATTCTTTCTAAGTCCTCTATAAGTAAATGATTTTTTTTATTTAAAAAAAAAAAAAAAAATCATTATTTACGGTCCCTGGCTCAAATATTTCAGGGATTAAACATGCCATCTGTTAATTCAAGGAATGTTATGAGATTAGTTGAAGAGAAATATAGCCAAATTAAGAGCAAAATGGTCGAAACCTTAAAGAACAGAATCCTCTGCCTCAAAGTGGGTACGGCCACACGGTGCAACCGCGGAGAGCTGGGTGTAAATGTTCAGTACATTGATGAAGGCTTAATGTGCATTAAGACATTGGGATTGATCGAGTTCAAATCATCGCATACATCCCAAAATATATGCGCTGAAATTAAGTTGATATTGAGCGATTCCAGTATATCCCGAAAACAAATCTATACCATCACAACCGACAATGGTCGAAACATGATAAAGGCAGTGGAATTACTCAACAATGATTCCAAAGATGAAGAAGAAGCTGCTGAGGACTTCGATGATTATGAACTGCTGAAAGATCTCAAAATTTTTTCAAAACATTCGATCAAATGTGCAGCACATACGCTTCAACTGGCGGTGAAGGATTTTTTTCAACGCCATCTGCTAGCTTCATTAACAAAGCACGGAAGATTGTGAAGCTTTTAAGGACACCAGCATATAGGTAAGATTGATTTCAATTATAGTTATAATTAAATATTTATGACGTTTTTTATACCATACACCCATAGGGTGAAATGGTATATTAAAGTCGCCAAAATGTATGTAACAGGCAGAAGGAAGCTTTTCCGACCCCATAAAGTATATATATTCTTGATCAGTATCAACAGCCGAGTCGATATAGACATGTCCGTCCGTCCGTCCGTCCGTCCGTCTGTCCGTATGAACACGTAGATCTCAGAGACTATAAGAGCTAGAGTCACCAAATTTGGTACGTAGACTCGTGTATTACCTACGGTGGTCAAGTTTATTTCAAATTTTTGCCACGCCCCCCTCCGCCCACGAAATTTAAACAAATTTGATTTTCTTAAAGACTATAATAGCTAAAGACATCAAATTTAGTATGATTAATCCTTTAGTAAGCGCGCACAAATTTGTTGCAAAAAAAATTTGCCACGCCCCCCTCCGCCCACGAAATTTAAACAAATTTGATTTTCTTAAAGACTATAAGAGCTAGAGACACCAAATTTTGTATGTGTATTTGTTTAATAAATGCGCATATATTGTATATGCAACGATTTTGCCACGCCCCTTTCCGCCCCCGTAATTTGGAAAATTACGATTACCTCGATTATCTCACGTAATTTTCTACCTTTTGTAATCAAATTTGGCACACTTGAATTTGATACTAATACCCAGCAAAACACCAAATTTGATCAAAATCGGACAAAAAACAACGAAGTTATGCATATAAACGTTTTTCCATAAGGCCGTAGTTGGTCGTTGGCTGGTGGGGGCGCTAGGGTGCTCGTATACTTGTGTGAGGGAGATTCTAAGATATGCTTGTAATAAAAAGCATGTGAAAATGCATTTGTTTAATAAATTTAAAATATTTGCTTTACTGGTGTATGGTATACCTAAGTCGGCGAGACGACTTACTTACTTCATTTTATTTCGAGTGTAGGTATTTAATAACGGAGGAGTCATTGCCACAACCAATTTTGGAGGTCGGACCTCGGTGGAATTCCTCTAATATTATTATTAGGGTTATAAAAAAAAAAAAAAATTTTAAAAAAAAAAACTAAAAAAAAAAAAAAAAAAAAGGAAAATAATAAAAAAAAAAAAAGAGGGAATAAAAAAATAAAACCCAAAAACGAAAACCTTTTTTCCTTTATAAAAACACAAGCGCCCAGGACCAAAGACACCGACGACGGTCGGTAGAAAGTCTATCCGCCAGGACGATGCCCTCGAACTTTTTTGGGATTTGGGGGCCCCCCGGAAGCTTGGAGTGCGGCAGCACAAGCCATCGACCACCTTCAGGATCGCCTCCAATCGCCATCCTTCACTGATTGGGGACCGGATCACTGCTGCCACCGCTTTCTCTACCCCTATATTGACGGCTGTCAATTTAAAGGCCGTGGCCAGTGACGTCGCCATCGACGATACCGCCGAACAAGGATCCACGAGGGCCTTCACGTCGAAGGTTTTTGCCCCCGTCGCAAGACGCACCATCGCCGTTGACATCAGATGTGGATTGCGGTGCTGCAGCAGTGTGCCCAGGGTCAGCTTAGGATCGGAGGCTGGCGTTGGTGCGACCCTTCGTCTGTAGGACTCGGGGGTGACTCGGCGTACGACGGAGCTTGGAGTGCGTCGACGTGACTGTTCGTGGAAATATAGTAGCGTGTTGTGGTCCTCCCCACATATTCGGCACCTATCACCGCTCAGCCAGAAATAATGAATAAAGCGGATTAATGTAGGACTATAGAATACACATATTACTACTGGCAGCTCGGCCCTTCTTATTTGGGAGGAAGGGCCAAGTGCTGGACGCTACTGTAGCTGTACGTAATGACTTTGAATTCTTTCTTGTGGAGGAAGAAAGATCAGCTTTGCGACTGGACGCTTTCACAACACCGCGAGCGGTAAGCAGTTCGGCGACGCGGACGTTGCCGTCACAGCCAGGGTATGTTTGGTGGATTCGCCCGAGACGCCATTCATTAAATGGAAGATTGTCGTCTTTGAGTACCACCAGATCGCCCACTTCAAGATTTTTAGAAGGGAATCGCCACTTATTGCGCTTATGTAGCTCCTTCAGATACTCGTCTTTCCATCGGGTGCAGAAATGCTGACTCACAGCCTTCAGACGCTGCCACCGGTTAATGATAGACGGAACCTGATCCTTGATTTCAGGTTCCGTGACGGATAGCAATGGACCGCCCACTAGGAAATGGCCTGGGGTCAAAGCTAAAAAATCGGTGGGGTCTTCAGACATAGGAGAAATCGGCCGCGAGTTCAAACAAGCCTCTACCTTAGCCAGCAGCGTAGAGAACTCTTCAAAAGTATACCTTTGGTTGGAGGTGGCCTTGTAGAACAGAGTTTTAAAACTCTTAACTCCAGCCTCCCACAACCCTCCCATGTGTGGTGCCCCGGGAGGGATGAAATGCCAGGACAGATTCTGATGGCTGTAGTGGGATAAGATTTTCTGCTGGGTAGACCTTAGGAAATCCTTTTCAAGCACTCTGGATGCACCTACGAAGTTTTTACCGTTGTCGGACTGCACTTGCTGGGGACACCCTCGCCTCGATACAAAGCGAGCGAATGCTGCCAGAAATGCTTCGGTACTTAAATCCGAAGTTGCCTCAAGGTGAATGGCTTTGGTGGAAAAGCAAACAAAGACACACACATATCCCTTTGATATGCGACAGGCGCGGCCGGTGAAACTCTTGAGGTCGAAAGGACCTGCGAAATCTATCCCGGTGGTCGTGAAAGGACGTGCGAAAGTAGTTCGCTGGGACGGAAGGGTGCCCATTAGCTGTGATTGCAGCCTTCTTTTGTAAATCACACAGACCTTGCATGAATTGACCACCGATTTGACTAGATTTCGCAGTCTTGGAATCCAGTATCTCTGTCGGATGAGACGGACTACCAGTTGACTGCCCCCATGGAGAGAGATCTGATGCGTGAAAAGCACCAACAGCCGGGACAATGGACTTACTACTGGCAACAGAATGGGGTTACGCTCATCGTAACTGAGGGCCGCTGCTTGTTGCACGCGCCCACATGCTCGGATCACACCTGATGCGTCCATGAACGGATTCAAATTGAGAATGGTGCTAGACGTGGGCAGAGATTTCTTCTGCTGTAGACACCGATGTTCCGTGGTGAAGTAGTCACGCTGAGTGACTCGGATCAACGCCTGGAGTACTTGATTGATCTCGTTAGAGGTCACCTCCCCGGGTAATCATTTGGAAGTTTACGACACTTTCTGCCGAAACGGACCACATATGCTACCACTCGTAAGGCACGTGCCAGATTGGAAAAACGAGACAGTATCTCGTTGGCTGGCTTAGCGATCGCGACGTGGACCTTCACTACCCGCTTCTCCAAGGTAGTGTCTAGTGGGAGTGGTGTCGCTCGCCGCCAGGACTCTTGTGGTTCCCGTAGCCATGGTGGGCCGTGCCACCACAAATCCTTGTGTACAAGTTCCTGCGCACTCAGGCCGCGGCTAGGGAGATCTGCTGGATTGTCCTCTGAACGGACGTGATTCCATGGGGAGCTATTGGTTGCCGTCACAATTTTGGCTACCCGATTTGCGACAAACGTTGTCCATGTGCAGGGTGGCTTATTTAACCACGACAGTACGACGGTGGAATCTGACCAATAAAATGCCTCCGCATTATCAACTGGAAGTTGCGGAAGAACTGCAGCTGCCAGTTCAGCTAAAAGCGTGGCTCCGCATAATTCAAGGCGGGGCAATGAAACCGTTTTAACCGGGGCTACTCTAGATTTCGCTGCAAGAAGGCAGCACGATATGCCTTGGTCGTTGCTAACGCGCACGTAAATTGCGGCACCATAAGCCCGCTGTGACGCATCGCAAAAACAATGGAATTGAATGTCGGAATTTGGATCATGGAGAACCCACCGTGGAATTCGGATCTGGTCAAGGAAGGAGTAGCTCTTTGTAAAATCCTGCCACCTGTGATGGAGTTCACTGGGCAATTGATCATCCCACCCTAGCTCTTGTAGCCAAAGCTCTTGCATAAACACCTTGGCTTGGATTACAAAGGGAGCCAGCCAGCCAGCGGGATCGAATAACTTGGCGATCTGCCCGAGGACTTCTCGCTTAGTATAAGCTGATTTGCTATCTTGGGGTGAGATGACAAAATAAAACTCATCCGTAGTCGCTTTCCATCGGATTCCCAGTGTTTTTGCTGTGCTAGCCTCTTCGATATCGAGGAAATCAGCATTCAGCAAATGACACTTTGGAATGCAACTGAGCACGCTCTTCACATTCGATGTCCACTTGCGCAAAGGAAAGCCAGCTGAACCAAGAGCGTCTTGAAGTTCATTGACCATTGCGATTGCCGTTGCTTCATTGTGCGCCCCTGCCAGGACATCATCGACATACATATAGGACTTGATGATATCGCTAGCCAAAGGAAATTTGGATTGTACGTCACTTGCGAGTTGCTGAAGTACTCGGATGGCTAAGAACGGAGCACAGTTAATGCCAAACGTGACGGTATTCAGCTCGTAATCACCAAGTTGCCCCTCTTTGTTTCGGAACAGGATCCTCTGAAATGGCGTATGGATTGGATCGACCATAATTTGGCGGTACATTTTTGTGATGTCGGCATTGAAAACTACTCGGAAAAAACGCCACTTGAGAATCTGAGTAATGAGATCGGACTGAAGTACCGGACCAGGGTAAAGTATGTCGTTGAGACTTACTCCGTTTGTGGATTTGCTAGAGGCGTTAAAGACTACCCGTACTTTTGTGGTGGTGCTGTCGGGCTTGAAGACTGCATGGTGTGGCAAATAAAAATTGTTATTACTGCCGTCAAATGGCACCTGACGCATGTGGCCCAAGTCCAAATATTCTTGGATGACGGCGTCATACTCAGTTTTTTCCGGAATATTTTTTAGGAGCCGGCCTTCGTTTTTTAGGAACTGAGCCAATGCCCCTGGTCTGGAATGACCAAGGTTGATGTTGGTTGGATCTCGAAACGGAAGTGAGACCGTATATCTCCCCGAAACATCTCTTCTTGTGGTCTTCTGGAAATTAACCTCGCAAACAGAATCAGAATCTTCTACCGGTTTGCCCGGTAGATCCTCCACCTCCCAAAACCTTGTGAGAAGAGTTTCAAGTGCCTCCTCTCTGCTAACAGCGACCCTCGTGGTGAACGCGGCACACGAACTAACGGGGACCCCTTGCAACGGGCCTGAAATGACCCAACCGAATCTCGTCTCTTGCGCCATTAAAGATCCGCACACTTCGGTCTGGATGCCGGAGAGGGTCACCGCTGGTATGACATCAATGCCAAGAAGTAGATCGATCTTTGCCTTTAATCTGAAGGAGGGGTCGGCTAGAGGAATATTGGGCATTCCTTCCAGTGTGGCTTGGGCTATCGTACATGACGGCAAATCATCAGCAACTTGGGACAAGACAAAAGCTTCTATCTCTATCTGGACTGGAGGTCCATGCGATGACCGAATGCTTATGTGACAGACCTTCAAGGTTCTATTGACCTTTCCGTTAATGCCTGTCACTTCGGCCCTGACAGTTTGGAATGGTAACTTCATGAGCCGGAACATTCTTTCGGATATAAAATTGGCTTCCGAAGCCGGGTCTAATAGCGCCCGTGAAGCATAAGTAGTGCCCTTGTGCCAAAAGTCCACGATGGCTGTACCTAGCAACTTATCTCGTGAGGACCTTGCCTCAGAGGTAAAGTATGTCCGGACAATATTGTGAGAACTGGGCTGCGCTGGGACCGGCGTTGGACTATTCTCCGGTCGGGCATCCTTGTGCAAGAGCGTATTGTGACGCCCCTTGCACGTGAAGCAATTGTGCTGACTCGGACAATCTTTTACTTGATGTCCTCTTGCGAAACAGTTCAGACAAAGGGACTTTTTCTTTATGTATGCCACCCTCTCTGGCACCGTCATCTGAAGGAAGCGGGGACATCGACGCACCGGGTGATTCTCCTTCATACAGAGATCACAGGATTTTGGTTTGGTGGTCACCTTGGCTTCAAATGTATTAGCCTTTCGGGTGGCTGGAAGCGGATTTCGCGGAGGTTTCGATGTGGGAACCGAAATAGCCATTGCAGTTGTATTTTCAACTGCTTCGAGCGTACGAAACCGCTCAGTGAGGAAATCGTCCATCATTTGCCACTCTGGAATGGCAGTCTTATCTCCCAGAGATTGTTCCCACAATGCAAGGGTGTTCTTCGGCAATTTGATGGAGCAGAAAAATACGAACATGCCTCCCCAAGTGGTTACTGGCAGGCCACAGTGCTCAAAAGCACGAATGGATGCCTGCAGAGCATTCTGATGATCCTGTAATGCTTTTCCGGACTCATGGGAAATTTGAGGCAGGTCAAGAAGTGCTCGGAATTGGCTGTTTACGATAAGTCTCTTATTTTCGAAACGCTGTTTGAGTGCATTCCATGCCGTTTCAAAACCATCATTTGTAAGCGGGAATTTTGCTACAATGAGGTTGGCTTCACCCTTCGTTTTCGCTAGGAGATGGTACAGCTTTTCAACGGGGGAAATTCGCGAATCGCTTATGTAGATGGCTGTAAACAAGTCACGGAACGTGGGCCATTTTAAGTAATCTCCCGTAAAGACTTCTGTGTCAATGGGTGGCAATCGACAGCCTCGTTCTGCTGGTGCAGAGTTAGACCCATGACGGCTCGGAGGAGTAGGAGCAGACGCTTCGTGGATAAGCTCGTTTAATCGAGCCATGCATCGCTCGTAAACTTGATAGCATTTGTCATATTTAGCTTGGATGGCTAAATCTTCAGAGTTATCGTCTTTACCTTCTAGGAGTGCCTCGCATTTCTCATATTCCTGCTCGACCTTCTCCCACAACGCTTGAACTCGATCACGACGGACTTGGAGCGTGAATACGCTGACCTCGGACAGTGAAGTGACGTGGATGTCGACTTCAAACTGAATTAGTTTATCGCTAATGGAGACAAACTTCTTCAAAGCCATGGTGGAAGCAACTAAAACCCTTTTGGTTTCGGACCGAGTGACTCTTGGAGCGGTTACCAAAAACTGTGGAAGTGGTACCAATGATTTGACCTCCTTTTGGCTTGCTCGTCGTGGCTCTGACGTGGCTTGCTGAAAGGTCGTGCTTGATGGTGCGGACGTGAGAGTTAATGGACTAGAAAGGGTCTGAAATGCTCGGGAAGGAGTAGTAGGGCTGGTACTCCTCTGGCGCTGACCTGGAGCAGCAATTGAGGATTTGCTCGTGGCCGCAGTGTTCTCAGTTTCTTTCTCGTCTTTTGACGGGCTCGTGCTCATAACCCCAGAGAATGGCGGTTATAAAGTAATGAGCTGGTTTGGCACGGCTTGAAAATTAGCGAAAAAGACAAACTGGAACGTTTGGGAAAAACTGGAACACTACCAAAAAACCCTAGGAATGGCCTGGAACGCCTTGGAAATGAAATATAAAACCCAAAGATACGACTTGGGACACTTGGAACACCTTGGAATTCAAATATATAACCAAAGATACAACTTGGAACGCGTTGAAACGCTTTGGAATTGAAATATAACTCCAAAGATACAACTTGGAACGCGTGGAAACGCTTTGGAATGGAAATATAACTCCAAAAGTACGACTTGGAACGCGTGGAAATGCTTTGGAATGGAGATATAACCCCAAAGATACGACTTGGAACGCTTGGAGACAATTTGGGAGAATATTAAAATAACCCAAAGATACGACTTGGAACGCGTTGGAACAATTTGGGAGTTCAATATTTAAAAAAAAAAAACCCAAGATACGACTTGGGAAACGATTGGACAATTTGGGAGTTCAATATTAAAAAAACCCAAGATACGACTTGGAAACGATTGGACAATTTGGGAGTTCAATATTAAAAGAAAAACCCAAGATACGACTTGGAAACGATTTGGAATCAGAATAAACAAAAGCGCGGAACACAAATTTTTAATAATTAAATATTATTCGATCTTTCCCTCAACGTGACCCTTCAACATATATACCCCACAAAGTGCCTGCCAACCTAGGGTATACAGCACAGCTACTTTTTCGTTTGTTTGTGCCGGCTTTGAAATGAGCTTGCAGCTGTGTTGGTATACTGCAGTTAAACGGGACTTATGTATGCACGTATATACATATGTATATAGACTGCAAGGGGTAGCGGGATTTTGTTCGCGGTGATGGAAAAATATATTTTGTGTGCGAAAAATAAAAAATGTGTGGAATATATGTATGGATATGTATGTATATGTATATGGATATGAATATCAATATGTAAGATTTATGTGTGGAAAAATATGTATATATATGTATGTGTATGGATATGTAAAATGTTGGTATATGTATAGATATATATATGTATATGTGTATTGATGTGTATATGTATTTAAAAATTTTTTTTTTTTTTTAAATATATAAAATATGGAATGGAAATATGCAGAGGTGTGAATGGATCGGATTTCTTTATACGAATTAATAATTTTTTGATGTGTCTAGCTGATATGCCCCAACTGTATAGGGTGTCGCGGGACACAAGAATTGTCTAAGTGTGGCCTTTATATGTGAGAGGGCGGTTCACTTTCCTTTTTTTTTTTTTTTTTTAAAAATCTTTATTAATTTTTATTGAAAATTTTTTTCTCTTCGTTGGAACCACCTTTCACTTCGCGCACACTTTTCCCAGGAGTGGACTGTATTGCACAAAAACTTTTATTTTGGGATTTAATTTAGCACTGGATAAATTTTGTAATTTTTTTTGTCACATTCACACACTCTGCTTGCATATATATATATATATGTGTAGGAGATCACTTTGAATTTCGTAGGTTTGTTTCAATGCATACATTGCATATGCATATGTGTTAATATTTTTTTTGAAATTGCGAAAAAATATATATTGGAAATAGGCACATAAATATGGCGCCTTATATACTTGGCTTATATGTATATAAGTGCGAGAACAAATCTTGAAGTGGGCGAACAAATATGGCGCCTTATGTACTGGACACATATATGTATATGTATGAAAAAATTGGGGACCAAAAATTTTCTCCCCTTTGAGGAGGAAAAATTTGCGCGAAAGTAATTTTACTTTGAATAGGAAAATCAAGGGAAACAATTATATGTATGTGAGTATGGGTACGGATGCTGGAGGCATGTACATATACTCATGTATGTACATATAATTTTGGAAAAAATTACTTAGCTTTAAATGGTAAATGGTGAAAAATTTGCAGAATATACTTCAAAGACTGCTCATCTTTCGACTGAATTGTATCCGCAAATCAAACTTACCCCAACGGTACATAGGATTTTGGCTCATGGAAAGGATTTAATAGAAAATCATTGTTTAACACTTGGAGAGCTATCCGAAGAAGCACAGGAATGTAAAAACAAGGACTACAAAAGGTTCAGATACACTAATACATTAAAAACTTCTCGTCTTAGACATAATGAAGACCTTTTAACATGCTAGCAGCCTCTTATTGCATCACTGAGACACGTGCGATCACGAAACGATTTGGAAAATAGCAACTATAGTCCCGAAATGTTGAGTTTATTAGATATTGATGTAAATATTGAAAATTATTTTTAAGAAAATCAGCCATCAATAGCAAATTTTCAAAAAAATTAACCCAAAAAAAATTTTTTTAAAAATTTGTTTTTCTTTTTGTAATTATGTTAAAAAATCAAATAAAAACACCTAAAAATTTTAGCAAAGCGATGAAAAACGTAAAACAATGAAAAAAATCCATTTGTGATTTGAAAAAACCGGGAAGTCCGATCCATTTTATTAAAGGAAAATAATAAGGCATGTCTTGGAAATATTTTCTGACTTCGACCTTGAATATTACAGCACCACGAACACCCAGCACTTTGACAAACATTCAGCTTTGAAGCTTAAGGTATTCTTTATCATATGCTTTTTAAATTTATGAAATCGCTTTATTGGTTTAGACGCTATGATTTTTGCAATGCTAAATGGCCAAAAGACCCCACTGTCGTCTTTCATTGATCAATTTGCGACCCCGACATTGGCGGCTCCAAGTTGAAAGAGTAACAGACTTGGTGAAACCATCATCAAGTGAGAATTGGTTTGGTTAACTCAAGCGACCAATCTCTCAACAACAAGAAAACTGGTCAACTAGGCGACTACTTCCTTTGCACGCTTTGGACACAGAACAATCCTCAGCGAGGGCACAAATTGGTGAACATTCCACACAATTGAGGCAATCCGGGGTCCCGACTGAAAAATCGCAAATATATTATCTTGGCAAATCATTGGGGTAGCGACCTTACCGACTAAAAAAACAATTTATTGGAAAACCTAGGAGTTCAGTTTTTTTTGAGATAAACGTTTTATACCATGACCCATAGGGAGCGAAAAAAAAAAAAATGGGCGTGGCAAAAAATTTTAACAAACTTGATCCTCTACACGAGCCTACATTCCAAATTTGGTGGCTCTTATCTCTTATAGTCTCCAAAAGCTAGGCGTTCATACGGACGGACAGACAGAAGGACATGGCTAAATCGACTCGGCTATTGATACTGATCAAGAATTATATGTATATGTATGAGGTCGAAGCTTTCTTCTGCCTGTTACATACATTTTTGCGACTTTAATATACCATTTCACCCTATGGGTGTATGGTATCAAAACCGAATACGACTTGGAAACGATTGGAACAATTTGTGAGTTCAATATTAAAAAAACCCAAGATACGACTTGGGAAACCATTTAAGGAATCCAAGAATGAACAAAAGCTCAGAACACAAATTTTATTAATTCAAATATTATTCGATCTTTCCACCTTCAACATATATACCCCACGAAGTGCCTGCCAACCTAGGGTATGCAGCACAGCTACTTTTGGTCGTTTGCTGTGCCGGTCTTTGGCACATAAGCTTGCAGCTGTGCTGGTATACTGCAGTTAAGCGGGGACTTATCTATGCATGTATCGATATGTATATAGACTGCAAGGGGTAGCCGGGATTTTGTTCGCCGTGATGGAAAAACATATTTTGTGAAAAATTGAAAAATTTGTATAAAATATATGTATGGATATGTATGTATATGTATATGGATATGAATATCAATATGTAAGATTTTATGTGTGGAAAAATATGTAGTTATACATATGTATGTGTATGGATATGTAAAATGTTTGGAGTATATGTATAGATATATGTATAGATATATGTATATATATGTATATGTGTATTGATATGAATATGTATTTAAATTTTTTTAAATATATAAAATATGGAATGGAAATATGCAGAGGTGTGAGAATGGATCCGGTTTCTTTATACGAATTAATAATTTTTTGATGTGTCTAGCTGATATGCCGCAACTGTATAGGGTGTCACTTGGGACACAAGAAATGTCTAAGTGTGGCCTTTTATATGTGAGAGGTTGTTCACTTTCATTTTTTTTT